>MU827329.1:266180-825217 GCA_029204205.1 Desmophyllum pertusum
CTCTCCTCCTACGCCCTGTCGCCGAAAAGTCCCCCCCCCTCTCTCTCCATCTTCTCCCATCTTCTCTCCTTCTCTCTCCTCCTCCTCTTTCCTCACCACCCGAGTCCCGGAGACGATCGATAACAACCGTGTTCCCCCCCCCCTCCCTGACCCCCCCCCAGTACCCTGCCCACCCTCCTTCCCCCTCCCCTCTCTTGCGCCCCACGCCCCTCCTGCGCTCACAGAGGGACGATGCACTCCCCATATACTCACTATGCCCCCTATCACTCATCCCTATGCAATTGTGCTCTCTAACCTAACTTCTTCACATTACCACACCTTCCCCCCGAAGCTCCCCCCCTCACTTCACCTTCCCGACCCTCCCCCAACTCACCGACTTACAACAACTGCTTACCCCGAAACATCGACCCTCCTACATTGCCTGGCACACCTTCTCTGCCAAACCCCACCGCAAGATAGCGACAAACCCGTGCCTGGCTAGCACGCACCCCTGACACAGCAACTTCCGTCCCTTTGCTTACACACTTCTTCAGCGTATTTTTTTCCCTCCCCCTCCGGTTGACCCTGTCTGTCATGTAAACACTTCAGTGTGACTTTGTAAAGAAATGATGAAAAGTTGGCCCTCCCAGGGTAGCCCGGCTAGGAGGGGTGGAGTCACCCTCCCTCCATGTGACAGGCCTAAGTCTTATCATGCGACACAAGGATGGTATTAGGGGTTTACTATATATAGATGTTGAAATAATTTTGTGTACGGAAATTGGGATACGGATTATTTCCAAAATGCTACCAGAGGGTTATGGATTATTACAGTGGAACCCCGATTAACGAAGTGCCAGCGGACTGGGGGAAATCAGGAAATTGGTTCGTTAAGGTGTGCTCCATAGGGTTTTCATTTCTGGTGTGGCGCGCGCGCGTGAGTTATATTTTGAAAGCTGGTTTTCGCGTTCTTTTTTACTACCAGTTCACCCAAACCTTCCAGAATGTAATAACTAACGATGGGAAATAGTGTTCGACAACCATACCTGATAACATATTGACTTAGGTTTTGAATTAAAACTGTCCAAACAAAGGAGTTTGTCCAATGCGTACGGGGGGGGGAAAAAAAAAAAAACAAGCCCCCCTTTAATTGATAAATTTCTTCAATTTGCCTTCGGTGTGAAAGTTTCTACAATTTTCACAATTATCTTATAAAGTTCTGCCCAGTATAAGGAATTTTAATGAGGAAAAAAATTGGGGTTGTCAAGGCAGCTCCTTCGGTTTTTACAAAATTGTGTTTTTTGCCTTTGCGTAAAAACTGGTCTTCTAAAGTTTCCTAAAAAACGGGCACCAAGTAAAGCAAACTAAGCATAACCTTTCCGCTAAGTTTTACGAACTTTCACCGAAGGAAACTCGAGAAAACAAAGACGAAAGTTTCTCATTTTTGCCTACAAATACGTCATAAAATAGGAAACTCGGTCAAGAATCGCTATTTGAGCATGCGTGAACTTTCGATCGATGAGGTTTGTTTACCGGGCGTTTTATGCAATTCCTTGGACGAAATTTACAAAATTCGTCATCTTTGGAAGTTCAAACAGCAATATCCGGGCTTTAAACATAAGTTATAAATGAATGTTTACTTTGAAATGCTTGACACATAGCTGCAAAAAATTCGAAGCCATGCAGTTCACTTGTTCACATCTTTTTTTGCGTAAGCTCCGCGTCAAGCTCGCGCGCGCTTATTGGCAAAAGCTTGCGTAGCCAGCGCGCGCGCGACGAATCATACTCTAGTGCAGCCACCTTAAATCGGGGTTTCGTTAAAACGAGAACCCGATATAACGAATTGTGTGAAAAACTGACTAATAATTAATTTCGCCGTAATGTAAAGGGATAAAAAGACAAAGAAAGATACAGCCGATTAGATGGCCACGAAAGTACTATTTTTAGCCACATGTATGATTGTAATGGGACTGCTGACAACTTTCTTTAGAGAATTAAAATATTTTACTGTGGTCGATTATTCATCGTCTGTGGCCGTGATGACATTTATTCGTTATATTCGGGGTAGATTTTTACCATGCGGGGATCCTCCTACGAGACGGTGTTCGTTAAATCGGTGTATTTCGTTAAATCGGGGTTCGTTAAATCCGCGGAGTTCTTTTCCATACTGATTTTATTGTAATTATGAGCCGGGCTGAATAAAATTTGTGTTCGTAAATTCGGGGGCTTCGTTAAATCGAGGTTCGTTAAATCCGGAGGTTTCACTGTAACAGGGCCTCCTATATCTGTTTAACCAAATAGATTCCATAGTTGCCGTGCGTCTGTTCAGTAATAGATCACAGCAGACGTCAAAATGTGGTAAGAACAAAAAAAGTGGCCAACGAGCCGCCTGCTTCGAGTTGTTGGTTCGCTGATGGTCTTACCACATTTTAACGTCTTCTGGTGATCTATTACTGAAAACAGACCCACGGAAAACATGGAAATCTATTTGTTTTATATAATTTTGGGAGATATTCGCTTCGGATTTTCACTTGAATGATACGCTAAATAAGCCGATACAAATTATGTCAAAAAACATCGAGTTTAGGCCACAGTGTTTTTCATGCACTCAAATAAAAACTTTGTGAAAACTAAACGACTTAGGACGGGCCTCCTAAATTTTCCCCCCCCCCCCCCCCCCCAAAGTATTTTTGCGCGTTCATGTACTATGCGGGAAAAGCAGATATCTTTAGCAAGGGCTATTGGAATCCAAAAAGAAAATTGGGGGTAACCACGCATTTTCAAGAGATAACCAAGCTTCAAATCTGGAAAACAAAGCGGAAAATGAGCGTTTTCTCTGAAAAAAAAAGAATTTTTTTTTTCGCAGATTCCTTGGAATTTGCCTTGAATTACAGGGAAAAGCAACAATAAATATAAAAAGCTTTAAAATACTTAACAAATGGTAATATAACAACTACTGTTTATGTGGTTTTTAATTAAAAATCATCTGCAAACGTAGCCATTATCAACCCTGACAGCCTCTCCTCTGGTATATCAAAAGTACAGTCTAAATAACTTTTGCCCGCAACAAAACAATTAATTCATATGTTTAATAGGCTTACCGCTTCCATTGTATAACATAAAAAGTAGGGTGTCACCACGCCGTTTTTTGTAAGTTATAAGAAGAAAACGGACCCATATATTTCCCTGCCGAGCTTAGCCTGAAAGAGATTCGCTTTTTTCCCCACGCAATGTTCTGTATGTGCGCGTGCTAATGACGCGAGAAATTATGCGCAGAACGTCGTTATGCGCCCCCCGTAACAAAAGTGAGGCACCGTCCTTAAAATTAAACTACAGCTCAACTCAGCAAATGTTTCGAAAAGCAAATATTTAGAGACTAACTTCTATTCCGTCCTGATATGAGGAAAAAACAATCTGAATTATTTCCAGTCCAAATACCGTTGCAACGTCGCTTCAACGGCGAACAAAGATCCCGGCTAAATTTCTCGGATTCTGTTTACAATGAGCTAAAAGTCCATCATATTTTCCTCCAAGTTCTAGCCAAGGCTGACACAGCCGATTAAAAGTCGTATCCAATTGAAGTACATGGAATTTTCCACGGAATATTTCCAGTTTGACCCCCCGGAAAATATTTCTCTGTTTTGAGCGTGAAGGAATTTGTTGTGAGCAGGCAGGGCGGCGCCCCGCCGCGTTTATTTCCCGCCCTTCGTGACGTCATTCGTGTGCGTCTGTACTCTAATAGATAACAGTTCTAAACCAATCACGGCGCGAGTTTTACACAGTGAATTATATAAAATTTCTATATGCAAAGTTTGGTATTGATGATCCAGTGCTTCGTTTTTGGACTCAAGCAGCATTTTGAATGACTGAAGTTTGACAGTTCCCCAGATGAACGTGTTTTCTGAACTATCAAAAACAGGGATATTTTTTTGACCATTTTTTAAATTTTTAGACGTTGGATAATAATTTAGGAAGTGAGTCTAAACTACATGGTCTAAACAGATCTTGATCATGAAGTGGAAAATGGCAACGAGCAAACATATTTCTGTTCAGCGCGATGCTCTAGTCCTAGTTCCCAGACTTCTCTAGGTTAATGTAATTCGCCATCTTGGATTTTGTGCCCGGTAGAGAATTATTTATATACAGTCGCTCTAGCCTGCCAGCATCTGGTTATTTCGTCATTACAAAATATAACAAAGGATGTAAAAATGGAACCTTCTTATACTTTGGAATAGTTAAATTGGCCAGGAATAGGATATGGATAACTGCGACATGTAAGTGCTAATCGACTCTGTGAATAATAGCAATGCTTTCATATTAGAATTCGCATAGCTCAGAGAATAGCCCTTTTTACAGATTTCCCGGCGCCATAATTGGATTCGGCAACCGCGCATACACGATATCGAGGGCTGGAGTTGACTCGCCCCTGTGACGATGTGAGCGTATTGGTTGGTGAACGTGGCCACGAAAAACAGTGATTTCCATCGAATTTTCTGCAAAAATAGGGGAAGGTACCATCCAGTGTGTCAGAATAGTTCTGCCGATTCTTCCTTTAAAAAGGACAAGAGAAAGCAGTGTGCCGTTTTTGATGTTCGAATACCTTTTATGGTGCAGGACGGCTTACCATACAGGTTTTCATTTCTTTAAAGGTTTCCGAAGGACACAAAGCAAAAAGAGGCCTGGTGCGTGCAATCCTTAATCAAACGGCGGCATGGGAAATATGGCTTTTCCGGTTTCTAATTCCCTGTGGTTTGCTCACAGCAACTCCGAAAAGAAGACATTCGGGGAAAACTTTGACGGAGTCGCTGGGACCTTTAGTGTCAGGTTAGTCATCTAGCATTTCTTTCTTTGTTTACTCTTTATTTTGCCTGAATGGTAATAATTAACTTTAAGCCTTATTTATTATTGGACACATGTACCCCCCCCCACTGTTTTTAACTTTGGGGGGGGGGTTTGTGGTAAAACTAAAGTAAGTTATTCCCCCCCCCCCCCCGATTTGAAACTTGTGGTTTGAAAAAAAATCAAAATTTAACTGATTGCCACAGTGTATCCACTGTTTTTTAGTAGGGATCCTACATGTAGTTGTAAAATGCCATATAAACATAAAAAGAATTTTAGTTTGTATTGTAATGTTAGCTACAGGTTGCAAGAACCATCCAATTTTCATGGACAGCGCGAAACTTCTAAAAGTGAAGCCCCAGCCATAACCAGGCAGGCTCGCACCAACATCATCCAACAAAATCAAAGTTGTCTGAAACTGAGGAGGAGTGGTTTGGTGAAACTTGAAAACAAACTGGTGCATCAAATTATGCTGTTCCAGCTTCACCGCAGAAGGCTAGTCACAAATGAGAGCACACGCCACACCACCAGTGGATTCAGAAGCTGACACCCCCGATGCTAGCATTGTTCGCCCAGAATTGCGCTTTTAGGAGAAAACATGTCCCTTTTATGGAGGAAAGGTTAGCACAGGTGGAAAGAGAGAAAGGAAGCTTTGTCGGGAGCGGTCAGTTTTCTTCTTGATAAGATTAAAGTATGATAATGCTGCCATTCTTTTTTACACCGGACTTTCCAAATTATGAAGGCTTGAATGACGCTTTTCATTACATTGAACCAAAAACTCAATAACAATGCAATATTGGAAAGGAGAAAAAAACTCCTGAAGCGAAAGTCAGCCTTACCAGATTGATAAAGACCAAGAAACAAACCTGGTCCTTCAGGAGGACTAACCTACCTTGAAGAACTAGCTTCTTGTCTTAATGGGGGGAGACTGAAGCAGGGTTATTTGATGCAAGATTCTGGGCAGGAGATAGATTCTGGAATTAGCACCAGTCTTCGTGTGTTTCGCGAATTTGCATACATTTCACATGGATAAATTTGCCTTTACCTCGAACTTCACATGACCATCTTTCCATTTCCATCACAAGAACTTGCTACGAAAGAAAACATGCCGAAGAGTTCAATTGAATACCCTACAACAAGGATTATTCTGGAATTGCAGTCGAAATATTTATCCAGCGACCATCTGCAATGCTTGCCTCCCCCCCCCCCCCCAGTTGCGAAACTGGCGTTCAGAATACAAACACCACAACACTTGGAAAGTGTTAGTTAGGTGTGAACTCCAAATGGTTTCAGGTCTATGTCTTACCTCTCAGACTTGTGGGGGAGGGACGGGTATCATGGACAAACAGCATCACGCGGGAGAGTGAGTGTACTGGACTTGCTTAGGATGCTGGGGCCCCAGACGTCCATGGTTGACCGGGCGTTTTTGAACATTTCAAACCATTGGATAGCCCAATGGTGTTACTGTTAACATAGCCACCTTTCTCAGCTCGGAAGGGACCAGATGACTGCGCCGAGACCGAAGAAAAACGAATGGAGTATTGCACTCTGTCCGATATACATGTGGAAACGTGCAATCGGGAGGATAAAAGGGGGACATACCACATATTAGATGGTTACACTTCCGCAACACCTTAAGTCCGTATGCACACACAGATATTCACGGTGGGTGTGGTTTATTGACCAAACTTTCTTCCCCCTTTATTAAAAACCAGCTAAATCTTTAAATTGTGGAAAAAAGGGGTTTATGGTAGTAAACATTATCTGCTATGTAGATAAACTGCGTTCTGAAAAAATATTGGGCTCCATGGAGCGTGGCTAAATATATTCAGGGATTATTTTGTGCCGAGCACGATGCAAGTAGATCTGTGACTGTGCAAATGTGCCTGAATAAGTGAAAATAGTAAAATAAGAATTCTTAGTCTAAAAATGTGGTCAAAAAACAATTTACAGTAACATGGAAACAACAAGAAAACTTTATTTTAAGAAAACTTATTTCAAAAGGTTAAAAAGAAAACCTTCTTTCTTTGTTTCCATAGGAGTTATGCGTAAGCACCTGTGGAAGTTTGGGAACAACTTAAAAATAGTTGTGGGGAAAAAAAAAACACTCAGCTTCAGCCTCTTATGTTGTTACACCTATTTTCTTGTTCTCCCAAGCTTTCATTAATGTTACCCATAACTCTATGGAATTACATGAAAAGTGTTTTCTGTTTCTTCAATAATTGATAATAAGAACAAATTATATTCGTCAGGAGAAATCTAAATGTTGGTCATCGTAACTTGTAGCGGCCATAGATTGCATGTATCTGCATGTTCACTCTCTACAATTTTACGAATTTCATATATTAAAAAAAGCTAATTTTGGCTTTGTCCTTTATTAAACCATACAGTGACCAGCATCTTTACATTTCTCCTTGCGATGACAACAAGAAATGTATAAGGCCAAGTGGCAAATTTTACTTTGTATATATGTAGATGTGAAATCAATCATTCAAATGCAAACAGCACTGAAGCAAGACTATCTGTTGAGTATATCTGTTGAAGTCTACGAGCTTCAAGGGGAAAGTGTAATGAGTGTCATCGGGCTCTATTAAATCTTAACTTTAGTCCATTTGCTGAACAAGAGTATTGTCCATGTGGTATCCATCCACCATGGAGGTACAAAAGCTTGCCTCTCTCCACCCTCTTTGTTAGCATTTCTGGAAAAAGAGCCCTTTTGAAAAAATACTCTAGTCTGGGAGAAGTTATTGATTCCACCGACTGCTGTCAAAGGAAATGTACTCTTTGAATAGAGGCATTTCTTCTCCAAAATATACAACGAAAATAATACCTTTCAGGGCTAAGTTCGAGGAGGCATAGAGTTGGCCTTGCACTTGAATGTAATAATCATGATTTCTCCTAAGTCTGATTGTGTCATCACTGAGTTTTTCTAAAAAAAAAGTTTTAATTTTGCAGGCATTTCCACTGTCATGCCTGCTTTGCTCAATAGTAATTTAATCTCATTCCCCACTTCTCATTTGTGATTTCGTTTGTAACTATTCTATCCAGGATTGCCGCTAGGAAAGGGCGTTTCCTTGGACTGCAAAAGTCCAAACTTCAGCCACCTTACAGTAATTCCCTCTTGATCCATTTCCTGGATGTAAAAGGGCGGCAGCTTTTCCTCGCTCTCAATGCCATACTGCACAGCCTCTGTTGTAAAATTAGCATAAAGCATAGCTTTAAGTTTCTTCGAAGGCTCAACTTTGGTTTTGGCGGCTTTGACAAATTTGAAGCGGTCAACAGAGACTTTCGTTTGTCAAACCAAAGTTGGTTTTGTTCTGAACCCCTTGTTAATCTTTCAGTTTCCCGAATCTCGTCGTCCGTAACTGTCAAGTTTGAAACGTGTTTCGTCTACAATAGTTTTAAATCTATTTGTGGCAATATCATAGTTGTCGGTTAAAGGGTGTGGCCCCTGATCGTCCTCCCTTCATCCGAGGTTGAAGTTGATTGAGTGCCCGCGCACTTTGATTTGATGTCATGAAAGAGAAAGAAAGAACTTGCGGGCAAAACAGTTTTGAAGATTATCGCAGAGCTGTTTGAAATCTTCCTCGTCACGGAGTACGCTGCTGTGGCGCTCTTGGGTCAAATTTTATTTTTTGCTTGTGTTCTAATGTTCTTCTTTCCGAATCTTATCTTCCTGATCAACACTTTGTGCGAGGGGCTTTGCTGCCACACTTTGGTTGCGAGGGACCACCCAGACCGAGAGCCGCGACGTGCATGTCACAGGCCTCTGTATGATTCTGCAGACCTCTTCTGATAAAATCTTCTATGGCAAAGAGCACTCCTCCAATGTGATTACATTTTCTTTGCCTTGTAACCCGAGACCTGCGGGCAAGTGCAGGCCGCTCGTAAACATCACAAGAAGGTGTGAACTCGACAACAACTCTTATGGCGTCCTCTTCATCGAGGGAAGGACATTTGCTCTCACATAAGTTTTGTTTTCAAAATAGTTTACTTTCCAGCTTTTTGACGTTTCCTTCGAAAAAAAACTGATATGACCTCAGTTTTTTGTAGTGCGTTCCTTTCAGAACAATGTGGCGATATTTGCGAGTGGAGGACAACGAGGTAGTCATAGAGCTGAATAAAGTTCATCTCTGGTAAATGTCGAAGATCGCTTGCACCATCCAAGAGCTGAAATTCTTCGCCATAGTCGCTTCGTATTTAAAATCACCTTGGTCTAATTCTTGGTCTTCGTCTTGTGGTGGAAGGACTTGTTCATTTCCCCCGCTATTTGCAACTCGATGGTTAGAAACGTGTCGCATTAGTAAGGCATACACTTTCAACACCAAAATCGGCTTTCATTCCGCCCGTTAATTCGGAATGCAATCTCAAAATATCGCGTAGATCTTTCGCCTTGAGCTTTTGGATGTCATCTAGCGACGATATTTCCTTATCTTTGTATTTAAGAACCATTCTGGAGAAAGGACTCGCTGGAGAAAGTCGATTCGTGCTTGGAATGCTATTCAAAATCAGCTGTTTGAATCTAGCGCGAGTCAACTCCAGCCTCGATATCGTATATGCGCGGTTACCAATCCAATATGGCGCCGGGGAACTGTAAAAAGGGCTATTCTCGCACTCTGATTGGCTATCGATGCGAGGTATTCAAACGTGGAATTGCATGCCTGAGAAGTGGAATTACATAGCTGAATTGCATGAAGTGAATTGAAAGCGAGGCCAACGCGAGATGTGTTTGTTTTACTTTCGGCATCGCAAATTAAATATAAAAATGCGGTTTTTCGTATGGTTTCAATGTCAGCATCAATGTCAGAAAAGCCGAAAGCAAACATGAGGGTTTTTTTTTCCAATGCGAGATTCAAGAGTTAGCCAGCTTTGAACTCAAACTCAACTCTCTCGAGAAATTGAAGAAGCGCAATCATCGATCGATGCTTGCCAAGTACAAGAAACCTGAAGAGAGGAAAACTGGCTAAAACTAGGGAGAAAACATGCAGTAGTACAGTAAAGTAAATGACTACATAGTGTCAGAGATATAGCAAAAATGTAGCGGATAAACCTGGTCGTTAAACTACATGTTACTACAAAATAATAAGCTTTTTGTACTGCGCGAACAATTTCAAAACACGTATAGTACTTTTAAAAACATCGTCAAAACGTCCGCTTGAAAAATAATACGCCAAATTTTCCCGGAGCTTTCTATTTTGTTGAAGTGACACTGTCGATAGTTTGACCATAATAAAATTATCTTACTTCAAAACCCACTTGAAAACGGCAGCAATCATTTAATACCACGTAGTGATTTTTCCGGTAAACTCGCTAAAAGCACATTTGATGACACTTTTTTCAGTTCCGTTTGTAGCGAAATAGTCAAAATGTTCGGCTAAAAGAATAGTTGTTTACATTATTTGACTAATACTTTCGATAGCTTGACCGTATAGTTCTCTTGTGCTAACTGAAGCTACAAAAACAACCGCTCGAAGATCAACAAGTGTTTACCGCAGCACTGAGTACAAAATAAATTCACATTCGAAACGAAACAAGTCAACGAGGTCTAAAAACCTTCTCTCAAACCAAGGATGGACTAAGCCATTGAAATTTAAAACGAAGAATTTTGTACGCTAATAAGCTTAAGTTCTGTCAAGGTATAAAGCATAATCTTACTTACAGCATTGCTTGACGTCTTTTCCAAAGCTTTTCTTCCGGGTTTTTCTTTTGATTCATTTCAGTGTGCCGCGGCCGAAGTAAAAGTGTTCATCCGATTCTGTCTTCAGTAATAAGCTTATGTAGTTTTTGCTACTTGCCGGAGTTCTTATAATTACTGACAAACCCGTAAAGGTCTACACATAACGTTTTCCCATTAAAATGGTAAAACTACTACCACGAGGATAAAAATAAAGTTATGTGACAGAATCTTTAGCTTGATTCTTATTCGTTTCGCTTGCATGCTCCTGACAGTCCTCAGTTTGACATTGAATGGCTTTCTCGAGCGCTGTTCTATTATTAAAGTATTTAAAAATAATCCTTTTCCTTTTATAAAAGGCTATGCGATTCAAGAAAAATTAATTGCCTGACTCGTGAATTCCACGTTAAATTTCACTTGGAAAAACCGATGTTCGCACTCATCGCTTCGCGATTCGTGCGATATCGGTTTTTCAAGTGAAATTTAACGTGGAATTCACGAGTCAGGCAATTAATTTTTCTATAAAAATGGCATGGCTGCCTGCCATTTTTTGTTTGGCTAGGTTTTCGAAGAAATTGAAGTTAATCGCATTGAAGGGCACTGAAAAATATATTGTCTTGAGAAGTTTTGAGCTTTTTTAGTTCAACGGCTCCAAAGTTATGGCTCATTCAAATTTAAGACATTGGTATGGGAAATCACAACCTGTCCTAACTAGCCTCACTTTCATGTGTTTCCAAAATTGAAATGTCTATAACTAAAGAATTTATTGAATAACACGAAAGAATCATGTAAAAATGAATCATTATGTGTAGTTTTAAGGCGGTGAGGGTAAAAGGAGGAATGAGTTTGCGGAATATGGGCATGTGGCATGACTTGCGGAATGGCATAATTATGCGGAATATGATATATGCAGAATGACTTAAAGAAATAAATTAACTGCAAATAACCGCTTTACGTAATGCTGCGGGCTCAAACATACGATCTTGTCACGTTTTCAATCAAGATGGCGGCTGTTTGGTGACAAGAAGCGTACGTATTGACCCATTTACAACGCCAACTTTTGTGTTCGTCGTAGCCATATTTTTTCGGTCAACACAAAGACAAATTATCCTTTAAGTGATATTCTGTATTCTGGAGGTAAATTATTTTAGTTTATCAGGTTGTATTTTTCATGAAGAAGAAGTGTTCTCACAGGTTGCCCAAGCCCTACATATGAGTGATAAATGATAAATGACCTCAGTGTTCTCCCTAGGTATTTAAGGCTATGCGGCGCCCGCCCCCGCTTGAATTGCTGAAAAAAAGCTTGCCGCCTGGCTTAAAAAGATCGCCAACGAACGCTTCGTGCTCAACAGGGCTTGTACGTTCCAGAGATTGCTTTCTTGACAGAAAATGTTCACTTTGAAGTAGTCTACATCGTGCATTAAACTTTCTTTGCGTTTCATTTCTCAAAGGAATGCTGTCATTTCAAGGAAAATGTATCAAAATAAGGCCAGCTTGACGTACGCGACACGTTTCTCGACGCCATGTTTTGTTTACTCTTTGTCACGTGTTATTTCACTAGTTCCCAGTCTTCCACAACTACGTATTTTTGTATTGCCGGCTTTTTATGAATTTTTTTTCCACACAAATAAGGCAATACCGGTATACCAGAAGGAAAGGAAAGAAAGAATACAGAGAGAAAAAAGATTTTGATCATGTACTGAGGCAGTTCAGTTTGATGATTACTTGATTAAAAAAACAAAACAAAAAGAGACACTTTTTAATATACTTTTATAGAAGAATTGTGAAAGATAATGATTGAAGCAAATAAAGACAAACTAATAATATATATACATATATGTTTTAAAAAAAAATTCATTGGTTTTTCTGGTTGAGAATTAAGGTAAATCTACGTTTTTTATCTTGACTTTGAGTCTCAGGAATGCAGGAAATAGCGTTTTAGAGGGTAAAGTCAAAAATATTTTCCGGGAAGCATGCCCCACACCCCTAGGAGCTCACGCCTACGGCGCTCGTGCCCACGACTGTGTCGTGGGAGAATCCTGCCCCCTGGCCTTCCCAAAATCCTGGGGAGAACACTGGACCTTTGTTTCAGCTGAGCGGTAATTTGAGCGTCACGGTAACCGTTGCATAACAGCGAAATTATAAGGGTTTGTAATGGGGAAAAACGTTTCTTATTTGAATTGAAAAAAATATGAACGATTTTTTCAATAAAAATCACTCCACCTGAACTCCTTTGCTTGTCTGTCTGTGTCCTGTTTGGTTTTTAGGTCCATTGGAAGCGATTTTAGGGTGGTTTTTTTTTCACTCTTTCTTCCTAGTATATATATCAGAAAGAGGTGAAAAAAAAAACAACGATTTTAGGGTTGTTTTTTTTTCACTCTTTCTGATATATAGGGAGAAAGAGTGAAAAAAAAACAAACCCCTAAAATCGCTTCCAATGGACCTAAAAACCAAACAGGACAGTACAGACAGACAAGCAAAGGAGTTCAGGTGAGTGATTTTTATTAAAAATCGTTCATATTTTTTTAATTCAAGTAAGAAACGTTTTTCCCCATACAAACCCTTATAATTTCACTGTTACGCAACGGTTACCGTGACGCTCAAATTACCACTCAGCTGAAACAAAGGTCATTTGTCATTTATCACTCATATATAGAGCTTGGGCAACCTGTGGTGTTCTGTGTCGATTCTGTGCAAGAAATGAAAGTTCACGAATTATAAAATTATTTGAGTGATAAGGCATAAAATATCCATGACAGATCCAGATGAAACAGATCGATGGGTTATATTAAGCCAGTTATATGGGTGCTATGATTTCTTGGGAAAACAGCAGCTCTCAGAAGATATCAATAAAATTGGATTTGATGATAGACTGTGTGACACAAACTTTGCCACAACATTTCTGCTCACACGTGACACTTCACAAAAATAACCCAACTTTGAGCACTAAATTCGCCAAGAAGATAAGTCGCGCTTAGAGGCACCTTCTGTCTCTTGGCTTCATGCACATTCGAAGAGCAACTTTCCGACATTTTCGGCAAATTCCGCCACGCAGTTTCATATACAAACGCCATTTCCTGTGTAAACTTTGCAGCAATAAAAATAATAAAACTCACATAAGTGATAGATTTCTTCATAAAAACACAACCTGATAACTAAAATAATTTACCTCCAGAATACAGAATATCACTTAAAGGATAATTTGTCTTTGTGTGTTGACCGAAAAATATGGCTACGATCAACACAAAAGTGGCGTTGTAAATGGGTCAATACGTACGCTTCTTGTCCACCAAACAGCCGCCATCTTGATTGAAAACATGACAAGATCGTATGTATGAGCCCGCAGCATACGTAAAGCGGTTTATTTGCAGTTAATTTATTTCTTTAAGTCATTCTGCATATATCATATTCCGCATAATTATGCCATTCCGCAAGTCATGCCACATGCCATTTCCGTAAACTCATTCCGCCTTTTACCCTCACCGGTTTTAAGGCCATAATATTTTGAGGCAAGGTTATAGCCTTTTCAATTTTTTGGGAAAAACATGAAAGTGAGGCTTTTTGGGGGTGTCAAGAAAACGAAGACCTAGAAAACAAAGACCTAGAAAATATAATGTTATAATATAAAACAAAATGCTACAGGTTGTAAATGCCTCAAATCTGTACATGTTTCATCTACAGTATTGACGCCGACATTGATGCCTATGCCACGCAAGGATCCCTGAATTACCTGAGGGACGGGCCAGAAAAAACATTAGACTAAGTTGAAAAATGCACTTTCCCTCGGTTCCCTGGAGAGTTTCTGGTACCCCACATGTCTATTGTTTTAGAGCACAAATAGCGAGATAACACACTGGTCAGCTACATGTAGGCTCAAACATTAGCGATATTAAACCTTATAATATGTAAAATATTTCTCAAATGTAATTTATGTATTCAATGACTAATGATTTTCAACTTCTTGTCTTTACCCACAGGAATAACTACAGGTACTTTTTGCAAACTACCAGCGGACCATGCAATGTCCAACAACATTTGTCAATTAAGGTGCGTTTATGATCTTTAGAACTGGCATTTCAATCTAGTCCGAATATATAGAACACATTAAATTTTTGTTGATGATTGTGATTGAGCCCACTGTTTTCGATACGAAGTTGCTAAGCAACAGTCATGACTTATCTTTGCCCAATTCAGACCGGAGGAGGTGGAATCTGCCGCATGGGTGACTTCAACTGTTAATGTGCGGCTCCAGAAAATATCCATACCCACCCAAGGAAGGTCATTGGAAATTCCGAGGGGAAGCTAGGGGGGGTTTCAAAAGCCAAACTTTTTAAAGGAAAGTATGAAGCTAAAAACTGGAATTCCTGGGTGTTTGGCAAGGAGAGTAAAAGTTTTGGTGCAGGAGGTGGGGGGGGGGGGGGGGGGGGGGGGGGGGGGGGGGGAGAGGGGGTGGGGAGAGGGGGGGGGTATGGTTATGTTGTGGTTTAAATTTATTTTTGTTTTAAAATTTGTCAAACCAGTTTGATTTTTATTGTGTCTATATGAAATTTTAAGCAAAGTTAATATCGAGGCAATGTGGTCTGTGGTGCTCCCCATTTGCGTATGTGATCTGCGGGGGATCTCGGGGGCTCACAGCATTACCTTGCTGGCAATCTTATTTTGACAGGCATGATTTTTTCCAAATTTGGAATTTAACTTTTACATTCTAGATCATTTTATTGGTTTTGAATAATATGTTTGAGCAATTTTGGTGTGTTTTTTTTAATGTCATATGCATCAAAAAATTCACTATAATTAAGGCATTTGGAAATCATAACACATTTTATATGTCCTATGAAACATTATTAGAAGTACTATACCCTTCAAGTTCCATTGTCCATATACAACAGGGGGCTTTTTGATCATTTCAGACCTGGAGTCTGTGAATCCTCTGTCACCCCATGAGTAACTAGTGGAAACTGTGCAGTATGATGCGTCACTGATTTTCAACATCTGATCTCTCATTTTCGTCATTATCAATAAATAATACATGTAGCTACATGTTATATATTACATAGTACATCAGTGTACATATATTCAATTTCTTTATCTTTATTTGCAGGAGAAGCTAAGGAATTCTTTTTGCTCAGAGTTGACCCAAGATTTATCAACAAAGTACGTCAGTTTAAGGTATTGAACAATAGAGCAGACGGTTTTTCCATTGTACAATCAATTTTAAAAAAAGAATTGAGACACGCTTCTTTAATTTATAATGCCCCTAGTGTTTCAGTTAATTAGACTCCTTTTTTGCCCCTCCCTCCTCCCCTAAGGGCCTGTTTACATGGAGGGAGGGTGACCTGGGTACCAGGGTCACCAGTCCTAGCCGGGCTACCCTGGGAGGGCCAACTTTTCACATTTCTTTACAAAGCACACTGAAGTGTCTGCATGATAGACAGGGTCACCCGCCTACCCGGGTCACCCCTGTCTGCTTGCCAGGGTCACCCTCCTAGGCGGGCTATCTTTTCTGCATGTAAACGGTCACCCCAGGGTCACCCTCCTAGGCAGGCTATTTCTGTTGACTTGAAAACCTGCAAAAATGGCAGCGCCATACAAGCGTTGCAAATATTTTTGTTGTGTTTATTTGTCAAAAGCCTCCACTGTCAAAGAAGATCATAGTAAATCGTCTGACGACGAGACAAGGAAACCGGATATCAACGATATCGGCGGCGTTGTTGAAGGTGAGCCAAGAAATGCGAAAGAACCGAACGTCACCAGCGCTGTGAGTCTTGTGAATGCACGGAAATGAAAGGAAGTTCTGGAAGGGATATCAGCTCGCCTATATAATAGCCCACCCTTAAATAGCCCGCCCATGTAAGGCGGGCTATGTTTTAGCCTGGCTGGGATGGTGAGGTCATAGTAAATCGTCTGACGACGAGACAAGGAAACCGGATATCGACGATATCGGCGGTGTTGTTGAAGGTGAGCCAAGAAATGCGAAAGAACCGAACGTCACCAGCGTTGTGAGGCTTGTGAATGCACAGAAATGAAAAGGAAGTTCTGGAAGGGATATCAGCTTGCCTATATGATAGCCCGCCCATGTAAAGGCAGGCTATGTTTTAGCCCGGCTGGGAGGGTGAGGTCTCCTGGTATCCGGGTCACCCTCCCTCCATGTAAACAGGCCCTAAGTGACATGAGACTTCTATTCATGCTACACTTCTTCACATGTACAGAAATTAAATGTTTGCCCCATATCTTACATGTACTTGTAGCCATGTGCCGTACGATAGAGGTGCAGCATATCAATGAAAATTTTCCTACTATTTTGAATGTCTTAGTGGACAGTGGACAAGCCTGTATGGATTAAGTGGACATGGGCAGTGGACAAGCCTGGATGGACATCCAAACCAAAGCATTGGACCATTATTAATCAGGTAAATACACTGTCACCTTCTCTCCAGACATTCCTGATCAAATTTCTGAAAAGTGGAACACCTTGCCACTAAGAGCAGTTTTCAATTGAGTGTTGAAAGTAATCTGAAATTGCTAAATTGTTTTACTACGCTCTATGATTGGCTTAGAAAATATTGCGCCACCTTAGCTAATAGAGGATTTACGGTACTATAAGTACTACAAGTTGAAATGAAATGTTGCCCACATGCCCAGGGTATCACTCGGTATTTATGCATTTACAAAATGATTATTTTTAATGAAACTGTTGTGCTGCGTCGGCGGGCAAGTAAAACACTATCAACTTGAAGTAAACCGCTATAGCGGATTTGGAAACGCTGATGTTTCGAGCGTTAGCCCTTTGTCGGAGAAAAGTTTGATGCTCCGAGGAAGGGCTAAGGTTCGAAACGTCAGCGTTTCCAAATTAGCTGCTACAGGGATTAATTCACCTTTATCAACTTCAAGTTGATAATCAACTACGTGCTTTATGCATTTACATCAAAATCAACAATCGTTTGTCAAACTGAGTATTTTGTACTTTTTCGTAGACGCCATGATAATTTCATTAAAGAAAGTTATCAGAAATGTGTTGGCCTCCAAATTTGAAGTAGAGCAACAATTCCAAGGTTACTGTCTGCTTCAAGGCAGATATTAGAGAATGCCAGGTACCGGGGGGGGGGGGGGGTACTCCCTTATATAAGCTATATAGGTATGTGCCGCCCCATACGGTATGGGTTTTGAGCCGTTTTGGTCTGAAATAGGGTACATAGATTTTGACCATTTCGGTCTGAAATAGGGTATGTTTTGTGCACTCTGGTCTGGAATTTGGTTTGGCTTTTAGACGAAACTGTTTTTTTCCATTAGCATCGGGGGAACTTGTTTGAAGCCCTTTTCAAATGTTTGCGCAAATCGAACCCATTCTGGGTAGCTGAAGTCATGTCTTAGACACGTGTACTAATTTATAGGTCTGAAATTAAAAGGGTATCGATTTTGGGTCAGGTCTGAAATAGGGTATCAAAAATCACATATTTTTGTCTGAAATAGGGTAAGGGTTTCAAGAAGCGGGCCGCACACACCCACACCAAAGCATTAACTTTGCCTGTTCAGACGTCTCTCTTCACACGCTCAATCTTCCCTGGTGTCTGAAATTCAAGCTGATCAAGAGATCCACGTAGTGTCTTGTGATAATGGCTTCTACTCGGTTTTGACTTTTCGCACGCAAATAACAACCAATCACGGCATCTCTGGAGAGCTACATGTACAGTACCGCCTGAAACTATTTACCCATTTGCCGCGGGTTTGCTTCGGCCAAACTGCAGATCACAACATTTATTTATACAACATTATTTTGTTTGTATCTCCCCTTTAATCTGAAATTCTAAAATAACATGTTTCATTCAAAAGTTTTGCAATACATTAATTTTATTCAACACATTTTAAGTGAGCTGACCAGAGACATAAAAATTAAAATCACTGATTTCAATAAATCTGGCATCACCAGAAACTGTCACTAAATTCCAACCAGTCCAGCATCGCATAAATTTTCACTGAATTTTGACCAGTCCGGCATCAAGGAAATTTTCACTGAACTTCTACAGTTTGGCATCAAGGAAATTGTCACTAAATTTCAAACACTCTGGCAAATGGAAATTTTCACTGAATTTCGACCACGCTGGCATCACACAAATTTTCACTAAATTTCAAACACTCCGGCAATGGAAATTTTCACTGAATTTCGACCAGTCTGGCATCGCAGTACTGAATTTTCACTGAATTTCGACCAGTCCGCATCGCATAAATTTTCACTGAATTTCAACCACTCCGGCATCAAGGAAATTGTCACTGAATTTCGACCACTCTGGCATCACACAAATTTTCACTAAATTTCAAACACTCCGGCAAATGGAAATTGCAATTATTGCAAAATCAAGGAAATTTTTACTGAACTTCTACTAGTCCGGCATCAAGGAAATTGTCACTAACTTTCAACCACTCTGGTTTCACATACATTTTCACTCAATTTTGAGCACTTCGGCGTGAATAATAGAGATTTCCACTGAAGTTTGACCACTCCTGCATCACAGCAATTTCCATTGAATTTCGACCACTCTGCCATCACATAAACTTTCATTGGATTTTGACCACTCCCCAATTTTGACCTCTCAGACGACACATAACTGTTCACTAAATTTCGACCTCTCAGAAATCACGGAAATTTTCACTAAATTTCGAGCACTCCGGCATCACGGAAATCTTCACAAAATTTCGACCACTCCAGTATCAGGGAATTCGAATTTTCACTGAATTTCCACCACTCTGACATCACAGGAATTTTCACTGAATTTTGACCACCCCGGTATCACGGTAATTTTTACGAAATCTGGACCATCTCAGCATCATTTTCACAAAATCATCGATGACTTCGACATCACGGAAATTTTCACGAAATCTCAACAACCCCGGCTTCACGGAACCAACCACCCTGGACCATCACATAATTTTTCACAAAATCAGTAACTCCAGTCAAAGATGCAAACATGAAATCTAGATCACAGAAATTTTGATCCACCCACCATTACGGAAATTATGGTACCGGCAAACTGTTAGCCAAGGGCAACCTAACAAAAATGCTAGAGGAGTAGCCCTGTGTTTGGACTAGCATCCCACCCTGGGAGAGTTACATGTTGTAGCAATACTCCTAGTTGACTTCATGCTACGAAAACTAGGATAAGCTCTCACTGGCTGTGTGGTTATTATATTTCTGTATTCAACACTATCTTTAGAAACACTATAGTGATGAATTCTTACGGTAATTATTATTATCCATAAGTAGCAAAAGTTAGTCGTGGTGAGTTACTTCAATCTACATTTAATTATAAAGTCATTTGTATTCCCAATGCATGGTGAATGATAATAAAAAAAAACGTAGTGGTGTAAAATCTATGTTTATAGCTGTTTGTATGGGTACACATAACTAACAGTTCAAACAGGTTTTTTTCTATTCACAGGATAATGAACTTGATAGAGAGCATCACAAGACAATGGACGTAGCAATGGGGCTGGAGAGACCAGAGGAAGGGCAGTAAAGGCCTTGGGACAATTGACAGGGCAAGATGATTTATTATCATTAAGTATGGTAGTTAAGGTAGTAGTTACAACTTTCTATTTATCTGGCCCAGCCCGGGAGGCCTTTGAACATGGGGTACAGCTGGCCCGGGGTTTTCCTCCTAGGGGCAAGTGGACGTACGGGGAGGTTTTTCACCCAGCTGTTGTTCCACAACCCCCGTTCAAGTTAGTTATTTGCTTAATAGGTTTTTGTTGTTGTTGTTATTACTTCCCCATTAATGTTATGCTGCGATCTGGCTAATTTTTCTGCACTCTTATAAGAGAATAAGAGCACAGAAAAGTCAATCTGATTGTAGGTTACATTAATGTTGACAATGAGCATCAAGTCTCAGATAATTATTTTTACATTAATGTAGGTGTGTGTGCCACCATTGTTCAAACAAGTGTGTTTTTCTGAATTTTTTATTTTCCTGCATCACTAAATTGATTAATTAGGTCATTGGTTATAGTCAGAGATCTTAGTTGCTGCATGTAGTTCTCACTGCAGTATTCATTTAATTTAAATCAATTATTAATAAAATGTATTATTGCTTGTCTCATGATGTAGTCACTTAGGATGTAGATCACAACTGATTACTGCTAGTCTTCTTTATTGGGCAATGAAGACTAGCGGTAAGCAGTTGAACTGTCATGATCTACATCTTTAGTGACTACATCATGAGACAAACAATAATTCCTTTTATGCTATGAGCACTACATGTAGCAGCATAGACCTCTGACTCCAATCAGTGATCCAGTTAATTGCATACTAGATTCAGATTGAACCATTCCATTTGGCTGATTTTGAATCCATACTCTCATATATTTTGTTTAGCACTTGTTTGTTCAATTTAACTGTAAGCTGGGTTTGAGGGTCCCGACCTTGAGCAGTGGTTCTCTTTTTCCATTACATGGATGCATGCTGTACTGTTGACACTGAACAAAGTCTTTGATTAGTTTTGATTTATAATAATTAACTAGAAAGTTCTCCAAAATGTGTTTACAAAAAATATGTCAAAGTTAATCAAAAACTGTGTCGAGTAACAATAGTATGGTGTGCATCAATGTAAACTGCAGTGTCAGCATAAATATTCTGCTATAAGAAAGGTACATGGAGACAAGTAATGGATAATTGATCTTTTCTAAACACGACATTGAAGCAATCATTGGCTAAATTTTTTAAATGAAAACAAAATGTATATAAATTATATCCTTTTAATTTATGATCATTAATTTTGCTCAATTCTCAAATTATGTGGTTAATATTGTGAGGATAATTTAGTTGCTGATCACTCTTAGAGTTAAGGATTTAAAGACATCAACAACAACAAATTCATGTTTATCTAACTTTCAAAAGTTTATTTCTTTAATTAAAGAAATACAAATTAAAGAAAAACAAATTTTGCAGCTAAGGTAAATCAAAGATAATTTCACTCTGAGATTTCTTTCAATTTTCTGTTCATGTAAACCTTTTTAAAATGTTAAAGCCATCAATCAATCAATCAATCAATCAATCAATCATTTATTTGTTTAACTATGATGTGCTTGTTAAGAGGGCATTAAGATATATGTACTCATGTTTGAGATCTTACATGTATACACCAACAATTATTATGATGAGTTTCAAAACGACATCAACATAATGGTAACTGCTCAACAGCTTTTATTTCATTGGTCACATTCTAGGGTTACATACAATAAGGGGTAGAATATTGACATACTTCACTTCTCAAAGGGATCAGCTTGTTTTAATGATTAGTCATTAGGTGGGTTTCATCATTTTGTATTAATAATATTCAACTAATGAAATCTAGCTACAATCAACATCATGTTACCGATCCAATCTTAACTAGCAGGTTTTTGTTTTAAACTATTTGCATTTTTTTAACCATTCACAGGTTGCTTTCTGAAACAAAAAGTCAGTAATTCAATAATTTCCTATTTAAATTCGAAATGTTCGGGTAGCTTGATGGTGGTTGTTATGTTTTTAATGCTTCCTTTGTTTATATTTGCTTACTTTGTATAAGTAGATCAATGAACAAGCTCATTAGCACAATAATATTTCAAACTTTTCTTTTCTGTTGCCACTCCATTATATTTACCATCTTGAGTTGCATTTTATTGTTTTCAAAATTAATCAACGTTTCAAATGATGCAAAAAAAATATTGGCCTTAATCCACAAATTTCTACATACAGTAGAAACGTTTTTGAGTGGCAATTTTACAAAAAGAAAACATTCTTGAAAAAAAAACCCAATCACTTACCCGATGTTTACTAAGGACCTTTTATTTATCAGGCTTTTTTCAGTGCCCATTGGACTTTTTGTTCATTTTAGCATAAATTTAAGGTATCATTATTAATATATTATTAAGTAGAATTAATTATCAACAGTCTGCATTTTAACTTACTGCTACATGTAGGTTTTTTTTCATTTTAAGCTAGAAACAAAATCTTGCAACTCTTGCATTAAGTACCTGATGAAACCTTTTTGCAATTTTATTGACATGATCAAGGCACTTAGGACTAATAAGTCAAATAATGCAGACTGTTGATGAACAACATATTTGTTTTGCATTCATGGTTACTTCTTGGTGTTACAAAAGTCAAGATATTTTGAATTTCCTCATCAATTTGCTCCACAAATTCTAGGGATTTATTTAAGCCGGCATGTTTAAACTGGCATTTTACTGTTCAGTAACCTGAGCACAGCAGCCTACTCGCAGATCGGTCTACATGTAGATCGGTTGAGGTTGCAATCTTTTTTCTTTTGGGACTTATCACCAAGAAAAGCAATGTTTTATTTCTATTAGTCTATTTATGGTGCTAATGAGCTTGTATATCTTCTAATAATTTTAAGGGTATTATTTAATTCCAGGACTGCAGGTGGCACACACACAAATCTAGCCAATCACGTCCCTGCTGGGTTGTGGAAGCTCTGAAGCTCTGAGAAGGTGTGTTTCTGATGTCCTCTGAAATATTCCAACTGAGAAATCTTAGGAAACTTTATCTGATCCTGAAATTCAAGCTTGGGGCAGTTGGACACTTGGAAGAGTTGGCCGTTTGCTCTCAAGTGGGGAGGACAGTGTGGAGGAAGGTGACAGTTTGCTCTTTGTGTCTTTAGGGTTTCACTTAATTTGTCACAATACCACACCATCAATTTCGCACATTTCGGCGAGGCAAGATGCTTCTTTGCAGTCAATGTATCCGGGAAAATTTCATGACCATGGACGTAAAACAGCAGTGCTGAATTGTTGGGGCTCAAGGAAGGTGTAATCTCTGGAGAAATCGAGGACAGAAGTGAGCACGAATTTCATCAGTCTGACTTGATTGGATTTTCACAAACGACATCAAAATTGAGCTGTTGGTCACTGGGTGTCTCTCAGATTGGGTTGCACTGGTTACAGTGTTCTCTCTTTTAAGTTTTTCATTTAATTTAAAAATTAAAACTAAAAATTAATATAAATCCTAGGTCCAATAATTATTATAAACAAATCATCGTTTTTACTAAGAATAAAATAATATTATATTTTTTGATTTTCCCTTAAACCTTATTTTCTTAAAAAAAAATTTATTATAAATCATAGGTCCAAACAGAGGTCTATAACTCTGGTCCAAATAATTGTTTTTAAATTAGCATTTTCTTACTAAGAATAAAATAATAATTAGTTTATTCTTAGTGAATTTTAAGTCTCATTTTCCTAAATAATTTCGTACAATTGGATTCGTCTAATTTATAACTTCAAACATTCTTCAAAATAACACCAGTTGGCCACTCCAGCAACTTTGGGGAGACTGAGCACCAGCTTTCAGCACTAGGATTTCTGGGATTTTTTGGTAACCAATGTTTGTTATGATTGATTGATGGTTGCCATTGGAAACCGTCGAATAATCATAGCTCACACTGTTATCCAAACAATCCCAGAAATCCTAGTGTCGAAAGTTGGTGCTCAGCCTGCCTGATGTTTCTGGAGTGGCAAATAGTAATCTATTTATCAGCACTCTCCCTCGTGCTTTATGCGGATTAAGAATGGGGGTCAGCTGTCGCTTTCAGGTTAAAAACAAGTAAGAAGTACAGTATAAATGGGTTGGGAGGGCGGGAAAAAACTAAACCTGAAAGCCAACAGCGAGGAAAGCAGAGGGAGATGAATGCACTAAATGAGGAACAAGCCGCGGCGGACCGAACCGCCAGACTGGCGCGAAAAGCTAAGAAGCCAAGTGAAGTTATCTCAATCCTTATATACGCTTTGAGGGAGACCGCTGACAAATAGTAATCTATTTATCAGCACTCTCCCTCGTGCTTTATGCGGATTAAGAATGGGGGTCAGCTGTCGCAACAGTCTAACAAGCAATCTCGCAGATACTTATGAACCCCAAAACACCCCAAAACTGAACAAAAACCCCAAAACAAAACACCCAAAACAAAAGTTAAACAAACATGCAACGGGAAAGCGCACAGGCTCACAAGAAGCAAAAAGTAGACATAAACATTATGGAGTGCGGTTGTTAACTTTATCGTACCTTGGGATTTACCTCACTTGGATTTACTTTACGAATCCAACCGTTTTGGATTGACAGCATACAAAATCTGCAAAGATCAAAGATAAATATGTTGCCCAATCACAGCCGACTAGATCTGGATATGCAAATTATTATGACTATTGTGCCGCGCGTTGAAAAAACTGGGCACTGTAAGCCATGTCGCGAAAGACAATAGCATTATGGGCGATGGAAATATGGGCATAAGCCGTCATCTCCCAGGCTTGAGCAGGAAGGGAACTTCCGGAACTGTTAACCCACGACACTGTAACACTGAATAAAGAGAAACGAGAAAGAGAGAAAGGGAAACCTGGGAGATGACAGCCTTGGCCCCGGTAATCCGAGTAGGGAATTAGACTCCCTTCAAGGCTGCCATCAGCAGGTGAAAAAGGAAAGATAAGGGACAAAAAGAGGAGGGGGAAAACAAACAAAGAACAATAATTGTAAAATAATACCTTTAAGCTTATGTGAAAACAAACTAAAACAAATATGATATTACTAGCGCCGCTAGTTTACGTCGGATTCCGATCCAACCGATTAATTCCTGAATAGGAAAAACAAAAACTTCAACGGCAACAGAAAAAAGCATAAAGGCATGTAATGAACCAAACATTACGAATAATGGCATATGACACGTGAATAGCACGCAGCCCGCGTGCAAATCCAGAAAAGGAAAACAAGAAGTGTACATGAATAGTAATGAATTCATTTTCAAACAAACTCCCAAAAACTCGACGGTACACAGCCAATAAATAAACTAAGGAAAATTCCGTTACAAAATGTAAACAAATACGATATTACAGCCACGCTTGTTACGAATGTTCGTAGATTTTGATCCATCCGAAAATTCTCGAATTGGAAGAACAACACTTAAAAGTAATAGAAAAAAGCATAAAGGCATGTAATGAACCAAACATTACGAATAATAGCATATGACACGTGAATAGCACGGAGCCCGCGTGCAAATCCAGAAAAGGAAAACAAGAAGTGTACATGAATAGTAATGAATTCATTTTCAAACAAACTCCCAAAAACTCGACGGTACACAGCCAATAAATAAACTAACGACAATTCCGTTACAAAATGTAAACAAATACGATATTACAGCCACGCTTGTTACGAATGTACGTAGATTTTGATCCATCCGAAAATACTCGAATTGGAAGAACAACACTTAAAAGGTAATAGAAAAAAGCATAAAGGCAGGTGATGAACCAAACATCACGTATAACAGCATATGACACTTAAGACCCTCAAATACAAAACAAAGCCTCGGATGGTAGCATGTGGCGTATAAAACCGACAAAAGCAGAGAAATGCAAATAATCTGCAAAGCTTCAAATATGGAAAAATAATAAAAACATACGACAAATAAGCATAAACAACGTAGCGATGGCAAGCAGCACGACGCTAGAAAAACTCAAACGTGATGATTCAATAAACTGCAAAACCCCGGTGATAAGAGCGGTATGCAAGACAAATTCAAACATTGCATGGCATAATAAACTCAAAGATGTGTAAATAAAGCATACGCGAAGCCCGCCGGATGGCAAGATCAGCATGCTAAAAAATATAAACTCAAACATGTACATACAAGCATCTGCAAACTAAGCCCCAAAGGCAAGAGCAGCATGCAACAAACTAATAAGCATCTGCAAAGCCCTGATGGCAAGAGCAGCATGCAGTAAACTAATAAGCATCTGCAAAGACCCGATGGAAAGAGCAGCATGCAGTAAACTAATACGCATCTGCAAAGCCCCGATGGCAAGAGCAGCATACAGTAAACTAATAAGCCTCTGCAAAGCCCCGATGGCAAGAGCAGCATACAACAAACAAATAAGCATCTGCAAAGCCCCGATGGTAAGAGCAGCATGCAACCAACTAATAAGCATCTGCAAAGCCGCGATGGCAAGAGCAGCATGCAACAAACTAATACGCATCTGCAAAGCCCCGATGGCAAGAGCAGCATGCAACAAACTAATAAGCATCTGCAAAGACCCGATGGCAAGAGCAGCATGCAACAAACTAATAAGCATCTGCAAAGCCCCGATGGCAAGAGCAGCATGCAGTAAACAAAAAAGCATCTGCAAAGCCCCGATGGCAAGAGCAGCATGCAACAAACAAATAAGCATCTGCAAAGCCCCGATGGCAAGAGCAGCATGCAACAAACTAATAAGCATCTGCAAAGCCCCGATGGCAAGAGCAGCATGCAGTAAACAAAAAAGCATCTGCAAAGCCCCGATGGCAAGAGCAGCATGCAACAAACAAATAAGCATCTGCAAAGCCCCGATGGCAAGAGCAGCATGCAGTAAACAAATAAGCATCTGCAAAGCCCGATGGCAAGAGCAGCATGCAACAAACAAATAAGCATCTGCAAAGCCCCGATGGCAAGAGCAGCATGCAGTAAACAAATAAGCATCTGCAAAGCCCCGATGGCAAGAGCAGCATGTTAAATAAACCGTAAGCTCAAATATGTCACAAACAAGGACCTGCAAATAGCCCGTTGGCAAGAGCAGCGTAAAGCAAACTCAAACAATAGCAAGCATCTGCAAAGCTCTGAAGGCAAAAGCAGCATGCTAAATAAATTAAAGCATATCACGTTAAAACTGCCACGTGTAACACAAGTGGACGAGAATGTGCGAAACAAAACGACTGGTACCAAAAGACAACCGAATATAGAATTACATAAAACGACAAATAAACTGAACTAAGGTAGTAGAAATAAAACAGAAAACCCGCAAAATACTAGAGGCAAAAAGCGAGCATGAAGGCAAAATGTACCGGCAGGAAGAAAACGCGAAGGGAACGCGAAAACCGTAGGAAGAGAAACAAATATAAAATACCTGAACATGATAACAAATAAGTTTCCTGGTCAGTCGAAGTAATAGCAGAAGCGGCCAAAATAGCTTGAGCGGCAGCAACATTTTCAGTTGAAACTTGTGCGGGTTCGACAGGCATAGCGAAGGTTGATAAGCTTGACGGGCGCGAAAAGCTAAGAAGCCAAGTGAAGTTATCTCAATCCTTATATACGCTTTGAGGGAGACCGCTGACAAATAGGATCATTCTCAAAGCAATTTATTACAAACTATGTCAAATGTTTGAGGAATAATCCCTCATTAGTAGACTGATTAACTGTTGAATAAAACAGCGGCGTTTTATTTAACGGTTAATCAGTCTATTGATGAAGGGTTATCCTGAAACATCTGGCATTGATTATTTTAAGCGCCTTCATTATAAACTCAGATTTCAATTAAAAAAATATCGACAAACTATTCAAAAAATCTCACCACCAATTGTATTTAAAAATATATATATTGTTTATATATTTTTTTATTTTTGCTTTTCTTAATCTTCAAATACTTTATTTTGAAATTGATTAAAATAAACTTCTTTAATAGCCTTAAATAAATACGATCTAGCTCTAACAGCTTCCACAAATTCCTGGCTCATTTCCAAATTTTTAATACTCTAAGCAAACATTTGGATGATTTAATTAGCTTATTTTCAAATAATTTCCGGACTCATTCAGCTTCGTATGTTTGTTGCTCGGTTCAAATCACGGACGTTCTCTAGATATTTGTTATTTTGTTTCTCCAGAGAACTTCACGTGATCTGAAATGGGACAACAAACAAACAGAGCTGAATGCGCTATTAACCGAAAGCTCTCGCATTTTTTTTCAAACAGCTCTTAACCTTTTCCAATTTGATTTCCAAATCAAATAGAATTCGGCAAAATTATATTTTCTGTCTAGCTATTAAAAAAATTATCGGTCGTCACAAACATTTCATAAAAACTAAACATTAAATAAATACGATTTAGCTTTAATAGCTGCTCCCGAAAATTCCTGGCTCATTTCCAAATTTTTAAAACTCTAAGCAACAAATTTATTTAGCTTACTTTATTTTCAAACAATTTTCGGACTCATTCAGCTTCGTATGTTTGTTGCTTGATTCAAATCACGATCGTTCTCTGGAGATTTGTTTTCCTAAAAAATATTTATTCACGCGCGCGCCAAACAATTCTCCTGAGAACATCACGTGATTTGAAATGGGACAACAAACAAACTGAGCTGAATGTGCCATTAAACTTCAACCATTTTGTACAACACTAATCCTTTTCCTATTTACTTTTTTACGCAAATATCGGCTATTTCTTTCATTTAAATTAAAGAGAAACTAAGAGAGAGTAACCTGACATCGGTAGCTTCACAAAATGAGAAATGTTTGGTGACTTGTGCTTTATTTGGTGAAGTTTGTGGGATGACGATCGGCTGGAGGTTTGGCAGGGAAGTCAGACTGGGGGATTCGTGTTCTAATCTTTCCTTTGATTTAAAAAGTGATGCACTGAAATTGAGTGCCACAGTTTAGCACTTCGGTTTTTCTTGTCCAGGTTGCGTACGTTTTGCGTGACATTGACTTGTAAATTAGCATGCATTCAATTTTAAATTTATTCGGTGGTGGCATTGTGACAAATTAAGAATGAGACCCTGGAGGCATGGGGAGCAGACTCTCACTTTCCTTTACACTGTCCTCTCCACTTGGGAGCAAACGGTCAACTCTTCCAAGTGTTCAACTGTCCCTGGCTTGGATCAAGGGATCGGATAAAACAGACCAGGATTTTAAAGTTGGAATATTGAATGAGGAATCAAGAAAACAACACTGCCTTGGAGCAGCAGAGTAGAAGCAACCCAATAGCAGGGGACAAAGATTGGCTAGATTATTTTTTTATTTATATCATCAATAAAATAGTTCTCTTTCTAGCCTGTGCTGTTTATTTTGCAATCCAACCACTTGAGTGAACCAGATAAACTCCCCAATATAAGCCAAGTTCTGCCGAAGTCTCAAGAAAACTTTGTGACACTACAAAGACTTAGTTTTAGTAAACAGTTCGTTTCTGTGACGAAGTACGCCACAGATACGTGTTGTTAACATTGCAAAACGCGTAAAATAAATTTAATAAATTTCGTCACGCAAAGGGACAAGCGTGACATGATGTGACGCCCGGTTGCGTGACAATCCTAAGAAAGGCTGTGAAGATTATAAACTCTACAGAACATTGTGACTGCCTGCATGCTTCGAAACCAAATTAAATTAATTTTACGCGTTCTGCAATGTTAACAACACGTATCTGTGGCGTACTTCGTCACATAAACGAACTGTTTACTAATACTAAGTCTTATAGTACCGCAAAGTTTTCTTGAGACTTCGAAATTACTGTCAACATAAACCTTTCAGTTCCAAGCTGGAAATATAAATTCTCCTCACAATACTGAGATTGCCGTGAATGTTAGTTTTGAGAAATCATCCCGAGTTGATCATTTTCTTTATTCTCATCAGCAGTCTGCTTGACAATGTATTGATATTGTAAGGAGAAATAATATGTTCATCACTAGGGACTGAATGGCTCAGAGCACGTTTCCAAAACCTCTCCATTGTGCTTCCTCTGTAAGACTGGTTTAGAGATGATTGCGTGTTATTTTATTCCGAACTGTGAGACATGCATTCAAGATTGCAGCAAAATTGTAGTTGACACTTGTAAATCTATGAGAAAACAAAACTATGGTAATTTCTGCTTGCCATTTGCACGCATCGTATATATACAGCTGTTTCGAGAAAGGTTGTCGTAAAAAGCGCACGCGACAATCCCGAAAGGTATTGTGGGTAGTTTTAAGTTCACGGTTCCTTGACTTCAGCATTTCAGGGAAATCTCTGAAAATGGCACGAGACGCCATGGACGTATGTTTGCGAGTGCTAAAAGAAAGCAACAAAAGTCGGGTTCGACAGCTAGTGTCAGGAACGTACCTTGATGATCATTTCCCAGATTACCTTTCGGGATTGTCGCGTACGCTTTTTTCCGACAACCTTTCTCGAAACAGCTGTATATATTTTGCAGTTCAATATATTAAAACAATATTTTGAACTTCTGTTTTGCAATAAATTGTTATGGAAATCGCTGTGTTTTTTTCGAGGGTTGCAAAACAATTCTCAATCCGCTGAAAAATGAAGATAACTTTGCTTTAGACATAAAATATAATGAATTTAAGTCTTTGTCAAAGCGCAAACAGAGATAGTTTCTTTCCAAAATAATTGTAACTTGAGAGAATTAATATACTAGCCCTACTATAGCCGAGTTTTTAAGTAATATATCAAACACGAGAGACGGTGTTTCATCGGGATATCCAAACACCGAGAAGAGAGTTGAAAATACGACACGCAGCGGAATTCTTTGTTTTCATCTGACGTCATCAAAATTCTTAAATCTAAACTATTAATCCTGCAAGGCTATTCTTTTTATACCTTCTAGACATGGAAATCCTTAATCTCTATGCAAATTTTGGTATCGATCCAGTGATTCCTTTTGGAAATAAAGCTATTTGAAATTTGTGATGTCCCGGATGAACGTGTTAATGAACTGTCACAAAAACGTATATTTTATATCATTTTAAAAATTGTAAGAAGTGATAATAATTTAGAAGTGGTGTCTAAACAGACTTGAAGTGAAAGCTAATGATATTGACGGTAGAATATACTCTACTTCTTGTGCAATTTTACGGCGGCCATGAAGGGTACCAAGATGGCGGCTGCATACTAAACACTGTAATTTTCTGAAAATTAGTTTGGCAATAACTCGGTTATGAAAAACGCTACAAAGCTGTAATTTGAAAGCAAACAGTTTTTGTAATGTTGATGAAAACCACCAATATTTTTGACGAAACTCAAGGTGTTTGGATAGCCGATGAAACACTGTCTCGTTTGATATATCTCCTCAATCGAAACAAAAACTATTCAGTAAACGGAGAAATAAAATCGTAAAAATCTATGCTAATTAAGACCGGGTATCCAACCTCTGTTACGGTTATGATTTTCTTTGTTTTAACTTAATGAATTATTAATGAGTTTGAGAAATGTATTGCAATGTGCTTCTTGTGTGACATTTATTTTTGGTAACACAAAGCAATTCAGTCACGCAATGCAAAACCACCCATGTAGTAATTTGTTATTTTCTAGTCTTGGAGTATTTAAATGTATTATAGTGTACTTCTCGTCTTACGTGACATTTATTTTTGGCATACAAAACAATTCAGTCACGTAATTTGTTATTTTCAAGTCTTGGAGTTTTCAAAATTAATGTATTCTAGTGTACTTCTTGTCTTACCTGATACTTATTTTTTGTAACACAGAGCAATTCAGTCACACAATGCAATTAATCACATGTAATTTGTTATTTTCAAGTAAAATGACACTTAACGACTTAGTATTTCTTTTCAAAAACGTGTTGCTAAACAAAACAATTCTGCTGCAATCTTGAATGAGAGTACTATAAAATTTACCACGAAAAAAAATCAAATCAAATCCGAAGGTAAAGGATAAGCAAGAGAGGTTTAAAAAAAAACATACCCATCAAGTTTACAGTAATCAAGGATACAGTTGAACCAGCCATAGGCGACAACCCATTTTGCCAAACGAATGTAGAACTTTGCCTACAATAGGTTTCGTCTTGTAGTTAAGTAATTTGAGTTTCCGACCCTACTCCTCACTGGGAGGAAGAGAAACATGTAGATAGTAATTTGGCTGCACTAGACACTTTTTTGCACTTAACATGTATTCATATAGGATTTGTCACTTTACGCAAGGTGGTCACTCAGGGAGGTTCAACTGTATTAAATACCCCAGACATGCAATCTACCAAGACCAATCAATGTAGATTGTTACAATCTCTATTTTCTAACAAGATCATGAAAGGTGCACAAGACTGAAGAATCACAAGTAAAGCAAGTGTCCACAGGAGCCCTGAGAGCAAGTGCTCTTGGTCACTTGCCTCACTTGTGATTCCTTGGTTCCATCCCTCTTCCAAGATCTTCTGCGAAAATGGAGAAGCTGTAAACAGTCTACACTATGAACACATGAATATATAGAGCCTCTCTATAAAAGCGAAGTTATCGGTCAGTTGCAGGGTTGACCCGTGTCAATCAGTTGGTCCGTTTGTTAGTCAATAGGCCAGTCAATGAGTATGATAAGCTCTGTCAATCAATCAGCAGATGAAAGTCGAACAATTGACAAGGCACATGGAGTTTGGCAATGTACATTGGTAATCTATCAATCAGTTTGTTAATTTCTCAGTCAGTCCATCATTCATTTGTCAGTGCCTCAACCAATCATTCAATCAATCACTGTGGTAGTTATATTTTGATAGTGTGTTAATTAGTCCTTCAATCAGTTTATTAATCAACCAATTAGTTGAAGCCTGTATATAAGTCCATCCATCTGGTCATCAGTCAGACAGTCAGTCAGACAGTCAGACAGTCAGACAGACAGACAGACAGACAGTCAGTCAGTCAGTCAGTCAGTCAGTCAGTCAGTCCGTGCATCTGTTCATCAGTCAGTCAGCCAATCAATCAATCAATCAATCAATCAATCAATCAATCAATCAATCAATCAATCAGCCAGTACACAGTAGTTTATTAGTCAGTTTGTCAATTAGTCCATCGATTAGATTCATGGTTGCCACCCATGGAGAAATAGAAAACTGATCAAATGGAAAGCATTTCCATTGACCAAAATAAGACTGTCATTATCAAAACCAGAGCCAAGGCTTAAAATAAAATTCCCCAACTTTGACATTTAGAAATTGAGAATTTCCCTGACCAGATACTAAATTCGCCAACTTTGACACGAAATTATCCGACTTTGACAAGAAATTTAGAATTTCCCTGACCAGATACTAAATTCCATTCATGCTTTAGCCAGAATTTGAAAAGTGGGTGTTCTAGAGGCATGTCCCTGAATAAATTTGTTAATTAAGCTTTGATGCGTTTCTCGTCATTATTTTTTCTCCTAGGATTGGGCATCCACAGGGCACCTTGATGCCCTTCTTGCTAAAAGCTTGATTCCCCTGACTTTTCTCTTGCCTTGAAATGTTTTTCCCTGACTTTTTCCTGACCTGTGACAACCATGACCATGAGTTACATGTATGTCTGTCCATCTGTCCATGACTCAGTCAGTCAGAAAATCAGTCAGTCATTTAGTCTGTCACTTAATCAGTCAGTCAGTCATTCAATCAGTCAGTCATTTAGTCTGCAAATTAGTCAGTCTGTCAGTCAGTCAGCCACAGAATCCGTCAGTCAGTCAGTCAGTCAGCAATTTAGTACTCAATCTCAATAAGCTGGTCATTCAATCAGTAAAGTACTGTAGTAGTTCTATCAGTCTGTTAATCTGTAAATATTATTAGTCCACCAATCAATTTTATTATTAACACCCTGTCAGTGAGTCCATCAGGCAGCCAGTAAGTCAGTCATTTATTCTGTCACTTACATGTAATCAGTCAGTCAGTGAGTCAGTCAGTCAAGACCTGTAGTCAGTCAGACACAGTCCGTCAGTCAGACAGGCTATCCATTAGTCAGTCAGTCAGTCAGCAATTTAGTACTCAATCACTCAAATCAGTAAGTAAATGTACAGTAGTTCAATCAGTCAGTTTTTCAATGTTATTAGTCTGTCAATCAGTTTAGTAATTAAAACCCTGCAGTGAGTCCATCAGGCAGGCAGCCAGTCAGCCAGCCAGTCAGTCAGTCAGTCAGTCAGTCAGTCAGTCAGTCAGTCAGTCAGTCAGTCAGTCAGTCAGTCAGTCAGTCAGTCAGTCAGTCAGTCAGTCAGTCAGTCAGTCAGTCAGTCAGTCAGTCAGTCAGTCAGTCAGTCAGTCAGTCAGTCAGTCAGTCAGTCAGTCAGTCAGTCAGTCAGTCAGTCAGTCAGTCAGTCAGTCAGTCAGTCAGTCAGTCAGTCAGTCAGTCAGTCAGTCAGTCGTCAGTCAGTCAGTCAGTCAGTCAGTCAGTCAGTCAGTCAGTCAGTCAGTCAGTCAGTCAGTCAGTCAGTCAGTCAGTCAGTCAGTCAGTCAGTCAGTCAGTCAGTCAGTCAGTCAGTCAGTCAGTCAGTCAGTCAGTCAGTCAGTCAGTCAGTCAGTCAGTCAGCAGTCAGTCAGTCAGTCAGTCAGTCAGTCAGTCAGTCAGTCAGTCAGTCAGTCAGTCAGTCAGTCAGTCAGTCAGTCAGTCAGTCAGTCAGTCAGTCAGTCAGTCAGTCAGTCAGTCAGTCAGTCAGTCAGTCAGTCAGTCAGTCAGTCAGTCAGTCAGTCAGTCAGTCAGTCAGTCAGTCAGTCAGTCAGTCAGTCAGTCAGTCAGTCAGTCAGTCAGTCAGTCAGTCAGTCAGTCAGTCAGTCAGTCAGTCAGTCAGTCAGTCAGTCAGTCAAGACAGACAGTCGGTCAGTCAGTCAGTCAGACAGACAGTCTATCCATTACTCAGTCAGTCAGTCAGCAATTTAGTCTCCATCTCAATAAGTTTGTCACTCAATCTGTAAGTTCAATCAGTCAGTTTGTCAATGTTAGTAGTCTGTTGATCAGTTTTATTATTAACTAACACCCTGCAGTGAGTCCATTAGGCAGCCAGTCATTTGGCAATCAGTCAAATGGTAGTTACAAGAGTCTGTAATTCAAATAATAATCCAGTTCATTGGTACAGTAAATCCAATCAGTATGTCAGTTACACAGTCCACTTATTATTAACTTTTGAGAGCTCCACTTATCCACTGTGCAAATAAACCATGGCAAGGTAGTTGGCATGTCTGAAGTCAAGAGCAGAACTTGGCTTACAGAAGAGTTTTGTTCACTGAAGAGCTGGATTGCAAAGAAAAACATGCAGCACTACTAAAGATAAAGTCTTGAAGCTTTGGTCCAATGGCATCTGATCTGGAAAAACAAGATTAACCTGTTTCAGTGTGAAACTCACTTTACCAACTACAGTACATGTAAACATTTAAAATAAGTTAACAATGCTGATGTATTGTTGATGTTTGTAAAAACTGCCTCAGTAAAATAAAATCACATTTTAAATGTGTCCATGCATGTACATGTACTGTAGAGTGAATCAACTGACTTGTCAATCAATCAGGCAGTCTGTCAGTCAGTGAGTCAATAATTCAGCCTGTAATTAGTGTGCCAATGATTCAGTGTAGTTCAATTAAACAGTATTTTGTAACTAAAGGTAATTATCCCATGAACCATTCAACAGGCACGGTTGTAAGGCTGTACATTTACATCAATTAGTTTGTTAATAATGCACTTGAAAAAAAAATTACTCAATTCTGATGGCTAAAAAGGAGTGCAGCTTTCATGTAACACAAGTGTTGACCAATGTTGACAAGTTAGTGCATACATGATGTACGTAGTTGCAATACATTGATTGCCGAAATTAGTATAAAGAAACACGAAGACCCCTAACTACTGCTGACAGCCATACAAGGTATACCAAAGTCGGCCAAAGACTTCAATCTGAAGATTTCCGAAGATCACATGGATATTTACATTCAAGATTTTCCAACTCTATTGGAAGGCTTCGAATACTTTCAGAAATTTTACGAAGATTTTTAGAGGATTTTAGAAGACCAGGAACCCACTATCTATTATTCTAAGTGTATTTAAATTATTAACAAGTACATTGTAGTCTCACATGATTTCAAGTACAATTTGGAATAAATAATTTGTTTTATAGGCACTTTCACTTTAAACCCTATCCTGCCTGGGGGGAGCAGAAAGTGCCCGTGCTGACTTCAAATTTATCGTACTTAAAGAGCATTCAAGCAATCATAACCATATGACTTTTCCTAAAAATTATCTGGGAACATTTTGGTGTGTCAATATTTTGATCACGTGACTTGATGTTTCCATGGCAACCAAGTTTTGACAGGCCGTTTTAGCCAAATTTGGTATTGTCAGTTTTCATGAGATTTCCGCTTTTCTACGAATAGATTCCTCCAAAATATTTGCAATTGTTGCATCCTTATATTGTTTTCGATGTTTTCAAATCAAATTTGGTGATTTTCTGACATTCCTGAACAATTTAAAAATCCAAGATGGTGGATCCAAGATGGCGGACATTTTTAAAGTATGACGTTATTTTGGTGTGATATGATATATAATTGATTCGTGATTGTCACTAAAATAAACATGTTTGAATGCTTTATACACCACATAAGTTTCATTTTTATAGCACAAATAACTTTTGAGATACAGATCGTTTTACCCAAATTTTTTTTTTTTAGCTTAATTTTCAGTTCATAAAATGTTTGCTTTTTACAATGAAATATTTGCAAAATCTTTGCCGTTTTAGCATCTTTATATTTTTCTTGATTTTTTCAAAACAAATTTGGAGATTTTCTGACATTTCTGAACAATTTAGAAATCCAAGATGTAGGATCCAAGATGGCAGATTTTTTTAACGTATGACGTCATTATGGTGTATATGATGTCATAATTGACATGTGACTGCCACTAAAATAAAGATTTTTGGATGCTTTACACACCATGTAAGTTACATTTTCATACCATCAATACTTTTCGAGATACACGGGGGGAGGGGGTTGCCCCCCCCCCCCCCCCAGGCTCAGGAACGAACAAAAAGCCCAGGCAGAATAGGGTTAAAAGTTTCAAGACTACAAATTGCACTCGGCCTATATATGGGCTCATGCAAGTTTGTTGGCTTTTTACTCATGAATGTTTATTTATTCCAAACTGCACTTGAAATCATTTGATTACAGTACCTACACTTTTAGCTTAGGGCCTGTTTACATGAGGGAGGGTGACCTGGGTACCAGGGTCACCTTCCTAGCCGGGCTACCCTGGGAGGGCCAACTTGTTATACATTTATTTATAAAGCACACTGAAGTGTTTACATGTGCCTACCCAGGTCACCCTCTTAGGTGGGGCTATCTTTTCTGTATGTAAACGGTCACCCCAGGGGCACCCTCCTAGGCAGTCTATCTCTGTTGACTTGAAAACCCGCGCAAATGGCGGAACAAGCGATAAAAACAGCAAACTCGCTGCTATAGCCTTTCTTCTTGCTACCATGTTTGTTATGTAATGCTTAATAAATCGCGCCGTTGCAATAAAAAAAGTCCGCCAAAACATGAGCCTGCCAAAACAAGAGCCCGCCAAAACAAGATAGCTCGCCTATATGATAGCCCGCCCATGTAAAGGCGGGCTATGTTTTAGCCCGGCTGGGAGGGTGACTCTGGTACCCGGGCCACCCTCCCTCCATGTAAACAGGCCCTTATATTACATTTGCAGTCAATCAGTTTATTAATCAGTCAGTCAGCCAGGCTAATTGGTGAAGTTCATTGGTCGGTCGGCTTAGTCAGTTGGTTGGTCGGCCTACACATGTAGTCAGTCTGTTGGTCTGTCACTCATTCTTTCTGTCAGTCAGTCAGTTACATGTACAGGTAAGTTGACATCAAGTATCAAGGATCAAGGATCAAGGATCGAGACTCGATAGCTATATTATAAATGAGTTAACAGATTGCACCTTCATGTCTCGAGGGACGTTTTTCGGGGTAGGGACAAAACGTGGGGTAGGCCATGGGGTAGGCCATGGGGTAGGCCATGGCCTACCGGTGGTTAATTTCCTAAAAAAAATATATTAATTTGGGTTAAAAATCGCTTGAATACCGTCAAATTCCGATGGAAAGCTTTCCAAAGCCTCAAAGCTTATTGCCTAAATGGTTAGTGGATTTATTTCCAGTTGCAATACGATTTAAAACGACCAAAAATACCTTTAATAATCAATGAACTATTTCGTGGTTGTCTAACCGATCGTCTAACCTCGTCCCCAGGGCTCTCCCGGGGCCAGCAGGAAAATAAGGACTGGATTCTGGACTGGACTGTTGATAGCCGACCGATAGCCTGGAAATTAAACATCTTTGAACAGGCTAGAATATCGACTAAGTTGATGATTAGCTTAATAAATTAACTTGATTGGTTTAATGATTAACTTCTTAATTAATAACTGAAAATATAAAAAAAATTAAAATTATGAAATATTTAAACAGTTAAATATTAATTTTATTATATTAACTTTTAAAATATTTCAAAATTCAAATTTTTGATATTTTTTAATTATTAACTAGTAAGTAGTTTATCATTAACTTAAATAAGTTAATTCATGAAGCTAATCATTAACTTAGTCAACAGTCTGGTCCAGACACCAGTCCAGACTCCAGTCCAGAGTCCAGTCTTGTTTTCCAGCTTGCCCCCAGGGGAGCACTGGGGATGAGGTTAGGTTTAGACAACCACGAAAGAGTTCATCGGGTTCATTTGGTCGTTTTAGATCGTTTTGCAACCGGGAAATAAATCCATTAACCATTTAGGGAGGCTTTGGAAAGCTTTCCATACCCAAATTATTATTATTATTTTGGAAATTAACCACCGGTAGGCCATGGTCTACCCCACGTTTTGTCCCTACCCGTTTTTCGAGTAAATGCTGAGCGAAACTCGGCTTCGTCTTGGTTCAGTAGAATGATGGAATTATTTGGTATGGGACGTTCCATTTTTTTTATCCGCACCCCCGCTAAGGATGGCGGGTTTTACTACAAGAGGGTTCGGACTTGTTTTCAAAGAAGCCACCAAAATATAAACCCCTCGGATTTTTTCCCCTAAGCGGCGAACTCCAGTTGCGGACACTTTTCTGCTTTCTGAGGGTGTCCGCTTACGGGAGCTTCTACTGTAGTTCAATACAAGCTTATGTTTGTGAAATTGAAGTTTAAATCCTACCTTCTTCATCGACTCATGCACGAGGTAAACAAAACTTTCTGAATTCTGTCATTCCTCCGGCATATTGTGTCTCCTGGCTCCGAGCTGCAAAAAAAAAACAGTAAAGCAAGTTACATTATATTTCAAATAAAGTATAATATCACTAGTTCAAGGGGCTTTAAATAAAGAACACACCTTTTATACAACTGCAGTACAATTCCGCCATCATGCATTCACGACAACGAGCTACACTCGCAAAGGTTAGTGGGAAATACTATGATAAGAAGGGAGGGGAGGGGAGGGGAGGGGAGGGGAGGGGGGAGGGGAGGGGAGGGGGGAGGGGAGGGCGAATTATCTGACACTGCAAAGTTTTCACAAAATACTAAACCGGGAAAGTTGAATAATGATGTATATATGAAATTGCCAGGAGCCCATTGCTTATTCGGCTAAATAAAAGCTCCAAGAAGAAATCAGGTACTAACGCTTTGCACCCAAACTGCAATCAAAGTGGCATTAAAATTCGCACTAAAACTAGTATAGCTCTAAAAGTGTCAGTAAGACTGAAATAAAACTGCACTAAAAGTAAGCCCCCTAATTGGTTTAAGATACAATAATATTAATAATTACAATAATTATAAATTTCTAGTCTGCGTAGCTGGCGGTCTTGTTGGCGCGCGAAGTAAACATTTGTATGCTGCGAAGCCGCGAGAGGGTTAGTCCCAGTTCTGGCCCCTCTCTGTTACGCAACGCTACCTCTACGCGAGCGTAGCGTTGCGTGACAGAGAGGGGCCAGAACTGGACTACGAGAGGGTCTAAAAGAATTTCCCGTACGCTGGCGAACGGACTACTAAAAACCTACGTTCCCGTTCCCGCCCCAGACTCTAGCGACTGCGCCGCTCGCTTTTACGACTTTTGCGAATTTTTACTTCGCGCGCCAACAAGACTACGCAGGCTATAAATTTCAGTTACTTTGGATACCGTAGAATTCCGATAATAACGGGCTCCCCAAAAATAACGGCTACCCGAAAGCACAGGGAGCAGAGGAGCTAAATTTGACTTGTGCCAGTTTCGATCCAAATGCTTACGTACGTACGTGACCTTTGCGAGTTTCGATCTGTTTGCTTTCATACGCGGTGTATAATTGCGTTACTGCGTTATTCGATCTTTTTGTTTTCGTTTTTTTCGTCCCAGCGGGAATTCCTTAGGGTCACATGCACACAATTTGTACTGGAATAGATAAATTTGTATTGCCCCTGTGGGCCACCGTACTACGTCCCCAGAGCGCTTCGAATCTCTTAGCCTGCGCTGCCCAAGACTTGCCACAAGTCGTCTTCTTTAAGTGAAACCGAGCGACGAGGAAACCAAAACCAACGAAAGGGAAAAATCATATGGAAAGCGCGGCTTTTAGAAAGACTAATTCGAGGGAGGCGCTTATTTTATTTTAACCAAATCTTGGCCAAAAGGTCAATTATTTTTGTAATATCATAAATGGCGATAACATGTCGATAAACTGATCGAAAACAAATGCCACTTTATCATATGGACAATGGTACAATTGGTTAACTTGATCTGTAATCACAAACAGGAAATTGTATTATTGTTATCACAAGAGTGTCCGTAATAAAGAGGTTAAGTTTATATGAATTTGCTCTCTGGGACCTAGATTTAGTGTCCGTTGTCCGTATTAAAATTATAGACAGGGTCCGTATTATAGAGGTTTTCTTTATAGTTTTCTGTATGGGCATTTTGGCCTGGACCAAGGGAACTGTCCGTATTAGAGAGGTGTCCGTCTGACTAATTTTATTTACACTGCAACCAAACTTTAGTTTTTACATCATAATAATTAAAACGCAATATATAACGCACTATATTGTTTAATGTTCAAATTTCGGGTCACTTTATGAGAACACACGTACACTTGAAAATCGCGATCTAACATTTATAAGTCTTCATTAATTATTTCTCGGAAACCGCTTTCGCGGCCTGCGCCTCTTTCGCGGCCTGCGCCTCTTTCGCGGCCTGCGCCTCTTTCGCGGTCTGCGCCTCTTTCGCGGCCTGCCCCTCTTTTGCGGCCTGCGCCTCTTTTGCGGCCTGCGCCTCTTTCGCGGCCTGCGCCTCTTTTGCGGGCCTGCGCCTCTTTCGCGGCCTGCGCCTCTTTCGCGGCCTGCCCCTCTTTTGCGGCCTGCGCCTCTTTCGCGGTCTGCGCCTCTTTCGCGACTTGCCCCTCTTTTGCGGCCTGCGCCTCTTTTGCGGCCTGCGCCTCTTTCGCGGCCTGCGCCTCTTTCGCGACCTGCGCCTCTTTGCGGCCTGCGCCTCTTTTGCGGCCTGCGGCCTCTTTTGCGGCCTGCGCCTCTTTTGCGGCCTGCGCCTCTTTCGCGGCCTGCGCCTCTAAACACATCTAACCAGTATATCATTCATCTAGCTATTTTCTCAATAAACGATACTAATTGAAAAGGAAAACGACTTTGGTTTTCAGAAAAACGTTCCCAATTTACTACATATCCGCCAGCCACACTTTCCTCTTTCGCTTCTTCCTGCTCTTCCGTTTGCTCTTCATTCAGTTCACTACCTTTAATTCTTTCCTCTTCTTCTACCTGACCGTCCTCTTCCACTCCTACTTCTTCCTCCTCTTTCACTTCCTCCTCGTCCTCTTCTTCCACTTCCTTTTTATCTTCATCCACTTCCTCTAGTATTATCTCTTTCTCTTCTTCATATTCCTCCGCTACCAGTTCCACTGCCTTTACATCTTCCAGTTCTCCTCGTCCTTGTCCACTTCTTCCTCTTCCTCTTCCTGTTCCATTTCATCCGATTCACTACCTTTACTTCTTCCTCTGTCTCCTCTTCCTTTACCTCGTCCTCCTTTTCGTCTACCCCTTCCGCTTCTTCCTCTACCACTTTCTCTTCTACCTCTTCTCTTCTTCTTCATCCACTCTCTCTGCCTCTAATTCTTCCTCTTCCTCATCCTCGTCCTCTTCTTCATCTTCTTCTTCATCCACTCTCTCGGCCTCTAATTCTTCCTCTTCTTCGTCCTCGTCTTCTTCGTCCACTCTCTCTGCCTCTATTTCTTCTTCTTCTTCATCCTCGTCCTCTTCTTCTTCGTCAACTCTCCCGGCCTCTAATTCTTCCTCTTCTTCTCCGTCCTCTCCATCTTCCTCATCCTCTTCCTCATCCTCTTCCTCGTCCTCTTCCTCTTCTTCATGATCATCCTCTTCCTCGTTTTCTTCATCCACTTTCTCTCCTTCTGCGGCTTCCTCGTCCTCTTCTTCTTCCTCTTTGTTCCTGTTTCAAGGGTTCAAGAGCAATAATGAATATTGAATAAAGTAAAATGTTCACCAGTTTGTTTTTTCTTTCCCTGGAACATGTTTCCTGATTGGCAGCTACGAGCGTTAATCTGATTGGATAGTAGCCACACTGTGTAAATAGTTCACATCGAGTCCAAAACAATGCCGTTAGAAACGAGATTGTAAGCCCCCTATTGTATATCTTGTTTGTATGTGATGTCGTTACACATCAAACCCTTGCAGCCATGCGCTCTTTATATGATATGAATTTCCTGTAGCCAAGCGACCATGCTCTGCACATCACTTGGTAACTCCTATCATTTTAGCCAAGCGACCGCGCTTGTAGCAATGCGACCGCGCTCTACAAATGCCATGGTAACCCCTGTATAAACACGTGTGGTTCGCTTAGGATTGTCGGAGGGCGCTTCACTGAAATTTATGTAACATGTTTTATACTCGCGAAAGCTACATGCAAAATAAGATCAATGTCCAACTCCGGCATCGTATTTCAGATGAACCGCTCAAAGACGGCTACTTTTGCCATGAAAATTATTCCTTTTGCAATCCAGTTTTTTCTTACCTTTGCTTTTGTTGTCGGGGAAATGTTTGATAATACTGCACCCCATTAATGTATGGCGACCCATTTCCCATATCAATGATATGAGTCAGCTTTATCAGCCGCAATCCCTCTGCTTTTTCTTTCAATCATGACGGCTTCTTTTTTGGAGGTCATCCTTAAAGTTCTGTTTTCGATAATTTGTACCAACTTAAGGTATCGTCGTTTCTCGTTATCAATGTTGTTGAGACCACCGTTTGACACGTATATCATCGAATGGTATCTCGAGTTGAAAGTCTCCTAACAAAGCGAGCGCTTTAATGTCTCCAGCTTCTGCTAAATGATTTGACGCCATTTTAAACCACTTCACTTCTCAATAGAAAAGTAAAACATGCATTGTTTACGTATAATTAAATCCGTTCGAAAGACGTCATTTTCTCCTCGCGCTCGTAACAGAAATATGCGCGCGCTTTTTTTAGTTTTGTTTTGAAGGCTACAAAATCTGCTTATTTCCAGTACGTAATGCTAGACCATTGATTCTTAATTAAGTGAAATAATTTGTAGGGAAAATTTGATCAACCATTACTAAAATTCCAGCAAAATTGAGCCACTGTTATTGTTTTAAAGGGTCCCTCTCAACCAGTGTGCTTTGCGCGCAATACTCTTACTGCGGCCATTTTTGGGTGCCGCGAAAATGGTGGCTTGAAGTTAAAAAACTACTTTTTGCAGGATTCTGGCCTTCTTCTGGTCACATAAAGCAGTTAGACGACCCAAGTTAGTAAAATTTCGAAAGTATGGCATATATTAGCCCCAGGAGAGATTCGAGTTCCCCGGATGAAAACAATAACACGCGACCGCAAAGCACACTGGTTGAAAGAGACCCTTTAACCAATGTGAACGCTTGCAGAATGCAATCTCAAAATATTGAAAAACACATGCAGTGAAACTTCAATCTTAAATCTCGCTCAAAATCGCTACGAGCCCTTTAAAACGACAGAGATAGTGAACCGACAACAATAAGAACACAAGAATATAAATATTTTTTTCTTTGATTGAGATGGCGAAAAATGCTTACCAACGGAATGAGCATAGCCTGCGTAGCTGGCGGTCTTGTTGGCGCGCAAAGGCAAAACTCGTAAGCGGCAGAGCCGCGAGAGTCTGGGGCGGGACACACAGCGGTCAAACGCAAAAATCCGGCGCCACTTCCGGTTATCGCTGCCTTGCTTTTGCAAGAGATTGAAGGGTAATGGCGGCGTAATGGCCGCGAAGTTTGTAAGGAAACGTTAAAGAACATGCAGTGGTAAACCAAAATACGAGCTGAGACACTTGGTGGATAACAATTCTTAAATTCTCTATGCATACTCCGAGTACAAACTGCTTAAGTTTTCAGTAAATTTCTTAAGTTTGAGCTTTAAAGTGTCGAGAAGTGGAGGACTTCGTCAATTTAGGACATTTCGCAGTGGGGTTTTTGGCGGGAACTGCGCAGGCGCGTCACGTTTGACCGCTGTGGAGGGGCGGGGGTCGGGCGGGAGGGTCTCCGCCGCTCGCGCCGCTTACGAACTTTGCCTTCGCGCGCCAACAAGACCGCCAGCTGGCCCGCCAGCTACGCAGGCTAGAATGAGCATCAGTTAAGCCTGGTTTTCACTAGCGACGCACGCACAAGCGCAAGCACAAGAGCCCTTTTTATTATATAGACACGAGTGTTTCACTGGAAAATAGACCACTCGTAAAATTGATACGAATCTACATCCGGGACCCGAGTGGCGTATTTTCCATATCCTCACTGTGCTAGTGAGGATATCGATGACGTCAGTTCCCGCTTTTGCATGGCAAGTTTTGTGCAAAGCTGCCAACTCCGGTTGAAAAATGGCGAGCGATAGATTCGTGAAATTCACTGCAGCCGATATGAAATCGTTACACACATACATACATACATACTTTATTGAAGCTCCCTAGGCTAAGTGGGTTTTTCAGCATCAATGAAAAATACAAATTTAAATTAATTAAGAATATAAATACAATAATACAATAATTACAATAAATATATTAAAAATATTACAAATGTAGGAAATTAATCTAATAACAAATTAGCAAGATGACGCTTAAAATTATTGGGACATCGTTCACTGAGGAGTAAGAAAATGTTAACACGAAGAAGAAAACTTCATATGGCTCAAAATTATTCAAGGAGTTCCTTGCAAGTGAAGACAAAGGAGAGAAATTCGGAATTTGTTAATTGGCTAACATGCATTGACGTCACCGGTAGTGGATGTAGAATTTTCAAGATGGCGGCGAAGCATGAGAATCGTTTCTCGTGCAAAGGCCCCGCCGGCTAAGAGACTTGAAGGACTCTGGAAAAGAGAAAGAGCGGAGTCGTATTTGCATAATTTGATAGCTCGATTTGCCTTTAAATAAAGGACACAATAATTAGAATTTTAAGTTAATACTTGATAGATGGACACTAAATCAGGTAGCCTGCGTGGCAGGCGTATAAAGGGGAGGGAGGGAGGGAGGGGAGTTCGGCGCGCGCGAAGCGCGAGGAGTCGGAGCGCGAAGCACGATGGAATGGGCACTCCCCTCCTTCCCCTTTCTACGCCTGCCACGCAGGCTATAAATCAGGCTACTGAAGTGCCCGGGGCTGACGTATCCTCTTTCTTTCTTCCTCTCTGCTCTCTTTCGCTCGGCCCCATTCGCTCACTTCCGCTTCGCGCTCGCTCCAACTAACGAAAGAGGGACCGCTTGCAGTCTTCCTCGTGTGGGGGAAAACACTTACTAGCTACGCCATGCTGAAAAGGAGCAAGGCAGTTGTTCGTGTGGCAAGCACACTCGAGCATGCGTGGAGTAAAATAGAAAAATTGTATGGACGGATTGTGTCTACGGAAAAAGTTGAATGGTTTCTCTATTTTATTTCACGCACGTAAAAGCCAGCAAAATTCAAGCCCGCTAACGTGTTAAATTAAACGTTTAATTGGGACCAACGCAAACTGTCCACATTCAACTTTTTCCGCAGACTCGATGCATTTTCTCTATTTTAATACAAGCACGTAGAGCTCCGAGTTAAGTTGACAGACGTTTAAACACAGTTGCGGAAGCATTAAGGCCGTGGCAAACGAGGAAATATTGTTTCTCATAATGTTTCTTGGGTGAGAAAACGAGCGAACCAAGATACAGTTCGGAAATATTTGTTGCGGCCAATGTTTTTGAAAAAAATTCAAAAACATATTTTGGGTCTCGGACGCAAATTTTGCGTCCGCAACAAATGTTTCGTGCGCGGGCAAACAGGGAAACATTTTGGGAAACATAATGCAATGTTTCCTCGTTTGCCACGGCCTTTTGTTTCCCAAAATGTTTTCCTGTTTGTGCGCGCAAGCAACATTTGTTGCGGACGCAAATGGACGCAAAACATGTGTCTGACAGAAACATTTTGCTCCCGCAACGAATTTTTCTGAAATGTTTCTTGGTTTTCGCAGCAAGGAAATGTTTTACTTCCCGCTCGTTTGCTCACCCAAGAAGGCATTATGAGCAACAGTGTTTCCTCGTTTGTCACGACCTTCACACGTCAATGGATGATATGATATATTAAGGCGGGACTTAAGGGGGGATTCTACCTGAATTTCAATGAAATTTTAAGAAGGGATAGAAGGAAAAAAAAAAATTTGGAACACCAACAGACAGTTGATACCCACGCGGGTGCTCTTGCGTGGTTATCAACTGTCGTCAATGTCAATCTACTAATTTTTAACTTCAAATTATAATTTTAAAACTACATTAAATCTTCAATATTTCTTATTTCCCTAAATATGGGGGGGGGGGGGGTTGGAAAACCAGAGGGGGGGGGGGCATAAAGTAAAATCAAAGCAAGGAGAGGGGGGGCTCTAGGTAAAATAAGTCACTCAAGAGGGGGGGCTTAACATTTTATTTAAAGTACATATTACATTGGCGAATCCATACCTATTTATAAGGTGGGGGCCGAAAAATTTTCCGGTCTTTCGGGCCGAGGAAGCCTTCACCGGACCTGAAAATAACACACATGCCCTTTTCCGTCTGCTATGGTTCTGTTGAACATTGCTACGGAGGTGATGTTTGTTCCAGACGCGGATGTCCAACAATTAAACATGCAGTAGGAGCTCTTCTTTCTGTTATAGGATTTTAATCCACACTAGTGCGTGTAGAGAAAATGTAGCAGCGTACTTGTATAAAGGTGTGTGTATACTGTGAGGGGAGGGGGGGGGGGGGGGGGTCGTACATAATTTCTGACTGATTAGAGGGGGGGCAATAACTAAATTTACTCCTTTAGGAGGGGGGTATTACCTAATATTTGGCTACATGAAGCCCATTTTCCAACCCCCCCCCCCCCCTCCTGATAATTATTGCACAGTCCCTTACTTTCTACTATTCCTTCTTTAAACCTCTTAAAATTTCCTTGAAATTTAGGTGAAGTCCCCTCTTAAACAATTATGACATTATTTGCGGAGTTCCACTGCACTGAAGCCCCGGACTGAAGCGTTATTTGACGTGCGTAAACGGGCGTGAATTTTACTGGCTGCATTATGGAGTGTCAGTGAAAATAAAGTTGAACCAGTGCAGCTGTGGTTCAAACCATACCGAGGTTTCTGATTTTACGCACGTACATATTTGACTCGCGTGACCCAACTGGCTTTCCAGAATATTCCTTGTTTTTTTCGTTTCTTGAACAGTTGTTTTCGCCAAGAAAAAAAACAGCGAAAAAAAGTGAAAATATAAAATAACTAACTCAAATAAAATAACTCAACTTATTTTCGAAACGTTCTTTTTATGCCTCTTATAAGCCCCCCGTGGATATACCCTACTCTTTCAAACAATGTCGTTGGTTCTTTTATTTTACGTCCCATTCGAATTGACATGTACGATGAATGAGACCAGGCCAATGGCTTTACGCGATCATCTGAACTGAGACAAGGTGTATTTACTTTTTTTAATTTCGTTTTTCAGGGCATCAACTTCTACTTGGACGTCAAAACAATCACAAGTCTTTGGAGGGACGAAGACGCTGAAACCCTCAAGGCGACAACAGCTTTCCCCACCATGAAGTAAACCAAGAAAAAACATCAGCATTTAAAATACGAAACTCTCCTTCGGCAGTTAAGCACGAAATAAAAACTGCTCCTACAAACTCAACTGCAATAAACCGCGATCTAGTGTGAATATTACTACAGGGAAAGAACAATCATGGGTGAAAACCAATGCAGCTTGCAAATTGTAGCCGTTCTTGCCCTGACTCGTCTCCAGTCGTCTCTCTTGTCTCCTGTTAACAAAGGAGACAAGAGAGACGACTGGGGACGAGTCAGGTTCTTGCTCGCTCAACGTTGCTACAGATGTTTAGCTACAGACCAAAAGTTAAATCCCCATAGCAACGGTGATGACGATGATGGCGGCGGCTACAGCCATAGGCTAAAACCAAGGCTGCGCTATCTAATATCGATTTATACGGGTACTGCTATTTAACGAGCGACTAATAAATGAAATGAATGTCGACCATACTAATTCTCTAGTAGCATTAGTATTACAATAAATCAATTTTCCTACAAACGATGCCGGTTTTTGTTTTATTTGTTTCCATATCGTCGCTACTGGACCCACCCTCGACCCACTTCGCCGCTTTTAGATTCTCGTCTACGGTGGCCCACAGGGGCAATACAAATTTATCTATTCCAGTACAAATATATATATTCTAGTACAAATTGATCTATTCCAGTACAAATATTTCTATTCTAGTACAGATTTATCTATTCCAGTACAAATTTATTTATCCCAGTACAAATATCTATTCCAGTACAAATATTTCAAATATTTCCGCGCACAAGGCCTGGGGCCAAACAACAACATGGCTGCCACGATGTCGTGCAGCTGTGGGGCTATTAACCTCGACGTTTCTGACAACTTTTGTTCTCAGTGTGGAGACAGGAACGTTTCTGAGGAAAGGCAGCTAATTGAATACTATTTTAAGAGAGGCCACGACGGATAAAACGATCGTCCATTTGCTTTCGAAACAACACGGGATTGATATGTGCGAGCGAACTTTGAAATCCCATTTACAAGAGTATGGACTGCGCCGTAGGATTGCTCCACACGTTCCTATCTCCACACTGAGGACAAAAGTTGTCGGAAACGTCGAGGTTAATAGCCCCACAGCTGCACGACATTGTGGCAGCCATGTTGTTTTGCTCTGGATGTTTGGCCCCAGGCCTTGTGCGCGGAAATATTTGTACTGGAATAGATATTTGTACTGGGACATATATTTGTACTGGAATAGATATTTGTACTGGGACATATATTTGTACGGGGATAAATAAATTTGTACTGGAATAGATAAATCTGTACTAGAATATAAATATTTGTACTGGAATATATAAATTTGTACTAGAATATATATATTTGTACTGGAATAGATAAATTTGTACTAGAATATATATATTTGTACTGGAATATATAAATTTGTACTAGAATATATATATTTGTACTGGAATAGATAAATTTGTATTGCCCCTGTGGGCCACCGTACAAACGTTTTCTAAGCATCCGAAAGTAACGGCTACCCGAAAATAACGGCTACCCGAAAGTAACGGCCCCTTTGGCCTGCTAAATCCGAAAATAACGGGGGCCGTTATTATCGGAATTCTACAGTATTTAAGATCCTTTGATATTTAACCAGCCGGATGAGAAGAAACAAATAGTTATAGGCATCAATTAATTCCTTTGTCGATTTTGGCATAGAAAGAGGTGTCGGAGAGTTTTCGTTATAATTACTTGGCGGTATAAATTGGTCCTCTTAAGAAACATAGGCCTTCAGCATCTCATCTTTTTTCTAGAAACGCTTTGAATTAGATTTTGAACTATGTGTTTAGCCGATAACTGAACAGACTTGTTTTGCGCTTCCTTGTTATAGTTGAATTTTTATGAAATGAGATAAAGTTTAAGGGAGAACAAAAAAGTGGAAATAGTAACACACACCACCAAATAGACTACTGACTACTCCCTACGGGAGAGCATCTGGTTGACAGCGGTCTGTGTCAAACTCAACTAGAACCCCCCCCCCCCCCCCCCCCCCCCTATCTATCGTACTAAATTAAATAAGAGCTCTCTTTCTCTTATGCTATTGCTTCAGACATTTAAGAAAACATATCAAATTGAACGTTTCATTGCGAGAAAGAAAAATAAATTACAATTGCATAATAAGAAATGGGGACCTCTCTTCTACTCCATTTAATAGATCAGTAGCAGTCGTCTCCTGGAGTATCGAATTTTTTCTTTATTGCATGTTTTTGGTGTCCGTACAGTGTAGCTTAGTGTGTGTTGTCTAGGCTAATTTATTGTGTAGTGTAGTTTTTTAGCGTAGAGTTGTATAGTGCCGTTGTGCCATTTAGTGTAACTTAGTGTTGTAACCTTTTTTTGTAATTAATTAATATTTATTTAAAACAAATACAAACAAAAATAATTGTTTTAACTGGTATTGCCAGTAAAGACCATGATCGCATTTTCAGCAAAAGACCAGGGGCGTAGCCAGTCTTTAAGCCATTAAGCCCGGGCTTAACAGGAATTTCCGTAATTTATTCTACTGTTTCTTTGCTCACTATTCAATATGAATCTCTACCTTTATCAACGTTTTGATTTTGAAAAATAAAAATAATTATTTACCAGATTTGGTCCTTGCGCAAAAATTCCTTACTGTTGTTGCAGGCTGTGCGAATCGGTTGGCGATGTATCCTGCTCAAAAGCTCTCAAAGAATCTTCTTTGCTAAAGGAAGGGAAATCGCGCACTGCTCGCCCGCTGTACTGTTGAATATATTTATGGCGCTACACTGTGGAGCGTATTTATGGATAGTTGGACCATAATTTCGGACAAGATAAATTATATTTGACACATCACATATATTGTGCAGGCCATGCGAAAGACGATTAATGAATTTTGAAGCCTTCAACGATCAACGAAAGCCAGCGTTCTTAGGTATTTTATCGAAATATCGCCACCGGCTGTACAACGAACGGGAGTATCTAATCTGCGCGGGTGGCGGATCGCGGGTAATTTACGCGGGTCGCGGGTAAATTTACGCGGGTCGCGGGTAAATTTACGCGGGTCGCAGATAAATTTACGTGGGTAAATAAGGGTATTTTCGTAGAGCCGTAAAATCCAAGTTTCTTTACGAGAAACGTGAAATGTGAAATAGCGGTCATTTTCATAATAATTTTCTGTGAAATGAGAATTGAGCACTTAATTAAATAATTCTTCGCAAAAAAATTGTCGAGTAAATTGTCGACCACAAGTGTATTCCACATTTAATTTATTATCTTCTCTCAAGGCACAGCAACATGAACTATGCCATTGGTATACCCTGAATCTAAAAGAAAACATGAACAAGAAACCATATCATGAGTGTATCAAATAGATTGGAATTAAGATAATGTTCAGTATTGGCGACTGGCAAATAAACTAATGATTAACTTTCCGTCCACCCTTCGAGCTACTGCCAGCGTGGAAAGGAGATTGAGTTATTTGTTTTTCAGTTGAGTTCCGACCCTTTCCAACACCATCCCAGACTCGTCCAGTAGAGAAGACGTCATCATTTTCAGAGATTTTTATTTCCTCTCTTTCATTCTATTTCTTTTCTCGTCCTGAGAAAATTGGAAAATCTAACCCTTCTCCCCGATGGGAAGCAGGTCTCGTTTATGTCCGGGAAAATGGTTCCTTGCCTGATCATGTGGTTGTCCAACGCACTTACCATTGTCTTTGACCCATTTTAATTTCAACTTGTTAGCACAAATAGAACAGAAGATATAGAGGTTCAAAGTTTGGTACCGTCCCATACAAACCCTTTTGACAGTCAAAATCTGTTTTATTTTATTGTGAATCAAGGCTTTTGGTTTTTAATTTAAAAAAGTTTGATGCGGCTAGCAACTTAAAACAACTGTCACGTGGCAGGTCACTCAATTCCGCTAGTAAAACATTGTGAATGTTAAACACAATGATTTAGGGCTCCAGGCACGGGAGTTACGATCAGTGTCACGCAAAAGCCAAAACAAAATCACAGTTCAAGAAAAATTAAGAGCTCAATTCTCATTTCACGGAAAATTATTATGGAAAATTGCGGCTATTAAGTCACTTTCATTAAGTTATAGTCATTTCACATTTCACGTTTCATCTAAATAACTTTGGATTTTACTACGAAAATACCCTCTTAAATTTACCCGCGACCCGCGTAAATTTACCCACGACCCGCGTAAATTACCCGCGACCCGCTACCCGCGCAGATTAGATACTCCCAAGAGGGAAGGCCGGCGCGGCGAAAGGTCGAAAGGCAACCGTCGCGGATCGAATTTATAGTTTCAAATCCAGGACAGGGAAGGGGTAAATAATAAATTAAATAAATTGCCCTCCAGGCAGAATAGGGTTAATACCCTAAAAGGTACCGGTATAACTCTAATGACAGTCATTTTAGATTTTAACACCCAACGCGGTACCAAACCACGATTTTTAACCCTAAAAGGTACTGCGATCACCCCCGTCACTTTTATATGGGAGTGTCTCCACCTCCCCCCTGGTAATGGCAAATGGCTGCTTAATAGGGGTTCGACTGTATAATTTTCCATACCAATACATTATTTCAGTTTAACCCTCGAGCGCAATTCATAGCCGGCCACACGACCGTACAGAAGATAAGGGGTGATCGTCGGAATTGTTTCACGGTACTAGTCCCCCGATTGTATTTATATAAAACAAACAAAATAGCTGCCACCAAACTGATTTCAGTAAGCGCTATACCAATATGTACTTTTTGTTGGCTAGTTAGAATTTTAATCATTTTATTAACAATTTCGATTTAAATGGGAGTGGGGAATCCATCGATAATGAATGAAGCTGGAAAATATTAAACGAAGGCAGACAGGTTTTCGCGATCAAATTGGGAGGGGGTATTAACCTTATCTCGCAAGGGATCTGTGTTTTTGCTAAGTTGTACGGGTCAGTGAACTCCTCTCGCTGTCGATTGCATTTGTCCACACTCTTTGATCCCCTAACCCCCTCCACCCGCCTACCATCAACCCCCCCCCCCCCCAAAAAAAAACAACAACAACAACAACAAACAAACAAACAAACGAAACAACAACAACAAAAAACCTTTTCACTTACTCGGCCCCACCCGTGCTATGCATTTAACAAAGTATCGAATACACTTCTTACATTAAAGCAGAATGTTTATTCCGTTTTCTACGAAAAGCATTGCCATGGAGCTATTCACATCCTATAATAATAAAAAAATACTTTGTTGGCTATGCAAGATCTATGCAGCGATCCTAACGCGTTGATGCACGTCAACAGCTACTTTTCTTATAATACTGTAATGCTGAGATCCTCAACAGCTATATACTTTTCTTCTATAATGCTGATTTCCTATACATTGACATCACGCTAAACTAACAGCCACTTTAGTCTTAGCTTTTCCTCATGCGCGCGCACGTTACTGCAGCACGTCGTACACGAACAGGCTAAATTCCTCGCCGACGCACACTTTTGACGAGGGTGTACAAGCTTTGGAGTCGGAAGAAATGCATCCCGCTCCCAACCCGTCGATGTTGAAGGTGAATTTCTCGGATTGGGAAGCCCAACATTCGCCTGAAATTAAAAGCAAAAGAGTAGGCATTGAAATTTCGTAGGTTGGTAGAAACCATATATAAACGTAACAAGAGCGTTTGAACGTTGAAAACGGAAATACAGTCGAACCCCGATTAAGCGGCCACCCTCGGGAAATGGCAAGTGGCTGCTTATAGGGGTTGGCCGCTTAATCGGGGTTTTATTTACAGTATTATACTGATATTGGGACTTTGATAGCTGGCCGCTTAATCGGGGTTGGCCGCTTAATAGGTGGCTTAATCGGGGTTCGACTGTAGTTTGATTATGTCATCTTGGGCTTCTCAGCTCCTAATCATGCGACTTCTGAGAATTTGTTAGCACACAAAAAAAATTCATGTTTTCTAGCATTCTCGACCCCAGAGCTCTTCTCTTTCAGTTTGCGCATGACTGACGGCGAGTCTTGCGCAGTGAAAAAGTAAAAAAACCGCGAAGGCTCTGGGGTCGAGAATGGTTTTCTAGTTGTCCTCCCCCAATTTTCGATATCTTGATAAAGCATGAAGTAACCTGAAAATAACACATTTTACGAAGAGGCGATCAAGACCACTGGATTGACATTTTACAGAGATAAATCACAGAGACATTATGTGGGAGCATAGTAAAATAATGAAGCACCCTCTAGCCCCCTCCCTCCCATCCCACCTTCCAGCGACTCATACCTTTGGCTATCTAAAAATTGAAAGCAATTAAACAAATTTTCCTTGTAGTAATCTTCATTTTTTTATTATTATATGGCTATTGTAATTTAATTTTAATTATTTTACATTCTATTAATACTATTACATTAGTTCTATAACATGTAAATTACTAGTTTCAGGGAGGTTTCAGAATAGAGAATGTACAATGAGGTAAATATGATCTAACATAATAGAAAATGAAGGGCGCCAATAACATCTACGTACCGTAATACTGCAGTCCAAAAAACATGTATCCCTTAGCCTTCGCTCTCTCTGCACAGCGGCACACAATGTTCTTCACGTACGCTTCCCAGTTTTCCCAATCAACACGTATGCCGCTGAATTTTTCCGAGTCGACATCGCGGTCGGTGAATAGTAGGTTTGGCAGCGGACGATGTCCTCTTGCGTGTATATCGTTAAAGCAACCAACTCTCAAGAAACTTGCATCGCAGGACTCTGTTGAAGAAAATTAAATAAATGTCCAAAGCCATTGGTAGCCCCCCACCTTGGGTTTTCGTTATTATTAAAACACATCGAAGGCATTATCATTTTAGTAAATACCATAAACTGCCACTTATAAGCCCTGGGCTTATACAACTTCGTAAGGGATTTTGGATGGGCTTATAAACGGGGGGGGGGGGGGGGGGGGGGACTTATAAGCGGAATACAAAAAAATGGGCTACAGCAGTGTTGATCGAAATACGTTTTTCATTTACTGGTTTTTAATTAAGCTTTAAAACGTCATAATAATCGAATTTATTTCAATATTGGAACAAAAACTAGAGAGGGCTTATATCCGGGGGGGGGGGGGGGGGGCTTATAATCGGATGTATTTTTTTGTTTACAGGTAGGTGGGCCTCTAACCGGGGGGGGGGGGGGGTCTTATAAGCGGGAGGGCTTATAAGCGGCAGTTTACGGAAGCCCTGAGCTTGCTTGATAGTTATTTGTTGTATGTTACGTCAAATGACGTCATTGATTTCGCTATCTTGGATCCGCCATCATGGATTTCACTATTTCCTCATGGCGCCAGAAAAAAGCAAACATTAATACACATTTATTCCAAAACAATAATGGAACTTCAAGGTTATTTCGGGTAGCCAGTACCCTATTATTTTTTTCTATCCAATTATTGTAAATACTTTTAGTAACTTGTGGGTAAAATAAAGTTTGTTGTTGTTGTTGTTGTTGTTGTTGTTGAATGTTAATGAAAATGTTGCTTAAGAAAAATGAAAAAATATCATAAGAACGAAGAATTATATCTGAAAATTCAGCATTTGGGTACCCTGCATGTCATCGCCCACGCGCGCGTTAATTATTTGTAGAAGTTAATTTGCTGTCTGTGTGCTTGTTTACATAGCCCTGAATGATCACTAGGCTTGGATAAATTCTGCTCGTAAAATGGCGTATTCTGCTTGCCGGCAATGCTCGTAACAATTCTTTTCGGACAACAAAATTATGCACTAAATTCTGCTCGGTACAACTGACTAGTTACACTGATTGTGTATTGCAAAATCGTAGGAAATTGTAGATATTCGTTTTATGTAATTAGCAAAATTGCAATGAAAGCTGTTGTAATACATTTATCTTATTTTGCACAATATCACTCATATTTAATAGTACTCGATATGGTGACTTTTTTATTAAGATCTCACCACAAAAATGAACATATTTTCCAGTTTGTTTGTATTTAGTTTCCAATTTTTCTTCCAACTGTTATGTATATCCTTCCGTGTTATTGATTTTCGATATTCTACTCAAATTCTGCTAAAAAATGCGGCATTCTGCCGGCAAAATGCGCACGTCGCAGGTAGTGAATTTATATGCTCGAAATTCTGCCGGAAGAATTTTATCCAAGCCTAAGTAATGATCACTCGCATAAACAAATAAAGCGTCAGCTCTCACTTATCAACCAAATGTAAATATTTGCTCTGGTTTTTGGGTTCAGTTCGTTTTAATTTAGAGGTCACGAACACCGTTTGAAAAAAAAAACGCATTCAGTTCTCAGTTTGGGCGCCAAGCGAAATTAGATCGTTTACAGTACATGCATGTCACTTACAACAACCGGATCATGAAGAGCTGTAGCCGTTCTATCCTACTAATAAACCTACAAACAATTCAATTGCTCAGTGTTTGTCGTATCGATTACTTTATGAAGTTTCTAAAAAATGGTAAGATCTGGGAAGTACTTGTTTAAAACCATATAACTTCAACAAGGTCGACATACTACTCAATCGTGACCGCCAAATAATGAGCTATGTTTAACAACTGCTTACTTACAGGGTAACCACTTAGGGAAGCGGGTGACAAAACTAAAAGCTTAGAAAACTAATACGCGACTGGAGAACTGACTTTGGCTACTGGCACTACTGGACAATTAATTATAACCTTCGATCGACATTGCACTAAGTATGAACTGCATGTCTGGGAATGGGATGTTACCCTAAGCTGTTTCAAGATATGGGTCTACAATCACGGGTCGCTAAAAACACTTTGGAAAGTTGGCTCTGTTTTGGCGCCAAGTTAAATCAGTTAATTTTGCTGACTAATTTTTAAACATCCGGCAAAGTGTATAAATCAGTACAGTTAATTGTAAATAAGTTACATGTAGCACGGTAATGATATAAAATACGAACACCTTACCCTCGCGTTTTCCGGGGATATGCGTCTGCCACGAACAGTATCCCAGTGAAGAAGGCAGCAACATAAAAACCGGTAGAAAGCATTTTTGAAACAAACTTCCTTCGGAGTGAGCGCTGTTTTACACTGAACGATAAGGTGTGTACAACTGACCTGATTTTGCTTTTAACAGGCTCTACATAAACATGACTGGTTTGAGAATCGCGATAAGTTAATTGTCCTTCAATTTCGTACAGCGACTTTGATGGCTATCGTTCGATTCGTGAAACAGTCATCCAAATTTGGGACGAGTTACCGTTATTTCGAGCGCTTAAAACGGTACCAGTCGGAAAACTGAGTTTGTTTGAACAGGTAGATCAACAAAATCGTGTCTAAAAATATCAAAGACGCTCAGGAATTTAACGGAAAGGGCAAAAGGGACGCTTACCATGATATTGAATTTCTGCGGTGATCAATTGCTGACCCCAGTTGGAATGTGATTGTCGGTCTGTGTAATTTTTCCCATCACGGTCGTTTTATTTGTGTAAACTAACATAGTTTGATCTGTTCGGATTATTTAGTTGAATATTAAAGTGGCACATTTTTGTAGGGAACGGAATGTTGGGGCTGCCTTTCCGACAGTCGTAGCGTAGCTCTTTTGCACCGAAAACGACATTGCTATCTCAACGAAAACAAGCCATTTCAAACAAAGGCCTATGACTTTAGCGTGACAAAAAGCTAGCGTCACTGACATGTTATTAATCGTAACTAAACAAAGAAGCAATGCTGTGAAAACATTGTTATACTAATGTTTTCATACCAAAGTATATATTATCGTTTATCTCGCGACGTGTCAACTGCCTACTGCTAGTCTTCATCAGTTACCATTTGTAACGCGATGGTCCTGCTCAGCTGCGATTGGTGAATTTTCGATCGTTATCAATTATTCCGTGAAACAAATCTGTTTCCACATGCTTCTGGAATTTCAACTTCGTTATCCTGTTGATGTTGTTGGATATTTTCCAGCAAAGCAAGTTTAAGACTGAAGAAAACTTGCAAGCAAAATATGTTTTTGAAATACTTCACAAACATTAAAATATTACGGTCCTTCAGATTGGGGTACGAGTACGAGAACGAGTTTCTACTTTCAAAACAATATTGTTCCCAGAGCCCTCGCTCTTCCCTGTCACTGACCAGTAGAAGTGTAGGTTCTGGCCGGAGATTGGCGTGACACGTGATGATCTTGAGGATGAGCAATAGGTTTAAAAGTCGTACTCGTAGTCGTTCTCGTACTCGTACCCCAATCTGAAGGTCCGTATTAGCTGGCTTTTGACGGTGCTGATTTATTTGATCATTACGGGCGTCGGGTTAGAAAGCCCGGGGGAAGGGGTCTCCCACATGGAAGTGACGGGGTGGTCGTCGTAACTATCGGGGGTAAAATTTCTGGTTTGGTATCGCTAAGGAGGTTGAAATCTAAAATGACCACGTTAGAATTACCCGAGTACTTTGAGCCGAAAACAACGTAACAACTGCATCAACAACAACATTATAATCAACAACAACAAACTACGACAAACAAATGAGTGACACTTAGTGATAGTGATTTCGAGCCACTCACGAGATTCTGGTACCGTTAGGAGTTCCTTCCGAATTTCCCACGATCACCCGGTCACGCTTATAAAGGATCCTCCTCTGCCCAGGCCAGATAGATTAAGGCGGGACTTAACTTGAATGCCATCGTTTCAAGCAATCCAAAACTATATGCTCATCCCATGAATCTATGTTATGGGGTGTTTTGTAAATTTTTGGGTGATTTTTGGGTATGTTTAGGAGGAAATAGTTTTTCTCAAAGGAGTTGTAAAATTTAGGGAAATAAGAAATATTGAAGATTTAATGTAGATTTGTAGTTAAAAATTAGCAGATTGACACCAACAGACAGTTGATACCCACGCAAGAGCACCCGCGTGGGTATCAACTGTATTGTATGTTGGTCAGTGTTCCAACAATTATTTTCTTCTTCTATCCCTTCTTTAAACTCTTAAAATGTCATTGAAATTTAGGTTAAGTCCCGCCTTAAGGATCATTAAGACGAGTACAAAATAATTATCGCGGGATATTTGTACTCGTTCGCGCGTTTATATTTGTACTCTACTGAGTTGAGTTGGATAGCAAAACCATGTTATATTAGTTTCCAGTCGACACAGACTTTATTGCAGAGCGTTTTACACGGGACCAGCCTGATAAATAACGTCGATTCACCTGTGTCGTTGATATTTAAAATGATTGCGTTACAGATAATATTACATCTTTTACTTCCAGTTCTGTAGACAGGTCCTGACTGACATTTCTCTGTGCAATTCTTGGCGTGACGCGCGAGTTGCGGATTGTAGTACATTCCTTTCACTATTTAGGCTTAATAAATATCCTCGTCTGTTTTTTCTTTTTTACGAGTATTGATTGCATCCAATCGATTATTATTATTATCCATAGCAACATAGAATGTCATCCTGCATGGATTGCTATACACGTCATGTCATACGCACTGAAATGTCTCAGCTTTGATTAAAAATGTATTTCACTGTCAAAGGAAGCTAGAAGTTGAATGAAGAGTGCAAATTAACAGCGATGCAAGTATATAAAACAAGGAGACTGCCGTTTCGAGGCATGGTTGTGATAAGCGATCGTCACGCATACTCCAGAGCCTATTCCCAACCATAGCAATTCCTTATAAGGTCCGGCTTAAGGAACATTTAGCTCATGACAGCCAATTACAGTTAAGATTTCAAATATCAGCCACGTATCAATCACGTGATTCAAATTCTGCCAGGCGTTTTCAGAATCCAGAGGATGCTGAGGGACTGTGTTCAAGTTCTGATGACTTCCGTTGCTATTCTCGACATCTTGGTGTCGTTAGAGAGTTTGTTGGAATCGTGTAAAGAGTCCAGATTCTGTCTTATTCTGTCAAAAGCCTGTAGAGAAGAAACAATTGATAACATCAGCAATGGGCCATGTATACTTCTTTCATTTTTCATAAATCAAAACGAGTTAAAACTCAGAGACTCAAAGAGTAGTACAGAATGTAACACCACACCCATCAATATACATGTAGGTGACAAGTAGCTGTCAGGGGGTGGGGGTGGTGGGGGTGAGGGTAAATGGATTACTATCGGAAGGATTTTTGCGTCTGAGAATAGGGGACTAAAAGGACTAAAATTATATTTGTAGTGAAAGAGTGGTGATGCATTTTTACCTCATCGCAGTAAACGGTTGTTAACAGAGCTTCGTGTTGAGCGGTTTCTATTTTGTTGTTAAGGGATCGGGATGCTCTGGAAATAAAAATAAGACAAATTAAAACAAATATACCGCACGCACGTTTCTAGAACAAATCATTACTTTCTCTGAAATAGTTACTGTTCACGGGCAATATATGTTAGGAGAGATTATCATCACTAACTGGGAGTTGTATTATTTACCTGGAAAGCACAGCAGCCATGCCATAAATATCAATAGCAGCATCTGCGAGTCTCTTGAGTATGAACTGCTCGTCTGTAATAAGGTAAATACGAGCAACGTTAAAGTAGATCTGTCAACAACTAGCATCACCAGTGAACTCTGCTTAGGTGTACATGCACCTTTTTACAGAGCGATTGGGAAAATGCTGCAACGCTCTCGTGTGACTGGTCAATGAGAAAGCCAATATATATTTTACAATGCTGTCGTAAGTAGTATTCAGTTACCTCTGATTCCTTTTCCATGTCTAATCAGTATCTTCTCCACTGTTGCACCAAAGTCGCCTGCAGCTTCCGACGCCTAAAAACACAATATAAGATTAAGTTTAAACCTAAAACGCTAATTTCAAGGATTCTAGCCGGTTTTGATTATTTCTAGTTTGAGTCGTGCTGTGTGTACTATTTGATTCATTTATCCATCTCTGTGTCCCTCCATCTGTTCCTGCCTCCGCCCCTCCCAGCCCCTGCCTCCATCCATCACTCCCAATCGTTCCTCCCTCCATCGGTGCCTCCGTTTGAAGGGCACTTTCTTGCCCTCCCTTGCTGACTCCGGCACTCCCTCCCTTGCTCACCCTGTTCCCTCCCTCTGTCCCTCGATGGCTCCCTCCCTATGTCCCTCTCTTCCTCCGTCCATCACTCCGTCCATTGCACCCACCCTCCCACCCCCTCCCTCCCTCCTCCCTACCCTCCCTCCCTCCCTCCCTCCATCCATCCGTCCGTCCGTTCCGTCCCTTCCTCCCTCCGTCTCCCTTCTACTTCCCACCCCAGCTCTAATTACAGGTATTACACCCACATACATACCAGCTTGGCCGAGGAGCTAGATCCGCGTGAACATGTTCTGCGAGAGAAGGACCTGACTTGATCCCAACAGCTCTGGTGTGCAGTAAACAAACAAAGGAACATTAAATGAATATGTTTATTGATAGCAATGGATCATTAGACTGGTCCCCTGCCTCATATTATTTGTCAGATCTAAGGTAGGCATAAAAAATAGCTCAACTACGGACTGAAAGCTAAAAATAGACCAATAAAATATAATTGGAAGAGACCATACATGAACATGATTCGTACTATTTTCCTCAACAGTCTTCCAGAAATTTCACAGACTCCAAATTAATGCACAAGCTATTTGTTCTTCAATACATCTTTTCGCATTTTGCGAGAATTTCCTAACAACCAATCAAAAATTCGTTATATCTGTCCCGCCAGAGTTCAAGATTCTGGTGCTGACCAAAGGATCGCGGACTCTGGGGACGAGAATGAGGACTGCCAAAAAGTCACTAGTTTTCAAGTCCTGGCAAATGCCAGAACAAAAAAATAAAAAATAATAATCCAGGAAAGTCCTGATTTCAAGGACACTGAACAAAACAAAGAAAAACACTGAATGGCGACTGTCATAATAACATACCTGCGCGATCTCTTGAATCCTTCAGAGAAAATCAGTCCAATATTCGCGGGATTTTTTCAACGACTGTTGAAGTTTTCTCAGGTGTTTTCCAGCATCCTAATGATAAGGATGAATCGAAACACCTTAATAACATTAAGCCTGAGAAAACGGACGTCTCTCTTCACGCGCTCTATTCATCTGCAGCAAGAGAGAATACCTGGGGTTCGAAGCCGAAACATTTTATACTGATGACGTAGTTTCGCCCGTTTTTTTTTTTTTTTTTTTTTTTGGGGGGGGGGGGGGGGGGGGGGGGGTCCATATAAAAGTGACTTGGTACCGCTTAGGGGTGTTTAAATATAAAATGCCCAGAGAAAATTATTGCTTCATTGACATTTGTTCAGTGTCTCTTACTGGTTGTCATAGCAACCACCGTTTCCTGTACTCGATTCAATATTTTCCCCATGTCTCCGCGATTTATGGATAACATGTGCAAGTGAGTTCTTTTTTTTTGTTTTAAGCTTACCTGAAGCCCGGTCAGGGAGACAAACAATCTCAAAATGTCGTGGTCCCTTCGAATATTCTGAAAATTCTAAGGTCACGCATAACACGTTCAACTCCACAATCCTTTCAATATTTAAAGAAAGAAAAAAGATGTTAGTACACGGATGGGGGAAATGATTGGTATGCTAGCCTGCGAACAGGCTACGTAGTGGGGTATTAGGAAAAACAAAAATCGGTGCGCGGGTCCGCCGCTCGGCTCGCTCCTCTATTCATTTATTGTAGATATAAATTCCATGTTGACAAATCAAAGATTGTTAAGTACTGGCCGATATAGTCAGAATTGTTCATAATCAAATCCATTATGAGAGGGGAGATGAATGGTTTAGGGCTGATTGAAGAAACGGCCTAAAACCAGGGAGAAGGGAAAAAAAAAACGCTGAAAAAAAGATAGGGAGAAGGGAGCTGGGAGCTAGAAAACGGCTAAAAAAACATAGGAGGGAGAAACGGCCGAAATAATGAAGGAAGGAAGACAAATGAGTTAAAACATTGGGAGATATCTGTTCCTGTCCGTACATGGGCCAATGTACTTGACCATATTTTCGACTCACCTTCATGTAACCCATTCCGCCGAGAATCTGAATACACTCATCAGCAACGTACCATGCTGCTTCCTGGAAAATATATATAAATAAACAAACAAACGCAAGAACGAACGAATAGTCTGCAAACAGTGCTTTGCTACCAGTAAGCAGAAAAATTGCTATTGGTCGCACTTCAACGATAAATTATATGGCCTGAGCTCCCCGACCGGTGTGCGGAAGGTCATAGCTTCGACTCCGAGTAGCTTGTGTCACTGACTGAATGATACCTTTCTCATTGTGTTTCTACCAAGCATAAAAGTACATCATTTCTTTGAATACATAACTCACATATCGACAACACGGCAGTCTACGGGAAGTTTGTCACATTTGAACCGAGTTATATGGCCTAAACTCACACGAGTCTCCTGGACCTCAGTGGTTGCATGAGCGTCCGACCGGTGTTTGGATAGGTTCGACTCTGACTCGTCCCCAGTCGTCTCTCGTCTCCTTTGTTGGGAGTCGCGGCCGCGCTCTTAATATTTTATAGGAGACAAGAGAGACGACTGGGGACGAGTCAGGGTTCGACTCCTGTTGGGAGAACCTAGAATTCTATTTTACGAGTACCTCATGTCACTGACTGAATAATATATTTTTCAATATCATTGGCAGAAACGGCAGAGTACTGTGCAGTCTACTCGTTCCCCTGTGGCGAATTTATATAAACAAGCGATGCTTGCGATCTTCTGTCAACTGACCTACATGTATAGACAGTACAGATTACACTCACCGATGCATAAACTTGCTGATGGCCGCTTCAAGCTGAAAATCTTTGGCTCCTTGGTCCATGTTACCGCTCAGCATGTACGCCATTGACTACAATAACGCGAAGAATGGTTAGATATCGGAAGACGGCATTGATTCAAATGGCTTGGTTCAGAAAATATAATGACGTAGCTTAAAATACAACAGTGCCTCTCTCCATACGGCTATGCTTTAAATGGATAGACCAAAATAAGATCAGCCTACTTTAGCACCCCAGTTGTCCTATAATGGCACTCATTAGCCCGAGAATAGCGCCCCGGTTAGTAGCCACAAGAATTGTTAGTTTCCTTTGTGGGTTAGGGTAACGTCTCATCTGATTTTGGCTATCCATTCTAGTCACGACCCTCTCTCCAACCAGGGAGTGTAAATGGGTACCCGGCAAACCTGACAATTTTGTTTTTGTTGTATGTGTGTTGGGGGTGGGGAGGGGGGCAGCGTTGTACTAGCATCCCCCACCCAGGGGAAGTAGCGATATACTGCTAGTCGATTAACTATTATTATTACGGTAGTGTCGGTGGGCCAGTTTGGCCGAGTACGGCTTTATACCTTTACCATATAACTTACCTCAGTAACGTACTGGCACATGGCCATCCTAGCCAACTTCTCTTGAATGGCTCCATACTTCTCCAGTTTGCTACCAAATTGAACTCTGTTCCAGCGTGGTCAGCCTGACAAAACGAAACAGACGTGACATTATTACATGAAACTCAATCACTATTCCCAATACACGTCATTAAAGAAAATCACTTAGCAATGATTTCCACCGCTTTGAGCTTCAATAAGCCTAGACTACAGAAGTCCCTCTTTCCTTTAGTCCGTCGATTGAGAAGCCAAATAAAGTGTGGAGTAACAAAAGGCCGCGCGAAATCTGGGGAGAGACTCCGCGCGCCTCGCCCCAGGTTTTCGAACGGCCAATTTTTCCCTCTGCCTTATTTGCGTCTCGCTCGATCGATGAACTAAAAAGGGAAAGTGGGACAGCTCGTCGTAAAAGGCACGTAACTATAGATGGGACTGCATTATATATCAATGGGACTTCTTGTCATTCATCTTGTTTTAACCTTTTGCCTCCCAGAGTCAATAAGTCAATAAATGAACTCTAACTTTTGAGTCTGTGGATGAAACCCTAGTGTGCGACCATTCAAATGAAAGCTACTGAGCAGTTCTTGGTACTGCTTATTATGCTGTACAAGGTGGTTCTAACTTTTGAGTCTGTGGATAAAACCCTAGTGTGTGTGACCATTCAAATGAAAGCTATTGAGCGGTACTTTCACGTGGTACTGTTTATTATGCTGTACAAGGTGGTTCTAACTTTTGAGTCTGTGGATAAAACCCTATGTGTGTGACCATTCAAATGAAAGCTATTGAGCGGTACTTTCACGTGGTACTGTTTATTATGCGTACAAGTGTGGTTCTAACTTTTAGTCTGTGGATAAAACCCTAGTGTGTGACCATTCAAATGAAAGCTACTGAGCAGTACTTTCATGTGGTACTGTTTATTATGCTGTGCAAAGGCGTTCTAACTGTTATGTCTGTGGATAAAGCCCTAGAGTGTGACCATTCAAATGAAAGCTATCGAGCAGTACTTTCAAGTCTGTTGATGTTTGTTTTTGACAATTTGCAAAATGAAATTCTAGACTTGTCCTAAGTTTTGAATTAGCACTCTTTGGAGTGAAAATGGCTAAACCCTTTTATTACAACAATCATTATTGATTAGTAATGTGTTTCTTTGCATGTTCCTTGCTAAACTTCTGCTACCACTTTGTGTTTTTCTGAATTAATAAACTGATATTTGATTTTTCCTTTAATTTAAGGGGCCGCCCCAAATTGAACTGGAAAAGATCAGTTGAGCAGGAACTGCGCCAAAGTACACAGCGGCCAAAATGAATGCGCATGCTCGGCTATGACGTCCCCTGGGGACGAGAATGACGAAAACAGCTCAAAGAGTTCACGTTTCACTTACGATCGCTTAGCCTGCGTCGTAGACGGACTCAACCGCCGGTAATATCCATTAATGGACATTACGGCGGTTGAGTCCGTCTGCGACGCAGGCTAACGATCGCTCGACTTTGAGCGAAAAATTCACTATCGTTGCAAAGATAATAGTTTGCTAAAAGATACGTGAAAGAAGAGTCTCTCTCGGAATTGTTTTCTAGGTAAAAACCTTATCTGTCCGTGACGGCCTTAAGTTATCCACGCGAAATGAAAACAAATACCGATAATTTTAAATTGCGCCATTATGTTGTATGGAAATGAGCGACCAGGTTGGCGCACGCGCACTCATTTTGCCGCTGTTTAGGCCATTTCCGAGATGTCGTTTGCCTCTCTTTCTAAACGAGCCTTCGTGCGAAACCATTCAATATGAAAATGTGTTTTATACTCGCATGTTCATTTCATGCAAATCAAACTCATTTTTATATATAAATGGTTTCGCACGAAGACTCGTTTTGAAAGAGAGGCAAACGACAACGCGAAAATGGCCAAACGTTTCCATCGGACTCGCGTGGATGCTAGCGCGGAGAGTTTTGTTCAACTCTCATCCGGCTCTCAAGAAAAATTTGAGCAGGTTAAAATTCGACGCGAGCGCACGAGAGTCTAAAACCGCTGTAGCGAATTTAAGAGCTGACGTTTCGAGCGTTAGCCCTTCTTCGGAGCAAAGCGACGTTTAAATACCGCACCTTTGACATGTAATAAAAGATGAATAGAAGCCCTACGTGTAATACTAATTGTCATTCAAGCTTAGCCTGCATGGCAGGCGTAGAAAGGGGAGGGATGGGAGTTCGGCGAGCGCGAAGCGCGACCGTGGAGGGAATCCCTCCCGCCGATCGCGATTCGCGCTCGAACTCCCCTCCTCCCTCCCCTTTATACGCCTGCCACGCAGGCTTTTCAAGCTTTAATGAGTGATTGTTTGCGTGTGAAATGAGAAAATGCCACGAGGAAAGAAGTGGAAAAGAAATGCAATTTTCTCCGACCTACAATGCTATGCAAAATGGTTGAGACACTCCTCGTATAAACGATCTCTTTGGCTTTCTAATTTTTTTTTCCCTTGAGGTGTAAGTTATTTCTTTTGACCCCCCTCCCCCATTACAATGTTGTAACCGAAAAATTGGAACGTAAATTTGACGTGAAAAACAACATTGATAGGGGGGAAGGGATGTCAAACATAGAAAATCAATAATGTTTTAAACGGCGCGAAATCATGAGAGTGTCTCAAGTATTTCTGCATAGCATTGTCCGAAAACACCTTTCCTTTCCTTTCAACACAGTAGACAACGATCAGGCCAATTTCAAAATACACACTTGGATAAACAAAATCGATTGTTTAGAGTTCATTTAAGCTCGAAAAACTAGCTTTCCTATGAAACATTTCAAGAGTTGAAAAGATGTCGTATGGATGGCCGTTTATAGCTCGCGCGCTGTGACGTCACATGAATGGAATGAAATCTAGGCGTCGATATGAGATCCGAAAATGTGCCGCTTTTCCTCTCTGAAAATAAATTTTAACCCGAATAAATGATCTGATAGTACTATGTTTGATGTTTGGATTGAATAGATAGTTAGCGGGTTGCAATCAGTAAATAGAAAGAAATAGCGTACGGTCTACATCTAGACGGTCTACAGAGAATAACATTAAGAAATTAAGATATTATTGTTATTAAATGGTGTAGACCGTAGACCGTGTAAGATCGTCTCGAGTTTCATTCCAGCTCAATGTCACGCCAGGATCTGGAGATAAAGAAAGTAGGCAGTGAAAGAAGTCCGATAAATTCTAAAGATATGGCGTGCAAACCACACTTCATTAGGATTGAAAGACCAAAGAAAATGTTACTTTGGGTCTTTTGAGAACGAACAAGACACCGGATCAGTTCAAAAAACAAAAACAATGAAACAAGATCATATTGGTAACAATAGATGCGAAATTTAAAATATATCCCACGGTGATTTACAGAACAAAAGATAACTTCTACAGGACAGGCTTGATGCCGATAAAATGTTAAATCATTGTAATCGGACTTAGCCGTTATGGCTATTCGCAGAGTTTTAAGCAAATGCGGGGATGCGCATAGAGATGGTTCGCATCGCCAAAGTGAGCAATGAATGCGAAGGAAACAGTCGCATTGCTTAAAAAAACTGCCTTCATATATCCTCTCTGAAGAGTAAAGATGAATACCAAATGTCGCTCAGTACGGAAGAAATTGGCATTAACTAGATCAGACAATGCTATTGCAAAATGGGTTGAGACACTCCTCGTATAAAACGATCTCTTTGGCTTTCTAATTTTTTTTTTCCCTTGAGGTGTTAAGTTATTTCTTTGACCCCCCTCCCCCCATTACAATGTTGTAAACCGAAAATTGGAACGTAAATTGACGTGAAACAACATTGATAGGGGGGGAAGGGATGTCAAACATAGAAAATCAATAATGTTTTAAACGGCGCGAAATCATGAGAGTGTCTCAAGTATTTCTGCATAGCATTGTAAGCAACGTGTGTAATCAACTTTAAGATTCACGTTAAGCAAGGCAATGAGCGGGTTATAGCTTCGGTGGCAAATTTCACTCGGTCGATTGGGCTGGTAAACTTTAATCACAGTTTATGCTGCCTATTAATTAATTCATTCACGAGTTAGGCCACAGGAGCCTTTGAATTTTGACTTGAGCAGCTAGGAGTAAAATATTAGTTTTCAAACAGGGGTATTTATTTTTTTGAAAATATTTGTAGAAGCATCATCCGCAGGGAGACCCAGGGGCAGTTAGTGGGGCGAGCGAAAAAAATCGGCAACGAAAAGTAGGAGAGTCTTTGCCGATTTTTTTTCACTCGCTCCACTAACTGTCCCTGGTCTCCGAGGATGTCAGAAGCATCAGTGAGTTCTAAGTCTTTCGATATTTTTTTTCCAAGCAACACAGTCAAAGCAGTAGGGAACACAGCTCAGTTTTATGAAAAATGTCGGCATAGAGTCACATAAGAGTTACGTCAGATTGTCAGAAGTGTCTATTTAGCGACTTCACTCGGCCGAAAGCCCGGGGGGGGCCGAAAAGCCACGGGTTCGGACAGAACAAAAGTTAAAAAGGTTCGGCCGCCATTTTAATTCGGACAAACTTTTTGTAGAAGGCAGACTGAGACGAAAAACCAGCCGGCGGATTATGATCATGCAATTTGAATATTTCTTCTTTCAATATATTTGCACTAGTGAGAAGTCGAGATGAAGAGTCAGTCTTCAGACCTGGAACTGAGGAGGTCAATGAAATCGAATGAATGTTCTTTTTCTAAGCTGAGGTCCAAGAAATCTTCCGATTGCCCGTGAAGTTCGTCTCGTATCTGAAGAAACTCGTCATACTGACATCTCAGTGAAAAAAGAGGAAGAAATAATCAAAGAAAAGTGCATAAAATTCCGTGTGGGTATTCGGTCAAAGCATTGGAGTCCAGACCCCACGGCAAAAAGTTGCACAATTCAAAATGGCGCCGCCTAGCTCAGCTTATTGTCTTTGAATGGGCAGCAAAAACTTTTCAGGTTTGAATGCCGTCTCAGTTGCCTAATTGCCACATTTTTACAATTAGTTTTATTTCATATGTTATTAGCAAAACGAAATGTCTTCGCCGTCGTTGTTTGAAATTTAACCGGTGAGTTAACTTTACCAAGTGCGCAAACGCGTGGCGATCAGGCAATAAGCGCCAGCTTTCTACCTATAACCATATACAAACCAGTTTGCCGCAAACAAATTAACGGCACGGGATATAGCAAATATATTTTTTCCCTTAGTGAGCCGCTAGCTGTTACAAACGTCCGCGAGCGGTGCGAATGTTTGATGATTGTAAAGCTCTCTAGTTACCGGCAACGACGGCTGACAATTAAACGCTTTGTTTTGTCGGGCCGCGCTTTGTTATTGCTGATTGACGCTGCACAGTATAAATAAGGCGTGATGTTTAAATGAGTTCTTCAGTAGTTTGTGCAGCAGTTACAGTAACAAGTTTATCAGCTCATTGTTAATGGAACGTCAGTATTTAAATCAGTGTTTTCTTTGGGAGTATGCGCATGCCAGAAGATCACGTGCGCTCTTCACCTAGTCTCGATCCGTGTCCCGTCCTTGGACCAGTCTACCGTCCGTCGCTGACCGACTTCTCCATCAACAGAATCCTGGGTCTGGAGGATGAGTAACGAAACAAGAGTCCAACATTTCCAGTAGTCAAACTTTTGAGATACTGTAAACAAAATGCCCCTAGCTTGTAGTGTCGCTCAATAGAGAGAGATTCAGTAATTAGACCGTCTTAAAACCAATTCAGTTACGACAAGGGCGGAGAAGTTGCTTACCCAATTCATTTCATAGCACCTGACAAAGCCACAACGGGTTGCCGACTATTTTAATATTCCACTGACGGAGACGTCCAAAAACGAAAGAAAAACAAAAAAAAAGTAATAATACCAGTAAACTGTCAATCGAAATTGCCTAAGGATTGATTTCATTGAGGCGTATAGAGTTTTACGTTCGTACGAGATGATTTTAACGGACAGGTTTAAGAGTCTGTCCAGTTAAAAAGGGCTTAAACAAATAGAGAAGACACACGGAGAGCTTGCGTTCTGCGCAAGAGTTGAACTACTTCCATCTGTTATCCACAGTTGCAAACCGTCTTTTACATTTGCTATATTTATGAATTTAAAATGCTTTACTTGCGCAATTAAAATTAACAAAACATATGAACGGCTTGCGTTCTGGCAAAAAAGTTGAAGCACATATATATAGATTCAACTTTTTTTCAGCAGAGACGCAAGACGTCTTAGACCCTCTTATACGTGTTGATTTATCTGTTTTATTTTGCGCACGTAAAACGTAATATTACGACAACGGAAAAATTCCACTTCATAGCAAAATGTTGAACGTTCTGTATTTTTTTTTGTCAACCAGCGCTGGTAGAATAATCGTCAAGACTATATTCATGCTACAAGTCCTCAAACACAGCTACAGTGACACCATCCCACGATCATCTCCTTATTCCGACAACACAAGTTCCACCAGCGATTTGACAGCGAGCCGATCAAGACGACACATTCAGAGAAGCCACCGAGGAAGAAGCGACAGCGCACGCCTTCTCGCCGATGAGGTGTGGGAGCTGGAACGAGCGTACAAGCGGCGGCATATTTGGATGAGTGAAGCGAGGAGGAACTGGTGCAGAGGACTCGGGGATTCCAGCCAGAAGTCTGAAAGGTGAGTTAGATTGAATCATGTTGTGAACATTTTGTGCGAGGTAAAAATTTAAAACTCGAGATTTGTTTTGGTACAAATTAATGTTGTTAGCGTTGCATTCAGAAACCCATTGGATCGAGATTCAAACCGAAATATGAATTATATTTTACAGATCGACATTTAATAGTTCTGAAAATTGGGGATAATCAAATTATTTTCCCTAGTTGATGATTTTCGTTTATCTCATCACGTGACTGCTTGAAATGACCATGTCTTGTTATTGTAGGTGAAATTTAAATTGATCTATGTTGCTGCGGAGTTAAAGTGTTTAATAGGCGGAAAATATTCCTTCCTACCTCCAGGATATCTTTCTTGTTTACCCATCAATCTGAACATTCGAATTTTCTATTTTGTTATATCTTCATGCCAACAAACGTAATGTATCGGCACAGAGCTCCAGTTTATACGATTCATTTACCATTCCCCCTCTTAATAATTTAATTTTCAGTGTCGATTTTAGTTTGATAATTTAATGATTTGTTACCCTGATTTTCAAGTCCTGTTGAAATTCAGATTGTTTTTCTATAGTAATTCTATAATAATGTTATATTAATATAATAATGTTTGTTTTTTCCCTCTTTCCAGTATTGGTTTCAAAACCGCGTGCAAATAAGAAAAGGAAGAAAGAAGGTGAGGTCGTCTATCAGACCAGCCCCGTCAAACCAGTTGGGCGGTCTGTCAGCACAGCATACATCTGAGAGGACCACATTTTCTGATCCAGTCCCCTTCAGATCACTGGAAGCAAGCTGAACGTATGTCCTACCACACAGTCCACCAATACAGCAGACTACCGTCGGTCGTCATTCAAGTCAAACCAGTTTAGAGCACGTTCATCGTTGCTGGTACCCATGTCCACTCGGACCAGTTCAAGAGAAGACCTACTGAGGCCCCGCAAAGACTATCGTACAGCCGTGGATTACGTAAATACCGAGCCGTATGAATTTAGGTTTAAGAAAAAGTTTGAAATTTAATATTGAAATAAAAAGCAATTTCTCATTTTAAACTTGTGAACTGAAAACACTTCGCTTAGCATTTTGCCGTGTTAGGAAATTTAACAAATATGGAACGTAGAGTAAAACATTAAGAGTTATGCATCTAAATAATAGTTATGTTAAAAGTTATCAGCAATAAATTAGCAGTATTATAAATAAACAATTTAAAGTTACATATAAAAAGCGTATTTTTATGATTGTTTTTATTTATTATTTGTACTTAGATGTCTTGATGAAGAGTTTCTTCGGACACGGACAGCGGCCGGGCTATTGAAATGCAATTAATTAATTTTTTCCTCGCTAATTTGGTCAATGAAATCTTCCGATTGTCACGAAGCTCCACTCATATTCTAAAGAAACTCACTCGTCTTGATTCAAACTGAATAGCCCTTTCCCGGTTAACTGTGATATTTTGCATAAACATACACTGAACATAAGAAGCGAGGCAATTTCGGGCACAAGCTGCAAAACATCGCGTTTTTTGAGCTTCTTAAACCCTTTTAATATAAAACAGTTTTAAAATGTAGCAGAAACTAACATTTCGTTTAGTTTAGTTTGTTTTTAGAAAAAATGTGAAACGACTTTTCTCTATTTAACAAATTAGATATGAGCTCGAGATTTCTATGATGTGATAGTTGATGAGGCCGTAGAGGCCGAATCAACTAAACATCATAGAAATTGAGAGCGAATAATCTAATTGTTTAGTAAAAAATCACAACAATTGTACATGTCCTAGTATTAACTCCAAATTCTCCTCCCAAACTTCGGAGAAATGAGAAGAAACCAGCAATTTTTAGACGGCCTCCAGCCACTGCACACTAATATAACAAATAGTGTTTCTGTCGGGAACTATCGGCTGATAGTTGCCCGCGGAAATGTTAGTCTAAAAAACAAATATTAGCCGAGAACGAAGTTCGAGGGCTAATATGCTAGTTTTTTTAGAACATAAAATTTCCAAGGGCAACTATCAGACCGATAGTTCCCGAGACAAAAACACTCTATTGTCATTATTGTTCACCATAATTTCCCGTGCGGCGGCCTAAAATGAAAACCTCATTAATTTATTCATTTCGATTTCTAACACGCTTGGAGCTTCAAAAATAGTTTTGCATTCAACTTTTGTCTCGTAAATACGTACAAAATTTAGGTTAAACTTCGGGTATTACTTTTTCAAAAAGTTATAAACGACTGAGTGATTTTCAGTTCCATCTAAATGAAGTATGATTTGTATGAAAAACGGCGGCAAAACCTGGCGCGGGTTCCGCCAAGTCAGTTGAATGTGAAAAGAAAAGCAGGACAAAAAAGTTTCTCTCGGATTATTTCTTCGCTCAATCTCTTCTAATGATTCATATATTCTGGAAAATTGTGCAAATGATTTAGCACAAAATGGGAAGATCTGAAATAATTGTGGAGCTGAACTATTATATTCCATTTACAAGTCCAAACGGACAACTGAACGGAGTCGAAGGTTTCACTGCGGGCAACCGCTTGACGAACTGCCGTATTTATAAAGCTCGAACCGATATTTATTGTGCTGATTCAAGCTGGAATTGACAAGCCCTTGGAAATACAAGGTAACAATACCGAATAGGCTAAGCTTAAACTTGTGGTGTAAACAGGCTGTTATTTTTTGGACGAATTTGTGTCGGTTTACCGATCTTTCCGTAAATTTCAGTGTTCTTTCATTCGCATTTGTTGTACACTTACAGGAATTTGCAATAAATTTTCGTTCCAAACTTCGTGCTTGGTCCATATGTTATGAAATAATGATAAAGAGTAAATTCTCGCTATTTTTAATTTATTCTTTCAACTGTTTAGCTCAAAACTGCACAAAACGGTTTGTTTTTTCGCTCAGGCGGGCACTATCGATCCGGGTTTTTTGCCCCCGACGGGCACTATTACCTGACAGTGTCTCTCCGCGGATGGAAACATATCACGTGACGTGTTCGATTTAAGCCAATCAGAATCAAAGAAAATTTAGTGGTAAAACTATAATGGCTGATAGTATACGAGTAGCTCAGCCAATCAGATTGTCTCATTTGCATTAGTATAACAGTAGTTTTTACTAATAAAAATAGTAGATTCGCATAAGCAACAGCTAGATGTTTTACGATCTTTACGGCAAACTTTAACAAAAGTGTTTGTAGTATATTTAGTTCTTCTCCGTTTTTAAACTATTTTTATACTAACTTAGTTTAAGGAGCCCAGAAAATCACGATGTTTTACAGCTTGTGCCCGAAATTGCCTCGCTTCTTTCAGGTTAAACCGTGACCGTGAAAAGTTATTGCATAAAATTCCCGCGCGGTTATTCGAAACAAAGCTTTGGAGTCCAGGACCCCACGGTAAAAAGTTGTAAGGTGATTCCTTGGCACAGCGGCAAATGACGTACGCGTGCGCCAACCGCCCCGTCATTTCCTAAAAACATGCTGCGTTTCAAAATGGCGGCAATTTAACAATCCCGGGTTTGTTTTCATTTCGCTGGATTTAAGGCCGTCACGAAAAGATAAGGTTTTCACCTGGAAAGACAATCCGAGAGAGACTATTCTTTCGCATATCTTTTTAGAAAAATAATTATATTGCAACAATTAATTGAATTTTTTGCTCGAAGTCGAGCGCTCGTAAGTAAAACATGAACTCCGTGAGCTATGTTTTCGTCATTCTTCCCAAGAGCTACGCGGTTTTTTTAAATGTATTTCGCCAACCACGTTACCAAAGAAAGGAGGACTGGGAACGAGAATGTGTTTTCGTCAAAAGCGCCAAAACGCGAGCATGCGCCACAATTTTGCCGCTGTGCCGCCGCCAAAGTGGGTCTGACTGCGCCATGGCAAAAGATCGCTAGACCCAAGATCGCATGAATGGGGGACTTTGTGGATGCCCTGCTCCCCTGGGCTACGGGGCCAAAAAAGTAAGCAATGTCGGTTTACTGACTTGAGTCAAATAAAGTACTCACCGCCTTCACTATAAGCCCCTTCATGGTCCTGATAAGCAGCAGCCATCCCGAACCTTCCATTGTTAAGAATGTGACATGGCGATCTTAAAACCATCGCCGACACCTGTCAAATGGACGAATGAATATTATAACTATTAATTACAGGAACGTTTAGTCTGGAAATCCCTCAGATATTTACCCAGCTCGCGGTTTAACTTAATGCCAACAGCCCAAGACTACAGGGTTAAAGTGCCCATACCTTTTTTATTTTATTTTCTCATCTGATCTAAACATCACCCAAGGAAATTCTCGCGAAAAATTTGCGATTTGCAGAAAACGCGAATTGTTTATGAATTTTATAAAACTTTCAATTTGCCGCCATTTTGGATCACCATTTGCTTTAGTCTCCCCTGGGTCCTTCTCGGTTCACAAAGGATCTGTGACGTAGATTAAGGAACACGTGACACCAGACAAAGGGACTGTGACGTAGATTAAGGAACACGTGGCTCAAACACAAGGAATTGTGACGTAGGTTCTGAAAATGTGAGCCCGTCGGCCTTCTTACAAGCGGACGGGTATACCAAACAAAATAGGATTTGAAGATTTGAAACATTCATAACAATTCGCGTTTTCTGGAATCGCAAATTTTTTTCGCAGAAATTCCTTGGTGATGTTTAGATCAGATGAGAGAAAAAAAAAAAAGGTTATGGGCACTTTAAGCAAAGCAACGCTTATACTGTCTAATAACTTCCGGTGAACTCGTGTTAGTTGTGATTGGGCAATAAGAATGGGAACTGAACTACAGTCCAACCTGTATTAAGTGGACACCCTTTTATTAAGCGGACAGTATTAAAAGCGAAACAATTTATCAGTTCCCTTATGTATTGTAAATAATACCTCTATTAAGCGGACACTGGAGCATTCCCCGAGGGTGTCCACTTAATGCAGGTTTGACTGTATACTCGGGTGCGTCAATGACAATGTATAATACTAAAACAAACAAAAACAGAACGGTGCTATATACGGGACTGTAAAAGTCACTGTATACTGTAACTGCAGTCGAACCCCTATACTAGCGGCAACTTCTCAAACAACGGCCAGGATTTTTTGTCCTGACTGTGCGCTGATCCATACACTTTACTCTTATTGGCCGTTTTCACTCTAGAGATGGGAAACTCGTCTGAGACGGGTTATCCGTCTCAGACGTGTTTCCCGTCGCATGAAAACGGGACGGTTATAATTTGCAACTGAGTTGGGAGACTAGCAGTTATTACAGATGTCAGCGGTTTGACATGCAAACGAGGCGAAAGGGTCAATCTGGCATTAGCCTCATTTCTAGGCTCGATTACCAGCCACTGTTCGGGAAAATAAGCCAGAACGAAGACCGGACTCGAGAGAGCGGCGGAAATCGAGCCTAACTCGTTTGCATACTTTTTAAAAACAAAATAATATTCGACTGCGGGCTCAACTGTAATAACAGCTATTGAAGAGTATCAATTAGACACATTGCACTGTGGCGCGAACAAATCAAAGAGAAACGTATCAGTGGTGCAACACAATTTACTACGGTACTAAATTAAGCTTCGAATATATTTACCTCCTAATATATTTTCCAATGGTATTTTGACATTGTCGAAATAAACCTGTCAAGTGAATAGATATAACCCACTCAGTTAAATTTATCAAAAGACATATCCCTTTAATACAACTACTGTACATTGACGAAATCTGTCAAAGAAAGGAGAAGTCAAAGAAGTCCAACAGTATTTTAGCGTCTTTTAGGGGGTGGGGGGGGGGGGGATTATGCAGAACTTCATTTTGAACTCAAACATCTTTGAGGCGCTGAACGGAACACCTTTCTGTTTACTTTTCACTTAGTCATATTTTCACGTTCGTAGTTCAAAGATCGTACTAAATCAGACAAAATGAAGAAAAAGATATACGTGTTGGATGTTCAACATAACTGTATGTACACTAAAACGGATAGAAAGCAAATACATTTATAAGTAAAGCTTTATAAGGGTGTTCCGACTGTACATAATTAACAATTAGATTACGACTTCGAGATTTCTATGATGTCACAGTTGATAAGGCCGCAGGACGAATCAACTATCACTCATAGAAATTGAGAGCGAATAATCTAATTGTTTTAGTAAAAATTATAACAATTGTCTTGTAATAACTCTAAATCCTCTTCCAAAACTAAAGAGAAACGAGAAGAAACCGCAATTTCGTAGACGACCTCCAGCCACTGCACACTAATAGCTGATAGTATACGAGTAGCTCAGCCAATCAGATTGTCTCATTTGCATTAGTAGTAGATTTTTACTAATTCTTATTAGTAGGGCTTAAATCTATTTAATAAGAGTTGATTTTACAATCAAACTCAAACCAAAGGAGCCAATTGATCCCACCTCTGCAGTATTAGATGCCTTGATTCCCATTTTCTTTTCCGGCGGACCACTAAAAATAAGTAGTAAAATAATATTAATCATACAGACACACATCAGTGAAATATCCATCGTAGTTCATAGAAATAACTAGTGAGTAAAAGCTCTAAATAATACAAACAGGTCAATGTTGTGAAGGTACTGTAATACAGTCAAAGCTCTCTGAGCGGACACTCTGGTAAGCCGACAGCTTTACTTAAGGCCGCCTTGACAAAACCCCGTCTGAACTCTAGCTCATACAAACTCTGTATTTACACATTCCCGTAAGCGGCGGACAGCTCCAGTTGCGGACACGTTTTCTGTGCCCACTTCTGGGAGCTTTGACTGTATATATATGATATAATGCCATGAGATAAACTAATATTGATACATGTAACAGTAAGGGCAAACTCAATAAAACAATTAGTATTAAACATGCCCTATTTATTTAACGTATATTATTCCAGAGATCAAACAATAAATCTTCCATTATTTTCAAAAGGCTACCTTGCTGTAAAATGACTAGTTTTTTACTCTATGGCCAAGATCCTCTCAGAAAAGACCCGTAAACATTTAACAATTATTCCACTCAATCTCGTCGTACATGAACTCATAGCCAACGAGTTGGCTATGAGTTCATGTACGACGAGATTGAGTGGAATAATTGTTTTATAATATACTCACCACAGGATATTGCAATTAAATTACCGGAGAGAAAGAACGAGGAAGCAGAGCTAACATGTGACAAACATGACTTTGCATACGTGTGCACTGTCCCAAACTCGTAATTAGCGGGCTTCCCAAATAAGTAAGTAGTACATGTGCCTCGAGTAGGGAACTAATCAGATTGTCCAAAATTGCAATATCCTGTGGTGAGTATATTATAATTTCCAATATTCAATACCTTGTCACTCCTCCAAACCCTCTCTCTACAATAAATGCCGTCACTTTGTCCTTTGTTTCGCCTGTCTTTGGATCTTTCATTGGCGTCTTTAAAAGAAACAAAGTACATACTTTAATAGCAGTTATATTACAGATGTCAGCCGTTTGACATGCAAACGAGGCGAAAGGGTCAATTGGCATTGTATTGGCCCATTAGCCTCGTTTGTAGGCTCGATTACCAGCCGCTGTTCAGGAAAATGAGCCAGAACGGAGACCGGACTCGAGAGAGTGGCGGAAATCGAGCCTAACTCGTTGCATACTTTTTAAAAACAAAATCTGAATAGTTGACTGCGCGCTCAACTGTAATAACAGCTAATTGTAGTGACCAATTAGGCCTTAGCATTGACAGTTTCTGTAGTAGTAATAATGGGAGGGAGGGGGGGGGGGGGTAGAACTGGATAGGACACTGTTAGTCCATTGCAGGACACCCCTATATTATATATAGAGATCATTTTGACACGACCCACCAAAGCAATTTGCTGGTACTGAGTCACCTCTCGCCTTGCAGAAACACTGTTATTACGGCCACCCGCTGATTACGGACAAAATCCAGCCCCCTGTCATCATGTGTCAACTTGTATATACACACTTCCAAAGACTTCCGAGAAGTTTATTTTGCATGATTTCTTGGTACGTGACTTTGCTTTTTCACTTTGCTTGCGCCTTTTCCTTCCAGACTCTATTTTTTTCTCACACCCTGCTATTGTGGACTCTCGCTATTACGGACTACAAACTATGTCACGAGGGTGTCCGCTACAACAAGAGTTGACTGCACTAATAGGCAAAATATGTAAATAGCGACAGACTATCTGATGGCTGCAGTGGTGTTCATGGTTCTTCTATTAATCATTAGCATAACCCAGTGATCAACTATGAGGCAAACTCGCAATCTGATTGGCTACACAAGGACGGTCTAATTTTCGATAGACTGCCCTGCGAGCACGCGCAAGTAAAATTGCCGAAATCATAAACCAAAACTAGAAATAAACACTTCCACTGAACGGTTTTCTTGAATAGATCGGTCTCTGGGTTATGCTAAAACAATTACAGTGTAGACGGCTCGCTCTCGGTTTCTATCGACTTTTGCTAGTCAATAGAAACCTCGAGCTTGCCGTCTAAATGGAAGTCATGCCTTACCACAGAGTGATTGTGGTTTTTCATGCATCAATGGCAGAAAGTATGAAGAAAAAAGACTGATCTGGCCTGGCATTGGGTTGTATTGAAACACTCACACCACTCACTCTATGATTTTGCTGAGGGCATCAGCTGATGTAGCTAAGTGTAGGCATGCAATATATGCAGAGAGCTAGATAATTATCTAGGATGATAGGCATGCAATGCGTGCAGAGAGCTAGATAATTATCTACCATCATAGGCATGTAATGCGTGCAGAGAGCTAGATAATTATCTAGCATCATAGGCATGCAATGCGTGCAGAGAGCTAGATAATTATCTAGCATCATAGGCATGCAATGCGTGCAGAGAGCTAGATAATTATCTAGCATCATAGGCATGCAATGCGTGCAGAGAGCTAGATAATTATCTACCATCATAGGCATGTAATGCGTGCAGAGAGCTAGATAATTATCTAGCATCATAGGCATGCAATGCGTGCAGAGAGCTAGATAATTATCTAGCATCATAGGCATGCAATGCGTGCAGAGAGCTAGATAATTATCTGCATCATAGGCATGCAATGCGTGCAGAGAGATAGGTAATTATATAGCATCATAGGTATGCAATGCGTGCAGAGAGCTAGATAATTATCTAGCATCATAGGCATGCAATGCGTGCAGAGAGCTAGATAATTATCTAGGATCATAGGCATGCAATGCGTGCAGAGAGCTAGATAATTATCTAGCATCATAGGCATGCAATGCGTGCAGAGAGATATATAATTATCTAGCATCATAGGCATGCAATGCGTGCAGAGAGATAGATAATTATCTACCATCATAGGCATGCAATGCGTGCAGAGAGCTAGATAATTATCTAGCATCATAGGCATGCAATGCGTGCAGAGAGCTAGATAATTATCTAGCATCTTAGGCATGCAATGCGTGCAGAGAGATAGATAATTATATAGGATCATAGGCATGCAATGCGTGCAGAGAGATAGATAATTATCTAGCATCATAGGCATGTAATGCGTGCAGAGAGCAGGATAATTATCTAGCATCATAGGCATGCAATGCGTGCAGAGAGATAGATAATTATCTAGCATCATACATGTAGGTATGCAATGCGTGCAGAGAGCTAGATAATTATCTAGCATCATAGGCATGCAATGCGTGCAGAGAGATAGATAATTATATAGGATCATAGGCATGCAATGCGTGCAGAGAGATAGATAATTATCTAGCATCATAGGCATGTAATGCGTGCAGAGAGCAGGATAAGTATCTAGCATCATAGGCATGCAATGCGTGCAGAGAGATAGATAATTATCTAGCATCATAGGTATGCAATGCGTGCAGAGAGCTAGATAATTATCTAGCATCATAGGCATGCAATGCGTGCAGAGAGCTAGATAATTATCTAGGATCATAGGCATGCAATGCATGCTGAGAGCTAGATAATTATCTAGCATCATAGGCATGCAATGCGTGCAGAGAGATAGATAATTATCTAGCATCATAGGCATGCAATGCGTGCAGAGAGATAGATAATTATCTAGCATCATAGGCACGCAATGTGTACAGAGATCTAGATAATTATCTACTAGGATCATATTCATGCAAATGCTGCAGAGAGCTAGATAATCATCTAGGATTATATAAGGCATGCATGCAATGAAGCTACATGTAATTATTTTTACCTTAGCAAATACAGTAAAAATTTCTGCCAATCCCCATTGCTGATCCTGTGAAAGCAAACAGAAAGGTAACATTTAAAACCTTATCTAAAGACTGATCAACATTTTAATTTCCCATATCAGTCACAACAATAAACATAGTCATCAATCAATATGGCGATGGATTGACCACATTTTGAGAATGCAGCCCAGTGAAGATCCTAGAAAAGCATTGACGTGGCTTCCAAGTGTTGGTAGACCAACAACAACTTGGCATAGAATGACAGAGAAGGAATGGAGTGAGGAGCTGGGGTGGACGAGTTGAGAGGAGGCCCGCCAAGTGGCTGTCAACCGAGTGAAGTGGAGAAAAATCGATGTGTGCCACCTAGGCACTGATAGGTTGGATGATGATGATGATGATGATGATGATGATGATGATCAATTGATGATAATAATATTTGCCAGAACCCATTTTAAAATATACTCCTGGTTAGAGATCGAGGCACTGTGAATGTCATACCAAAGGACATAGCACAACGACTGACCAGGAGAGCTCAAAACAGAGTCAATGTGCTAACCACCCAATGCTTGTTTGTATTGTAAATAACACCTAGACTGCGAGTAGTCTTTCAATTTTCACAGGGATCGAGCGGGCGAGCGTGCGTGCGCGAAGCGCATGGCGAACGCTTGCCCGTGCGAAGCGCGTGGTGCGAGCTCACCCACTCGATCCCTGAGAAAAATGAGGGACTACTCATAGTCTAAATAACACCCAGGTCAAATATATTGCCTCACCATAGCTTTCCCCCATTCAAGATGTAATGTTTCCCATCACTACTTAGTTCAGCTCGTGTTCGTATGGACTGTGAAAAAGAAGAAGACCATGGAATCAATTCAGTTTACGCGGATTACAGTGTATTACCATGCAAAGAAGGTGTATTATACTGTTTATTTACATCATAATAACAAGCAGTGCTTGACTACTAGGGGTGGTGAATGGTCTTTCAAAAGATAACTTGGGTCTCACAAAATTGTAGTCAAATTTCACGGGTTTCAAGGTCTTGTTTTATGAGCATATTAAATTATTTAAGTCTGGCAGTCTCGATTTTTTCATGAAGCCTTCTCAGAGTCTCAATTCTCGGCCTCGCAATTTAAAAGTTAAAAAGTCTCTAGCTCACAGAGTCTCGAATTTACAATTAATCACCCTTACTACTTAAAAACGTGCAATCTGATTGACTATGCAGATGCCTATCAATCCTTTTTTTATTTATTTCATTTTTTTTTTTTTTTTTTTTCAATCCATACTAGAAGGCCAACAGTCTGTGGTTTCTCTGACATGCATCATTAATTTTGCTGAAAAGTATTAACCACAATTACCCCCACTTTATGTTGTGCTAAAACAATATTATAACAAATCAGACCATAAGTATCGGAAATCTTGTCAGTAGAGGGTTGGACTTGGATTATAATGAACTGAAAGTGCATGCATAATAATTAAGAAATAATATATAGTTCACATTGTGTACATACCGATGCATCAGATCCACTGGTTGGTTCGGTTAAACAAAATGCCGCCATTGTTTCTGCGGATGCAAGCTGTGTGAAATTTGAGATTTAATTAGAAGGGGAAAAATCAATAATTTCAGTATAATATTATAAAAAATTTGCATTGTGTAAACAAATTAATGATTATTTATTTATAATTACATTTTGTACACATATTAATTATCTAAATTATAATCCATGACCTACCCGTGGCAAGTATTTCTCTTTTTGTTCCTACATGAAAAATAAAGGATATTAATAAAACATTTAATTGTTATTAATAAATACATGTAACCACCAAACTGCTTACAAGTGTCTGAAAATACACAGTCACATGTAATTTGAAAAACTATGTACTCAGCACCAAAGTATACAGTCAAAGCTCTCTGAACAAACACTCTTGTAACTGGACAGCTCTATACTTACAGGCTGCAAATAATTGTTATTTTCTTGAAAGGACATTATATCCGACTAAGTCACCATTTTGGTCGGATAAAACTAAAGTGTGGTTGGACATCATATTTAATACATGTACAGTACCACTCGAAAATAAGCGAACCATCTAATGCATTAATTTGTGAATGCATAGTAAACTAGTTTGTGTTTAGAACAAAATGGCATTAATATGATGCGTTTGCATTGGATGATCACAAACACCAATGTGTTTCCTTTGCTCATCACACTGACGCACTCTAAAGTTATTAATAAATTACACAATTAAAAGCTAACAAAAGGCTGATACTATGGCATGCTTTTTTCACACATTTGTGTAAGTCAATTAAATGAAATATTGTGTATCAATTGCCTGAATCCTGGCACTAAAAAATCTTACATAAACTTGTTTGTCCAGATGGATTACATATACAGGTATATCAAGTATAAAATGGTCATTGAAAAAAATTGTCCGACATTATGTCCAACCAAAGTTGGGATTTCATTGGACATTGGCAAATTTGAGTCGGCCATTGTCCGATGACCGACTGTTATTTGCAGCCCTGCTTACGGTCACCTTGACAACACCCAGTTTGAACTCTAGCTCATACAAACCTTGTATTTACACATTCCTGTAGGTGGCCAGCTCCAGTTGCGGACACTTTTTCTGCTTCCTGATGGTGTCCGCTTACAAGAGCTTTGACTGTATACAATGTTAATTTTATTGGTTTAAAAATGAATTATTCATTATTGGTTGTTCGATCTCACCTTGTTTCCATTAAGAAGAATTCCTTTGAATCCAATGGACTGGTGAGCTCCAAGAGTTATTCCTACAGCCAGATCATGTGCACCAACAATCTCAACCAGTCGGGCATACTGTCAATGGTGTAGCAAACACTTTTATTAGCATTATAATGCAATAGCCATTAATGTACATATCAACAACTACATGTAATTTATGCAAAAATGTAGTACTTAATTTCTAAATTTCTCGCCTGATTATTAAATTAATACTCATGCATGCTCCCTGAATTGTACTCCAGGTCCTATATACATGTATTAATTTATTACCAATAACAATAACATAATTTGAGGTTAGAAAGTCTGAGATCTAATCTCTTTTTAGTGAAATTGGCAGTGATATATTCCCAGTACGGAAACAGCAAGAAAGAACGTACCATTTACATGACATGTAAATGTAATGGGTTAATTATTATGGACTTGCGAATGGCGTACTGTAGGTGTCCAATTATCACAGCAAACTAATTTGAAATTTAAGTTCAAATTGAACAACTGTGTTAAATTGGACACCACATGATCATGCTCAGGAGCCCATTACCTGGAACGACCAACTCCTATACTACAGTATACATAATTATAGTACATGTCACGGCATTTTTCAGACTGGTTTATTTTAGATTCCCTTTTCCGGGACAATATGTCATTGAGTAATTAGAATGTGTGGGAAAAGTGAATCTAAAAAAAAACAGTCTGTAAAGATGCTGACACAAATTAATAGAATTTTACACTTTGCACTTGGGTAATAGGTTCCAGTCATGCTCCAATTTAGTATGCAACAAATACCATACACATGTAGGTGTACAGAAAACCAATCCAAACAAGAATAATATTACTTGACCCTGAATCGTATTCTACTCAGTCCAATTATATACAATTTTACTTATCAATTACCTGAGTGTTAGTAAGACCAAGTCCACCTAATTCTGTTGACACCTACATACAAAATAACTGAATCATAAAATGCTCAATAATTTTATAAAATGATATTAAATATTGTATCATAATTTTATTAATTTATAAATATTATTTATTTAGAAGAAAAAAAAAATAAGATCACTTCATTATTGACTGAACTAATTTAATTTAAATTAATTCTTACATGTACAATGTACATGACATTGTACGTATCATGTAAACAAAATTGTAATGCTGCTCAGATCAATAATTATTATTTCATCAATCCTTTTCTTAATAGTGGGTTAATGCTACACAGTTCACAATTAATTATGTACATGTATACAGTGTATGTTGTGGTTCAATTTTTTTTTTGGTTTAAATTTTTTCAAAACCAGTTTTATTTTCATTTTCCTTTGTCTAATATCATTACCATAATCTGAGACAAGGAAAAATCAAATCAAACTGGTTTAAAAAAATTTAAACCAAAATAAATTTAAACCACAACATACATGTATATAATAATTAATATAATATATTATAATAATATAGATCGTTTTCACGTGACGTCACAGAATTAATTTCCGCCATGTTGGTGCACATCTGAGTCACGTGTTTCAGCTACTAATACATGCAAACATAGTCCAAAATTATAATTCCTTCCAGTTTAATGGCTTCTAGCGAAAAAATGTATATCCCTTCGTCTGATCCAGACAATATAGTCCCAATTCCAATATCTGATTACGCTAAAAAGCTGGATGTAAAAGTCGGAGAGCGCTATCTAAAGAAAATCTCGGATCGATCCTGTTTTGATAGAGGGGAAACGCTTCGAACCCGACTGCCTTCCGCCGGTTGAATCGACTGGTTTGCTTTGCTATTTGGTTCTCGAGACCAGCTTTTACACGCAAAAGCATTTAAATATTCCCGAAGCCGCCTTTCATGTTCTGCCGCAACACGTTTCAGCTCACGATCTCTGGCTCTCTCATCTCGCTTCGATCGCGGCAGCTTCTAGATCGGCTTGAAGCTTTCGGCAGAATCACATTTCTCATGACCTAGATTTTGGGTTAGAATCCAATCTGGATTGTACCTATCCCACAGTTTTGCCGCTTCTCCGGAGATAAAATGTTTGCCACAGACTCGGCTCCAAAATGGTGTCTGTGGGGTCTTCTCTACTGATCGCAGATATCCATTTGTTTCGCCTCTCCTCGGAAAGTTTCCTCACTTCTTCACCTTGATTAGTTTATAACTGAAGGTATTCTTGCCATAGAAACCCCTTTATCACGGACACTTCGGGTCCTACAGCCAAAAATCGCGCATAAAACCATTGTTTTGTAGTGAACTAGCTTCGTGTCTCGTAATACATGTGCATGTGATGTGCACCAATATGGCGGCCAATTGTAAGGTGGTCACGTGACTGAAAACGATCTATTGTTATTAAATGTACTATATAATTATTAATAATAATTATTGTGAATTCCAGTTATCACCTGTAGTCCAAAGGCACCCATCTCTTTAAGCCCTTCCAATGTGTCGTCAGCAACCTTTTCGATCTCATCATTTTTGGCTGGGTCATTGCACTCCTAAATAATTCAAAATGACAGATAGTCAGGTCAGATCATTGGAAATAACAAATCTGGTAGCAAGGTACAGTGTATGATACCGGTTGTTATGAGTTCCTTTTTCTGGTTGAGACAACAGAAACAGCTTAAGCCTGACAATTTATATAATGCTCACAATGCGTGTATTTTGGAAGAAAAATAGACACCTACAGTGTACAACCATGTATTTTTTGCAAAGCATTATTTTGTCTGTTGATCTGTCTGTCTGTCAGGTGTGTCTGTCTGTCTGTCTGTCTGTCTGTCTGTCTGTCTGTCTGTCCTGTCTGTCTGAGTCACTGCATGACCTTACTGACCATCTGACTGATTGACAGACTGCCTGTTACCCTGATCTTGCCTTGCCTGACTGACTGACTGATTGTTGGACTGTTTGACTGTCTGACTGACTGACTGACTGACTGAAAGACTTAGTGACTAGCTTGCCTGACTGACTCAATTGCCTGCCAAGGTTTCCTTGCCTTACCCTGCCTGACTGCCTGCCTGTCTGTCTGATTGACTGACGTACTGTCTGTCCAACTGACTGACTTACTGTCTGACTGCCTTGCCTCAGTCAGTCAGAGAGTCAGTCATTCAGGCACCAACTGACTGACTGACACTGACTGACTACAATCTACATGTGCATGTATTACATGTATTATATTACAATACATGTACATGTATTAGTAATAGTACGTACAATAAACACATTTAATACAAAATTTATACTACATGCCAACCTCAAAAAACTTTGACACAGGATCCACATATGCTTTTAAAGTATCTTCTTGATCTGAATTTAAAACTGTGAACAAAAAATGTAATTTGTGATAATATAATTATGCATAAATTATTATTTTGCCGGCACGGAACAGAGATCTGGGGTGAGCGTAGGCGCGCGAAGGCTTATGGTTCGCGCGTTTGTAAAAAGAGACAGTTGAGAAAGTTGTGACATTCTACGGTCAGCCTCGCAGACACAACTTATGTTAAGTTTAGTTTTTCCTATATTTTATAATTTGTTGTATATATATATATATATGTTTTCACCATTGTTGTTATTCTTATCATAAGGCACCTTAAAACCCCAAAGGTAGCGCCACTGCATTGGTCAGGGGTACACGGTCCCCAAATTTTGTTCCAAATACTGGTTTTTAGGGGTTTACGTGTCCGGCTTTGGTGCGTTTAAGATTCATTGTTGTATTTTTAATATCTCGATATTGTGTCAATAAAATCGTATTGTGGCCTAGCTGACCAACACGCCCATGTCTCATAGCCTTTTGAGTGTGTCTTAGTTGTGTAGTGGAGGCAAAATAGCAAAAGTTTAATCGGTACACAAGAATATTGAAGTGTTATTGAAGCGCCTGGTGGAAAAAGGGCGTTTGACAATACAATATTATTCTATTGTCAATTGATTCTATGGTACACATGTGTGAAACTGTATAATTAGCTGGCAGTTTGAAATTTTGAAAAATTAACTTCAATATTTTATGGAGAAAAGTTGCTTAAACCACTAAAAAAGTGGATAGCGGAATTCTACCATAGGTACTGTAATTGATAAATTTAAATCATCAGTAGCAAATATTTGAATTAAGATCTACCTTCTGGATATGGAAACACTTGCTCTACATCAAGGTCGCCTTTAAATAAACCCATAACAAATGATCTTGACTCTGAGGGCTAACATAAGCACGCACACAAAAAAAAAACATTAATCCAGCAATTGCATTTAAAATATATGCTATAAAAAGCCCTCCAGAATGGAGCCAGGTGGGCTAATAACCCCAAAATATTATTAAGCCCCTCTCTCTTAATTAACTATGAGCCCCCCCTCCTCCCCCCCCCCCCCCCCCTAATCTCAAGGTGAGCATGCAAATTGAGATAAAATTTACATAGTACACAAGTTCATGTACCGAATTAACAGGAAAACAATAAATTATTATAATTAAATTATTATAATTAAATTAATTACTTATTATTTTGAGTAAAAAAAAAAAGAGTTAAACTGTACAACCACATGTATCAAGGTGTAGCCTGATTCTCTCCGGACCATCTGAGAATCAGGCTAATCTGGATCAAGCTTTTAGCCAGAGGGGCGCAGGTGTCCCGTGGATGCCCAATCCTGGGAGAAAATGATGAAAAATGCACTAAAGCTTTAACAAAGTTATGGGAGACATGCCTCAGGTTGCCCACTTTCAAATTCTGGCTAAAAGCTTGATCTGGGTGCAAAGAAAACAAATTTCCAGATTGCCCTTTCGACAAGTTGGAGCTATTGTGTGCTAGCCCGATCGGCAAAGGCCTAGAATTCTCATTAATTGGCTTCTTAATACTTCATCTGCCAACTAAAATGTCCAAAAATGTACTTGTCTGTCGGGCAAGTGAAATGCACTAGCCTGACAGAAAAATCCACTAATCCCAGGCTATCGACAGCACTTTCTTTGCACTCTGCAGACATTTGTATTGAAACATTTAACAGGCTTGTACATGTATGTACAGTGTATGTTTATGTTCATGCAATTTTATATGCTTGTCGCAGCGAATTTGATCGCTAGCGAAAGTCGCCAGCGAATTTCATCGCTGCGTGCTGCGGCACACTTGGCGATTTTTCCGGCGATTTTTCTGATGATTCGGTCCCATGGCATTCTCGGAAATCACAAATCCACTTTGTTGAATAGTAACGGCTACCCTGGTCCCAGAGGTTTTTCTTTCTTCTTTCTTCTTCTGAACTTGATCGAAGCGATCAAAAGCGACGTGGCAGAGAAGAAAACCTCTGTGGGCAGTGGATACGATCTCATTTCCATGCTGACGCCAACTGTCAAATTTTCAAAATAGTAATTAAAGAGCCGGCCAATGGCAATTAAGATATCACGTGTTGATCAGCCGTTATTTTGTTCAGTGGGGTAGACCAAGGTATATTGTTCACGCGAATATTTTCTTCACTTGGGTGGCGAAGACTGGTAATTTGTCAGTTGACCTTTTCCGGTTTGGTCGGGTCATGTCAAGCGGCTGTCAAGAGATATATACTTTATACGCGCGATCTTCTCGTATTTGATAATCTCCGAGTTGCAAAAACATTTACAATATACAAAACCAAAGCCAGCAAATGATGGATCGAAACCGCGTCACACAATTGAGTAGCTTTGAGTCAAACACAACATCTCTATAATTCCCGGCTGTAATTGGATCAGGACAACGCACTGTAACTGAAAGTCGCGACAATAAACAACACTATTCCAACAGTTTATTTAATTTTTTTTTTTTTAAGGAATCTAACAGCTGGGATCGGCGCGACAATATTCGGGACTCAAACTCATTTCTTTTCGCAGACGTATAGATGGGCTACTAGCAAAATATCTCTCGATAAAAGCGTGTACGTGTGCTACGGAGCGACGTTAATTGATCACGTACAAGCTATCCTCTCCGGTAGTGAGTGTCAAATTTACCTCACGCAGTGATGCGACAAACATCCTCACCTTCCCTCGGTGGTTTCAATCATGCAAACAATCAGATTGATTGCGTGGCTCGTTAAAATATCTACCAATCAGAGCCCGAGGGTCAGATCTTGACCTAAATTCCAGCATGGAAGTGAGATGCATAGCCACTGCGCCCAGAGGTTTCCTTCTCGTCGCTCTGCGACTCGCTTCCACCGCTTCGCGGCTTGTTTTCGCCGCTTCGCGGCTCAAGATTAAAAGAAAAGAAAGAAAACCTCTGGGCCCAGGGTAAGTAACGGCGAGTGACGATTTCAATTGCAGGAGCGGGCACACTTGGCGATTGCTGGCGATTTTTATCGTCGATATCTGACATGCCAGATATCGGCGACTTTGATCGCTGGTCGCGGTGATCAAAATCGCTAGCGAAATTCGCCGTCGCAGAAGCGGGCACACTTGGCGATTTTCACTGATTGCCATGACGAGCGTATAAAATCGCCTAGTGTGTCGGGGGCTTTAGTCAATATTATATTGGCAATTAATTACACTGGCAGTACATCAAACACACCGGGGCATCTGTAGCATATCCATGTCTTGTATATTGTGAATTAAGGACTGCAACTCTACAACCAAAACAAAAACAACTATTTACATGTAATCAAATAATGTTCACTTCCAATAAATGTGCCTTAGAAGTACGATCAGATCATTTAATACTGATAGTATTTTTGTACCAGGCAGTTTCAGCATTATGCACCTATCAATGTTAAGCCCAGGGTGGGGAGGGGGGGGGGGGAAACCCAGGGGAACTGTCGTCGAAGACTGTTACCTGGGTCTGGATTTTGACAATTTACGTGCTCCCCGGGTAAGGGAATTTGACACAGCCGCCATCTTGGAAAATTGAAGAGAGCCTGGGCTTAACACAATGATAGCTGCATTATAAGTTATACAGGTAATAAGGTGTAAAGACACATAGAAGTACCGACCGCGATTAAATACGTTACAACTGAATAGCGTGACTGAATACCAGACATTCCACAATTTACACACTGCAAATTTATACAAGTAATAATATTGCATTTATTTTCGAAAACGTGTTGCACTTCTGACTAAAAATTCAGTTAAAAATACTGTTTTCATTCAGACAATTGAGAATTGGACAAGGTATAAAAAAAGATGACGTGAACATCCCGACGATCGCGTGTCGGTCATGTTACAATTTTGTTGTCACTTCTGATCAATAATTCGATTCACCAAGACTTCCATACATATCGAATTAAACGCTTATTGCAAAAAATATTAAGCCCAAAAACAGTTGTTTAAATTATCAACTAGCAACTATCTCAATACTATGGTATGGAACAAATATTAATTGCGATCACGAACTTTGATCGCTTTTGTACATGAATTGAATTGAACGATTTAATTAGATAATAAGTTATCTGTATATTAAACTAGTTTAGAACACTTTTAGTCCTTAAGACCGTCTAAACATCTCTGAATTAAACCGAAATATTTGAAAATAAATGTGCTGTTATACATTAAAATGAGAATTTACCTTCTAATTCTAGAATGAAAACTGAGATCAGCTAACTAATTAAACGAACAACGTGCAACTCCTTTCCGCTTACCGATTCACGTTCAAACAGTTCGTAAAACTTTGGCCGAACCTTCCTTTAGGTAAGTAGGCAAGACTCTGCGACAACCTAAGACATCCACAACGCAGCATTCTGTCAGAATTCCCGGCAAAGAGTCGTTCTTGCCTCTTTATTAGCGTGTTCGAAACTGAACTTCACAAATTATTGTCACGTAACAAACAGTTGAGCGGCTGCTAAGCCGTTCAAAGTCCAAAATGGCGATCATTTGTTTGGCGCGCGGGAACAACCTCGTTCCCAGGGTCTCTCTTCTTCCCGCCAAACGCGATTCAATCGATTCATCCCGTTTGGGGAAGAAGAGAGACCTGGGAACGAGGTTGGCGCGGGAATCGCGATAATATGCTCGATTTTTTTTCTACGTCTAAAGTTATTATGTAAAAAGTTGAAGTGAAGTCATGTAATTTAAGAAATATATCGACAAAAAAAAGGGATAGAAGAAAGTTTTCGCGCCACTGGCAATTTGGTGCCAGATTACTCAAAGTCTTTAGGCTCCTGGCAAGTTCACCGCTGACCATTGAGTCACGGTTCGAGGAATCGTCGACGGAATCGTCAAAATCGTCGGCGAAAATTGATGAAAAATATCGATTAAAACAGGAGCCCATCATAAAGTCGCATAACTTATAATACGAAAATATATCAAACCAGCCAATTTATGATAAAACGCTTTCAGGCAATATAAATATATATTTTTTTCAGATTTCAGCCGTACGCCCGTGCGTACGTGCGTATATGGTAGCTATGCCCCTGTACTAGGACTAGACACAAATATCCGGATATTTTTTTAGATATTTAGAAGTTTCACGGATATTAAGAAAAATTCAAGATATTTAGGAAAAAAAATGATATTTTGGGTGATATTTGTGTCTAGGCTAACCTGAGTATCAGGCAAATGTTTCCGCGCTCTCAGTTTTAAGAGAATGTAAGGAGCGCGAAAAATTGGCCTGATCGCAGGTTATGTCTAGGCCTACAGGCTACTTATCCAATGTCCGTCAACCGGAAGCCGACAAACTGTTCCCTCAGTAGGCGGGTCGCGGTTAGAAGGATGACTCAAAAGGTCCTCATTAAATATTCATAACACTGATGCAGCTGATGACCGACGACGTTTCCGGAGAATGTTCGGCATTTTCAATATGGCGTCCTGATGTTGTGGTCATCGTGAAAGATCGTGAACGATCTCTTCTTTCACATTTATTTTGTTCTTAAGCTAGCCGTGGGTTTTGGGGTTTCCACTGACTTTATGCCCATCCCGTCTGACATGAGTGAAAATTGGACTTCCTGTTTTCAGTCCCTGACTTATCCAGGAGCACCCAACGACAACATTTCCTGTAGGTGTCAGAACGTCGTTTTTACGTTATAACTGTGCTTTTTGTGCAGTTTAATGGCTTATTTTTAAACGCTAAGAAAAATGTATCTGTTCGGATACGTTAGCTGAACTTTCAAACTACAGAAAATTTTAGGGATTGAAATCTTATTACCCGAATTTATGAGGTGAATTTTCCTTTCCGAAAATCCTAGCTGACCGTTTTTTGTACCCAAAACGACATTTTTATCTCTCCGAAAACAAAAGGCATTAATTTTCCCATATTACATGTATTACGAAAGTTCGAGATGACATTTCCCTAACCGAATATCCGAGGCGATAATAGGCCTTTCGAACAGATATTTCACCGAAATGATCCGTTGGGTGCCCCTGACTTATCCACGTCATGTTATGAAAGGTGATGGGGGTGATCGGCGCTCCCTTTACGGGTTGAAATTCGTAGCGTCGTAACGCTCAGGATATTTAAATCGAAAATGACCACCGTTACAGTTATCCCGATAGTGTCAGAGGCTGGAACAGGAGAGACCGGGCGGGAAACATAATCTGGACACGTTAGAATTGATACCCTGGTGAAAATGAACTCGAGCCACGGGCTCTATTCGAATTTCAGACGATCTTTCCCGTCACTCTGACATGGAAGCCCCAGGGAGCCTACTCTCCAATTGGGGGATGATCGGATGGGGGGAGGGAGGGAGTGGCGTTGTCCCCTTCCCTTGTCTATCATGCGAAGTTTAATTTTGCGAGTTGCAACCCCCCGGGGGGGGGGGGGGGGGCTCCTATATAAAAGGTGTCAGAGGTGGTCGTCGGAAATTTTGAAAAGAACCCTAAAAGGTACCAGAATCTCGTTTTGTGGGCGTGGCTCCAATTCATTTTCACCAAGAGGTACCAATTCTATGACAAAACTAGTTCTTGTCATAATTGTTTTCCCGCCCAAGGTACCGGAATAACTCTAACGGTAGTCATTTTAGATTTAACACCCCTAAGCGGTACCAAAACCACGAATTTTAACCCATAAAAGGTAGTTACGACGATCACCCCGCCACTTTTATATCGGGGGGGGGGGGGGGGGGGGGGTTGTGACTTTTGCGATTGACAGAGCTGGACTGGTTTTTCGTGCTTGGAATTGTGTCCCATGCTGTTGCGATCATTCTCGGTCGTACAACGCCACACTGAAGTATAATATATTGTTTTCATTTGATGCTAAATAATCCAAATACAGGTAAAACAACCTAACCGCGTAGATATGTTTATATACAGTCTGATACAGTCAAACTCTCACTTAATTATAACGGAATGGACACCACCTCTATAAGTTTCTATTAAACGGACACCTGACCGATGTTGGTCCCTGCAGTGCGCCGATTTCCAGTAATTTCAACTGCATCACCCGGCCGACCAAACTCTCTATAAACCAGACACCTAGACGAACAGTTGGTGCCTATCCCGAGTTGTAGGCAGTGTATTAGCTGGTTTAAACTGGTTGATTGCTCTGATTACTGGTAAAAGCAACGTAACAACGCGCGTACGCGCGACAACACTGCAACACTCAGTTATGAACATTCTAATACTGTACAATTGCAATTTCCTATAAAAGGTGGAGTAAATTTTTGCGGGAATATTTTTTTGGCGCGAACGTTTTTCTTGCGGATCGTGAAAAATACCACAAAACTGATTAGAACCCACATTTCAAGAGAAAGGCGTAAATAAATAGTTTTGGCTTTCGACCGATACGTCTCTGAAAATGAAAGAAAAATTCGTGTACCGAGCAGGATTCGAACGGGCGTCTCCCAGACACTAGTCGGGCATGATAACCACTACACCATGGCCACCGGGCCAACCACGCTGGATATGTGGCCACTTTAGCGATGTTACTAGACTATCTAACGCGGTCAACCCAGGGACATTTTTCTTTCGAGACATTTGTGTGTATCATGCATATGGCTTCTATACCCATAAACCCACATTTCGTTTTCTTTGTTCTGACCCGAACGCAAAGCTTCAAGGCATGCAGCCGGCATTGTAGACTGCAAAACAGTCGGGTTTTTTTTCTTTAAATCGCTGGTCGCAAGGCACGAAGGGCCGAAAGCGTGGATCCTCACAGGCGAAGCGCGCGAGCCTCACACGCCCGTTCCACTGACTCTCCGTTTTCACACTCGCTCCAGACCTTTCGTTCAAAGACCGCGCGCTTTTGTTTGACAGACCAACGCAAAAAATACGACTGTTTTGCAGTCTACCGGCATTGTCGTGCTGTTCGATTCCGTAAACAACTGTTACTCTTGTAAACACTTCAACGGGAGAAAAATATCCAAAGAAATGAACGCGTCAAACTCGATAAGGAAGTACGTCACTGCTTAATAAATAGAGGATATTACACGGCGGCGCGAATATATGAATTTTATTTTCGAGTGGTAACAGAACAATATTTTACGAATGAGCGCAGCGAATGAGTAAAATATTGTTTTTAATACGAGAAAATAAAATTAATATCTTAAAGCCACCGTGTTATTTTATTTTTATTACATAGACAGACAACAAAGCACAAACTTTATCACGAACTCCGGCTTGCAGCTCGATGACTGGACTTCCTTGAATTTCTCTCCTTTCGTCTTTAAGCCATGTGACGTTTTCTTCTTCGTGTTAACATTTCCTACTCCTCAGTGAACGATTCATGCCGGCTTCTGTGAATTCACGAATCTATCGCTCGCCATTTTTCAACCGGCGTTTGGCAGCTTGCACAAACAACCGTGCAAAAGCGGGAAATGACGTCATCGATATCCTCACTATGAGGATCGAGGATATGGAAAACACGCCACTCGGGTCCCGGATGTAGTTTCGTATGAATTTTACGAGTGGTCTATTTTCCAGTAAAACACTCGTGTCTATATAATAAAACTTGATAAGACACCATCTCCAGGTGCGAATCAACTTCCGTAAACAATTTTTGAATGGAAGAACTTGGCATCGAAATTATATTCGTTCGGGTATTTTAACAGTTTCAAACTGAAACAATTTCGGCCAAAGTTTCCGTTACAGTGATCAATTAGTACCAAATTTATTGGGGATGGAATCGTGTAGTGTCTGATATAGTATGTAATTTCTTAAATTAAAGCAACATCAGTTTTGTTTGCAAGGGAAGGTCATCCAATCCGAATCTTGACGGTCGTCTTTCGTTATAGCTCTACCGTCATGTCTACTAACAGGTTTTTTAAACTGAAGTAACATTGAAATGCAGCCTGAAACAAACTATGAGCCCCTGGAAGGGGGTGGTGAGGGATTCTCTATGTTATACGTCTACGTTTCAAAGAATACCTAAAGTGCCTATAAACAGGAAGTAGTTGTCAAGAAATATCCGTTTTGTATAGGATCGCGCCACTGTTGCTTATCACTCATAAACAACATAGTATAAATGGCACCTCTGAAATGAGTTTAAGCAATTACAACGCCCCTTAAAATGGATTCTGGTACAGGCTTCTTAGGAGGAAAATAAGTGTTTTCTTTGTCAGCCTATCAGGCCCCAAATTTCCCGACGAGCATTCCCAATTCCCGTCACTTTTATATTGGATTACCTCCTTCCACGCTCCAACTCGCCAGGCCTACGCCAAAGACAAAGGAATCTTCGAGAACCTACGCGATCAATCTTTGACCGATGACGCCACATATAAATGTTTGCAACTTTTATTCTTTAAACCTTAGTAGTGTTAAAGATAAACGGCGTGTTTAAGCGTCCCAATGCCGCTGTTGCCAATACGCGCTCAGTATTGATGGAATGTCAGTGTGGTTACCTTGCCCTTTGAATTCAAAGATCTTGCTAGATATATATTAACAACAACACAGTTAATATTCTCAGTTAAGTTATAACCCGGCCGAAGTTTGGCGCCTGCGGCACTCTTTGACAATTACTAAATAATTCGATCAATTTGCAGATCCCTTGACATACAAAGCACGGAAGACCACGGAATGATATCCACAGAATGATACAAAACCAACCAACAGTGGATGCGGTGAGTTTTCAATTGGTTATGGCTTTAAAACTAACATCTTAACAAGCTTGCAGTCTCTCGAATACCAGTGGCATGATCGATGATATCGCTTGTATTGATCATGTTTACCTAATAGTTATTGATGGTCATTTATGTCACTTATTCACAGATCATCTCTGATGCATGTCATTGTAGCGAGTTTCGCCCATAGAGCAAGAACTAGCGACACACGTTCACAAACCGGTTAAACTCCCACGCATGAAGGCACCTTTAAACCAGGTTTAAGTAGAAGCACTAGGTATGTATTAGTTATATTTTCATTTCTATGCATGCATCGCACTCAATGGGTTACAATCCCCTCCCCGCCCGACAATCCCTTATCCAGTCCGGTTCGATTGCGATCACTGTTTTTCAGGGTCTCTAAGATTCTTTGTTAGAAATATTTCGCGATTATGATAGTAACTGAACAGACCAATGAAACAGACGTGTTCTTGGACAAAGTTAAAAAAAAAATCAAGCTTCGAGATTCTTAGCTTAGCTACAGGCGACCTAAGCTCACATTGTCGGTGAGTTTTATTGTGAAATGAATAGCTTACTTAGACACGGGAATGCAACAAATTGTTATTTTATGTAAAACTAACTTATAAGTAGATCCTAGTGCTAGGATCAATCTCTCAGCATGTAAACGGCCGATTCTCAGAGAAGCCGCAGTTTCAGTCATGCATGTGACATTTCCACGACACTTTTAATCTTCAACGAAGAAGCGAATTTGCTGCTGCATGTACCGGCGGATCCGTTGCGTCGCAATGTGCGAGGACAACGATCCTCTTCGTGAGGAATAGAAGTTATTAGTGTAGTCAGTGTACTAGCGCTCAACGAGTAATCCGCAAGTCTTCAGAAAAAAAAAATGCTGTGGAACTTAACTTCAAGGGGAACATTTTTGATTAAAATTTAACTGAATAAGCCTTCGAATCAGTATACAGTAGACTCCCGCTAGACTCGAACTCGGTTATCTCGAAAACCCCTCTATCTCGAACTCAAACCAATTCCCCTTGCCCTTGTTTTTCAGTTATTTACTATCGGCTATCTCGAACGGCTCCTCCGCTATCTCGAACTGTTTTTCGTTCCCCTTGAGAGTTCGAGATAGCGGGAGTCTACTGTATTACTTCCGACATTGGAAACGAATTACTGATCTTTTAGCGCCCACGGACTCCGCCTGATTCCAGTCGATTTTCCATTCCTTGGTTTGCACCAAAAAAGTACGGGTATACCGTTTCGCCTCTAAAATGTATGGGTTGTCTGCTAGATAAATCATGCGTTTTAATGTCCAAATTTGAATTTGATACAAAAAAAAAGCCTGTTAAGACGGAATTGGAATCGATGCACCCTTGTTTTCGCACATAAAACCAACTGTGAATATAAAGGGATGCTTCCGAAAGAACTTATAAGTAAGCTTCCGTTCACGTTTTAACTACATGTTTAACCGTTTTATAAAGTCGTTAACTCTCTCTCGACCCCTTACATGTTAATAACTTTGATCATCTGAAATGGGTCTCGCAGTCTCGTACGTTTTTTGAGCGGTTATGTATGTCTCACAGTCTCGATCTCGATTTTTTGCAAAGCCGTTTGGAGTCCCGATCTTGGTCTCGCAATCTAACAACTCAAAAAGTCTCGGTCTCGCAGAGAAACATGCTAGTCTCGCCGTCTCGCAAAGTCTCGAATTTACAATTCGCCACCCCTAGTAGACAACTGCTAGGATCCAGGCAGCTACTTTTATGCTAGACTGATTCTAGTGTCAAGATAATCCAGTTCAGCGCTAGGATCAAACATAACCATTCACATGTAAACAGAACTGAGCCGAATATTAGATAGAGATAGGTTGTGATTCCAGTCGAAACAGGTTTATATCATGAGAAAAGTATTATTCAGTCAGTGACACAAGCTACTCGGAAACAAATTCCGAGTTCCCCCAACAGGAGTCGAACCTATGACATGCTATGACCTTCTGTACACCGGTCGGAAACTTTACTCTGATTTACCACTGAGCTACAGGAGACTCGTGGGAGGTTAGGTCAATGACTAGGCTCAAATGTACATGTGACATACATCCCGTATACTGCTAGGATGATTAGATTTGTCGATGAGTAAGAATATATGGAAATAAATGATGGTATATTGTTAAGCTTGGTAGAAATGCAATAGCTTTAAATCTGCGATAAAAAGAAAGGAGCGGAGAGAGAGAGGAAAATCAATAGTAAATGATATTCATTTGTGCACGCATATGTGACAGACTATTGAAAGAGGCTAGGTATTAAATATTTTAATATTAGATGAAATGGTTTATAACTCGTACAGTAAAAAGCTACTTCTTTATAGTGCCAATTTGGAAGACTAAAAACACAATTGCGAGGTCCATAGTCTAAAATACGAGTTCAGATGATTAATTCAAGTTGTCCTAAATTTAGAGAAATTAGATTGTGTGCACAGAAATACAATTATCAGATTTTCAAATCTACCACAAACCCACTTCAGGTTCTACCACAAGAAAGAACAAGCGCCTAATTTGTCAAATAACTGTCTGCGAACCAAACACAACATTATATCAAAAGCCCCGAACCACATAGCTATTGTATTAGACAACATTTCTATTTTGGACATCGATCGTGTGAATCTCACAAAATATATATTTATTGTATCGTGGCATCAACTACGGATAAGAACATAAACCTTAATTATACAGTAATGAATCCCACGTACAAGAAACTGTGGGTTAAGAACCTGCAGGCTGGAATTGGGAAATTCAACCCCGAATATATAAGAACCACTTCAGCCTGACAAATGAAGCAGGTTCTTATTAACTTGGAAAAATTATTAAAACTCAGAAAACACAGGCTTAAGCCTGGTTTCCATATGACCGCAACGATCGCAAATCATATGGAAACCAGGCTTTAGACCAAAATGAGGTCCATAAACTGCCCAATCACAGACATAGGACATATGGGTTATTATTGTTGTGTGATTTATCGACGAGCATCAAGAAAGCAACACGACGCCATTCATTCATGAACTCAAGTGATTTTACTCAAAGCCACGTGACCAGGTACAAAGTACAAACTATGACAATTTCAACATCACAACATCTCCCCCTTGAAACTACAGGGGGTAACCAAAACTACTAAACATGAAGGTAATAAAGTTCGGTTTAACTTTAATATAACATAAGCTTTGTAAACTTAAAGATCGGACTGTTCAGTTCATGAATTTATCTCGCACAGTCACAAGTCCAATCTACTGGGAGCCCTGACCACTCGCCCAGATCTCGCTGAGGTTGTATCAGCTGTACTGGCAGCTGCTGGAACATCCAACTCGATTGCCTCTGGAACTTGCCGAGTTGCCATCCCATTTGATTGCGGGTACTTTGGACTGCTTGTTACACTTGCAAATCCCCTTTCTTTTGCAAACTTGATGAATTCAGTTGAGCTATACTGAGTACCATTGTCAGATCTGACAGAGTCTGGGATTCCATGTCTCGCAAACATAGATTTCAGTGCCTGAATGATATCTTGCGAAGTCTGAGATGATGAAAGCAAGGCCACCTCAATGTATCAGCTGACGTAATCCACGACAAGCAAATAGCTGCGGCCCTTTTACTGAAGCAGATCCGTTCCAATGATCTGCCATGGCCTGTCTGGAACCACTGAGGGAATAAGGGGTTCAGCTCGGAAAGATCGGTGTTCTGCACATTTGCGGCATCCCTGAACCATATCCTCAATCTGCCTACTAAGGCCTGGCCACCACACAGACATCTTGGCACGGCTGCGACATTTTGTGATGCCCTGATGACCTTCATGCAAACGATCGAGAATCTCTATCCTCATGCAGGACGGTATGATGACTCTGGAAGCCTTCAGAAGTAATCCACGAACTAAGGTAATTTCTCCTCTCTCATTCCAGTACCCTTTCAGTGCCTCCGGAACTCTATCTTTTTCTGGCCAGCCTATTTGGCAGTAGACTGCAAGTTGTCGGCACACTTCATCCTCTTCTTAGCGCTCCCTTATCTCTTCCAGTCGTCTGTCACTGGCTGGAATTTCACTCAGAACACTGTGTGCATACAGGGCTATTTCTTCTTCTTGTAAGCCCCACTGCTGCCCTTGGTTTATCGGAGTTCTTGAGAGAGTATCTGCTGTCGTCAAACTCTTGCCTGGAACACGCGATATGGAATACTGGAATCTGAGCAGCCTCATTCGTAGACGCTGAATTATTGGTGGCATCTCATTTAAGGTCTTTGACCCCAGGAGAGGAACTAAAGGCTTGTGATCAGTTTCAATATGAAATGGCTTACCGATTAGGTAGTCCGATAACCTTTCGCATGCCCAGATCACTGCCAGGGCTTCTTTCTCAACTTAGGCGTACCTCTGTTCTGTTGGAGTCGATGCCCTGGATATGAATGCAACAGGTTTCCAACCGCCATCCTCTTGGGCTTTGGTGAGAATCACTCCAAGACCAAAGGAGGAAGCATCCGATGATACCTTTGTCTCTTTGGCTGGATCATAGATGGCTAGTGTTGGCGCAGAGACTAGTGCCTTCTTTACGTCATTGAATGCTTTCTGCTGAGCCTCAGTCCAGAGCCATGCATTGTTCTTACTCAGAAGATCTCTCAGTGGCTTCGTAATGTCTGCCAGGTTGGAATGTACTTCCCTACTTGATTGACCATGCCAAGGAACCGCCTCAATTGTGCAACGTCAGTTGGTTCCCCAATCTGTGCGACAGCTTCCACCTTAGTGGAGTCCATTTGCACTCCATCATTGCCTATCACGTGTCCCAGAAATTCCACTTTATCTGTTGAGAACTTGCACTTCTCCAGGTTAAGGGTAACATTAGCATCTGCTAACCTCTCCAGTGCTGCAATCAACCTCTTATCGTGCTGCTCTTGGGTCTCTCCAAATGCAAAGATGTCATCAACTTGACACTCCACCCCATCCAAACCTTCTAGGATCCTCTGCATTACTTTCTGGAAGTGCTCGGGTGCCGAAGAAATACCGAAGGGTAATCTTGTGAAACAGTACCTGCCTCACAGTGTGACGAAAGTGGTAAACAACCTTGAATTCTCACTTAACTTCCTCTGCCAAAATCCACAATTTGCATCCAGCTTAGATATAATCTTAGCACCAGACAGTTTGGCTAGAGTTTGTTCAGTTGTTGGCATTTGGTGGACCTCTCTCTGAACAGCCTTATTTAACTGGACAAAGTCACCACAAATTCTGACACTGCCATTCTTTTTGGGTACAACAACAATCGGAGAACACCACTGGGTAGGTTGATCGACCTGTTCTATCACTCCCATTTGCTCCATTCGCTCGAGTTCCTCCTTCACTTGAGGTAGTAAAGGAATAGGAATACGCCTTGGTGTACAAAGATTAAACGGGGTAACTGAATCATCCAGCTTGATCTCGTAAACACTATCCACGCATCCTAACCCCTGAAACAAGCTAGGGAACATATTCTCATAATGCATACTGCTGTTCTTTGAGTCAACACCACAAATTCTAGCAATTGTCCCGAGCTGGCTACACGCACTTCTCCCCAACAAGGACTGCTCAAGACCAGGAACCACATAAATTTCGTTAGCACAGCATTGCAGGTTATGCGTAAGGGATGCTGTAAATGTATCTTTGCAGAACAGTGGTACTTTGCATGGGCCATACAATTTATTATCGGGTGAAGGAGCTACTATACTCCTGAATTGACAAAAGTCTTTTCTGATATGACAGAAACATCAGCCCCACTGTCAAGCTTGAAACTAACTGGGTCGCCATTTACCAGAATTTCAGCTCTCCAGGGATGTGCACGAATGCTGTCTCCACTGATCTCTCCAATAAACACACTGGTGTTTGGCTCTTCAGAAAACTGATCCTCGGTTACAACTTCTCCAACCTATTGGGACATGCATGACCTTTCTTGGAACATTTAAGACAAACATAATTAGCTGACATGTTTCGCCATTCTATAAGCTTTAAATTGATATATAGGTTTGGGAAATTTACTCTAAAACTGTGCGTTTGCGAGGCCTTTTCCGCAACTTAGTCACGAAGGTTTACAGTAACCTTAACTCAGGGAGAGAGTTAAATAAATGCATATTAGAAAGATCAGAATACAAAAAAACCTGTTATGACGGAATTGGAATCGATGCACCCTTGTTTTTGCAGAACACATAAAACCAACTGTGAATATAAAAGGGATGCTTCCGACAGAACTTATAAGTAAGCTTCGTTCACACGTTTAACCGTTTTACATAGTCTGCTGAACTTCCGAGTTAACTCTCCCTCGACCCCTTACATGTTAATAACTTTGATCATCTGAAATGGGTCTCGCAGTGTCGTACGTTTTTTGAGCGGTTATGTATGTCTCACAGTCTCGATCTCAATTTTTTTGCAAACCCGTTTTGGAGTCCCGATCTTGGTCTCGCAATCTAAAAACTCAAAAAGTCTCGGTCTCGTAATTTACAATTCGCCACCCCTAGTAGACAACTGCTAGGATCCAGGCAGCTACTTTTATGCTGTAGACTGATTCTAGTGTCAAGATAATCCAGTTCAGCGCTAGGATCAAATATAACCATTCACATGTAAACAGAACTGAGCCGAATATTAGATAGAGATAGGTTGTGATTCCAGTCGAAACAGGTTTATATCATGAGAAAAGTATTATTCAGTCAGTGACACAAGCTACTCGGAAACAAATTCCGAGTTCCCCCAACAGGAGTCGAACCTATGACATGCTATGACCTTCTGCACACCGGTCGGAAACTTTAATTTACCACTGAGCTACAGGAGACTCGTGGAAGGTTTAATAGGTCAATGACTAGGTTCAAATGTACATGTGACATACATCCCGTATACTGCTAGGATGATTCGATTTGTCGATGAGTAAGAATATATGGAAAGAAATGATGGTATATTGTTAAGCTGGGTAGAAATGCAATAGCTTTAAATCTGCGATAAAAAGAAAGGAGCGGAGAGAGAGAGGAAAATCAATAGTAAATGATATATTCATTTGTGCACGCATATGTGACAGACTATTGAAAGAGCTTGGAAGGTATTAAATATTTTAATATTAAATGAAACGGTTTATAACGCGTACAGTAAAAAGGTATTTCTTTATAGTGCCAATTTGGAAGAATGAAAACACAATTGCGAGTTCCATAGTCTAAGATACGAGTTCAGATAATAATTAATTCAAGTTGTCCTAAATTTAGAGAAAATAAATTGTGTGCACAGAAATACAATTAAATCAGATTTTTAAATCTACCACAAACACACTTCAGGTTCGACCACAAGAAAGAACAAGCGCCTAATTTGTCAAATAACTGCCTGCGAACCAAACACAACATTATATCACAAGCCCCGAACCACATAGCTATTATATTAGACAACATTTCTATTTTGGACATCGACCGTGTGAACACTTCTCACAAAATATATATTTATTGGATCGTGGCACCATCTACGGATAAGAACATAAACCTTATACAGTAAAAACTGACCCACGTATAAGAAACTGTGGATTAAAAACCGTCCAGGCTGAACTTGGCAAATTCAACCCCGAATATATAAGAACCACTTCAGCCTGACAAATGAAGCAGGTTCTTATTAATTTGGAAAAATTAGTAAAACTCAGAAAACACAGGCTTAGACCAAAATGACGCGTTTTGGAGGTCCATAAACTGCCCAATGACAGACACAGGACATATGGGTTATTATAATATACTAAGACCCTGGGAACGAGGTTGCCATAGGATAATGCATTACCAAGCAATTTGATTAGTTCGCTAGTCATGCATGGTCTCTGCAGTGAGAGGCAGTATACCCTCTCTACCTTATTTGGAAATTCCGCAAATTTTTTTTTTTGTCACGGGCAAAAAATGGCGTAGAATTGTCGTCTTTTTCTATTTTCCTCGAAGAAATTCAACAATTTCCCTGTGATGGCAGGGTACAGTAATCCATGCATAAATGCATCTGTAAACCCAGAATGCTTTATTCAATGACACATCTGGTAGTTTGAAGATACTTCAGTGTGTTCATATCAGTGCAACTTCCAAGTTACAATACTGACAGTGTCATGGTGAACCAGCGGTGACTCTCGTAAATAGGCCAGGATATCAGATTCTGAAGTATGGGAACAAATTTAATCGTCTTATCATGTTGTACGGCTTCTCGTAAGCAAATTTGCACCCGTAGTGAGATCGGATCATGTGCAGTGGTCGCTTACCGGAGGTTAAAAACAATAGAAAATGTCAAAACATCAGCCTCAAAAGAGGTCGTGGTCGCTTACGAGAGGTTCCTTTTGTGGTGATTTGACTGCATGGCGAAATTTTGGTATTTTGGAAAGTGGTCGTTTACGAGAGGTGGTCGTTTACGAGAGGTGGTCGCATAGGGAGGTTCGACTGTATTATAAAACTTCGTCTCGGTATAAATATTTAACAATTATTTAATGAGCCCGCGTTGGTTATGAGAGGATAAATAGCCAACGAGCGTAGCGCGAGTTGGCTATAATCCTCTCATATCCAACAAGGGCGAAACTAACTTTTAGTTAAAGTTCGGTATTACTTTTTAAAAAATTATAAATCGAGTGACTTTTCAGTTCGATCTAAATGAAACATGATTTGTATGAAACCGGTGGCAAAACATCTGACGCGGTGTTCAGTTAACAAGTTGAATGAAAAGAGAGCAAGACAAAGTTTTCTTCGGATTAATCTTCGCTCGGTGTTCTAAAGTTTCGTATATTCTGGAAAATTGTGCAATAATATAATGGTTTAGCTTAAAATGGGAAGATCCAAAATAATTGTGGAGCTGAAAATTATATTCTATTTCATTGTTCCTTTCTGAAAACCTTTTAGGAAGCCAATTTCAAACTTATTTCAAAACATTTAGACTGCGGGCTCGAGGAATGCATCGGCTGATGGTTGGCGAGGGGCGAAGCCCTGAATCAACTATCATTAAAAGCAATCGACAAGAGTGAGCAATATAATTATTTTAAAATTAACATACCGGAATTAAATGCAATTCAATTCGATGCTTATTTGCCTCAGATTCAAATATTTTAGTGGCTGATCTAATAAACCGAATATCGACAAAACTGATTTGTTGATGGTTTTTGTTTAAAGGAGCTATGTCACCATATTTTACAAGTAAGTCATTTTTGTGCAGTGCAGAATCACCTTCAAATTGAAGAAAGCCTCAACATAATAGTTTACTAAGGTATAAAAACACCAAAGAGGTAATAAGAAACCAAACGGGAACAAGGATGGTCGAGGATGGAGAAGATTAAGACGGATTGCGAACGGCGAACTTAAAAAAAATGGCCATTTTTTTCAAGATGCGCCATCTGTGACGTAGCTCCTTTAATATACGTTTCGTCAATAATGCATGAGGCACCGCGCATGAGCACCACGGGACTTCTGTGGGTAATACAGAGTACCTTGGTCAATCAGACTGCCACTGGGTTATGCTAATTAACAATTAGATTATTCGCTCTCAAATGATCATGAGTGATAGTTGATTCGGCCGCAAGTAAAAATCATAGTAAAACGAGACTCATGCGTCAGAAAAAATACCGAAACTTCGGAGATCGAAACGAGCAGAAACCGCCATTGTGTAGACGACCTCCAGTCACTGGTATAACTACTAATTTATTGATAGTATACGAGTAGCTCAGCCAATAAAATTTCCGCATCAGTTGCCGCTTTAGTACTCTAGTAGATTCATTAGTATACTAGTAGACTTTTACTAAGTATGAATAGAATACAGTCGAACCTCCCGTAAGCAGAAATAGTGTCCGCTTAAGAGAGGCGTCCGCTTATGGGAGGTTAAATATGTAGTGTTTGTATGTAGCTAGGAATTAACATGACCAAGTGTCCGCTTACGAGAGGTGTGCGGCGCCTACGGAAGGTGTCCGTTAGCGGAGGTTCGACTGTATTAATATAACATATAGGTTACACTCCGACAAGTTGCCCGTTGCGCAGCTTACAGCCAATATAGAACTTACAGCGCATGCACCGGGCCAAGCGTTGGCGTTTTAGACACATGTATATGTCAGGAAAATAATGATATAGTTGAAGCTCTCGTAAGAGGACATCCTCGGGAAGCAGAAAAATTAGATGTCCGCAACTGGAACTGGTCGCTTACGGGAATGACTGACATTACAATGTGACAGTTATACAACCTAATGTCAGATGCCAAAATAATTGATCTCTTCAGAAAGATTAAAGAACAAGATTTACAGACAAACACCTCTTACAATATTCACAACTATATTTCGATTCTTGATTACTTTTCTTTCATTCCAACTTAGCAATGATGTTTCTTCGCGTCGATATGTCAACGGTACGTTTATATCACCAACGCTAGCATCAGATTCATATTACAATTAGAGTAAAATAATTAAACTTGCGACGGGGCACCCTGTTCACAACTGTCTGGCATAGCCAATAACATCTGCCGAAAACTGTTTATTTAATTAGGATCTATTTATTGAAGCTTTCCATTGAAAATATCAAGCTAGCACAGAAATTAGTTAGCTGGACTTCGACTGTTCAATATATATTTGAAGCACGCGTATGCAACAGAGGGACACAGTATATTGACAGAATATAAATTCATATTACCTCAATGTGGTGAGTTTCGTTTTAATCCATCTTAACCCGAGTAATTAAATTACCATGAGAATATACTGATAATCACAAAGCGAATGCTGGCCTTTTCAACGTCCTTTTTATATACACAAAAGATGCTTTTCCGTGGGTCTGTGAAAGGAAATAATCATTATAATAATGATTTAAAAGTTACGTCTGTTTAATGAGATGTAAAGAAAATTTGTTTGCCAGTCTTGGGGATCTAATTAGAATTCACTCGCAGCGAGAATCTAAAACCGCACGAACCAACTGCACTTTAGAAACTTGATTCAGCTGTTTCACGAATTGATTTCTCGATCTGCAAAATGGGTTGCTTTGAAATAGTACTTTAGTTCATCGGCTCTAAAAAAAGGTATTCCAACACAATATTTTTTCTTTACACTTTTTTTCGACATTTGGGATATACTTCATCAAATGCCTGGCAATAATTATTGGGGCTGATTTTGCCTTCTCAAGATGGTTAGAAAAGTCTACTGAGGTCGGCTGAATTCAAGTTATTGCCGATAAGAGGTAAGTCAAAATCGAGACATTCAAACACACCAGTCACATATCTGAAAACTGTCCTGAAATCTACCAAGGACACGAATTGTTTATATGGAGATTTGAAAATTATTTTTAGCACCGTGTTTAGTCTCAGGCAAGGGAAATTTACATTTAACGAAAAGGTCGAGTATGTCACTTAAATTGGCAGAATATATGACAATTTGGCATACGAAATCATTTAGCATTCAACCTGAAAATGAACGACTTTAGAATTGCATATATGTATATTCATTTTACATGAATGGTGATATATTTTTACTGGGTCGATCGTGGGTAAATACATTTCTCTACATAAATCAGTGATGCCGACGAAATATGCTTTTCACTTTTTAATTTAGTGGGCATAAATGGCTTAGCGCGTGGAGCCCCTCTTGATTTTTTCCACATAAATAACCGAGAAAAAAAAACTGATCATGTCGATGCACGTAATAAGGGTATAAAGATGAACAGAAAGTAGGAATATTTAATATTTAATATCAGTCTAATAGATTATACCAAGTGAGGACCTTTTCTTTTTTTTGTTTGAAAAAGCAAATAAATATATAAGCTGCTTTAGCTGAAGTAGGCATAAATCAACCATTTCTTGCTGTTAGTAAGAATCTATTTTATGTTTCATTCATTTAGATAAATAATCGACTGCAATTATCTTGGCGTTGTTTACTTATTTTCCTTGTAGAAATTGCAAGAAGACGGCGATGTTCCAGCCATTTTCGATTATATATTTAAATTGCGGTCAGACACATGCTGATATTTAAATGAAATCCCTAAGCTTGTAGGTTATCAAGACAGATGTGACACCCAAATGAAAGTAATTGTCGATGTTTCCATGTTAACATATTGGTTCCAAAATTGGATGTGTTGAAATTGTAAAAACAAGGTACAATACAAACACAGTCGCCTGGATAGCATGCATCCACCCCCGATATTTATCAATCTGCATTGCTTTGCATGCGCTATGAATTAATTCTAGTGGCGGATCTAGGAGAGGGGCCCGGGTCCCTTATCGGCGAAAATACTTAAGACTGGAAGGACCGAAAATGTTTCGTGTCCCCACCAGATCTGGATCCGGCACTGAATTATGTACAGATAAATGTGACTTAGAGCCAAATTATTCGTCGCATTTCAGTCGCGTCGAATGTAATTACAAGTACCAGAAAACTCGCCGAAATCGCTTTAAGTCAGTGCAATGTCCGCATAAATAGCTGTAGCAAACTACTTGTAGATCACGCTGCATCCATGATGTATGGTCGAATCAAGTAATATCAGGGAGATTTCTGTGACTTGAATTACAATCGACACGACTGAAATTGGGTTTAGTCCGATTCTTGATGTTTACCCAGGAACAACCTTGGTTTAACTGTTACCCACGGCAGGACAAGCTTAAACGTTAACCGCACAACAAGAGAACGGCATTTAACCAAGTGGCTGACTATTGACATTAACTCGCAAACTGATTGGCTCTCAGAGATTGTACACAGTTCATTACGGCCGAAAAGGTATTTACAAAACTCAGTAACTTAGTTTTATCAATATATATATATATTAATGGCAGGAATCTCCAACATTATTAAAGCTTCGACAACGAAACTTAGAGTATATATAGCACGTCCAAAAATGTTTCTCTTGACGTATGAATCACGAAATGATAACGTCATATGACGTAGAAATTACGTCATGACTTTCGAATAGCCGCCATCTTGGATCCGCCATCTTGGATTTCTTGATTTTTCCAAAACGTCAGAAAACCGCCAAAAATGTCTCAAAAGTAAACAAAACTAATAAAATAATGCTAAAATGATCAAAAATATCAGTTATTGCAGAAAGGTATTTTGTTTCTTAAAAAAACATGAAAATTCCAAATTTGGAAAAACCTGCCTGTCAAAATGTCGTTGCCATGGTAACAGCAAGTTCCGTGAACAATGACATGTCATACCAAATTGTTTCTAGATCAAATTTAGGTAAAGTCGAAACGTTTAGCGGCTTTTACTTCAATATAAAAAAAAAGGTTATAAACGGTCGAAGTCCGTGTACGTGGGCAGATAATCCTCCGTCCCCTGTCTGGATAAGGTCTACATTTGGTATTTATTTTCATCAACGTAACGTACATGTCTCTTAGCTTACTTCTTGATTCTCGTATAATTGGCAGTGACCTCATATTACGTGCTTCGTTATTTTTTCTACCTACAAAGGCCTCCGACACCGTGCATTAACACACTTATAATACAGGCTGCGAAATTTCTGAACGGTGATTGGTTCGAACGAGCTGTATTTATCTCAAATACTGAAATACTTACATGTAAGAAATTACAGTTTCCAAATATGGCAAGAGTGACAATTGACTCTAAGAAAAAAAACCCAAGATGGCGTTCATTTCTATTGTTTAGCGTGTGGACTAAAGCGGGAATTTCAACGAGATTATCTGTCAAAGTGTCCAAAAACCTACGAATATTGAAAGCAAAACACTTTTTTGTGGTATAACTAAGTTAAACAAAGCATTTCCATTGCTTAAACGTTTCAAAACGAAGCGCCAATGACATCTGTGAAGCTACGATCGTTTTGTACTCGGGTAAGATATCTGCCTTGTATTATAAACAAATAATAGCATGAGTTGTACGTAGTATTTGGAATAATACCGGCTCGTAATATTTCAAAATTGTCCAAAATATCACGAGCCGCTTTACTCGCGGTATTATTTCCAAATACTACTACAACTCATGCTATTACCTATACAAATACAAGTTCAGGTTGTATTCGTTGTCGCTTTAATTAAATTTTTCCTTGCTTAATATTTCCTCTGTTTGATTCAATAACAGTTAAAGTGATTATTTTAATTTCAAACAATGTCTTCTGACAAAACTAGACGTCGAAGAGAAGATATATATATTTTTCATTTAAAGAAGAGAAGAGATACTTGTCAAAGCTATATTGGCAATTATTATACGACATAGCATTTTAGAGTGCGAATACGCACACGTAAAAATACCCAGCCGTATTACACAACTTTCCGCTGAATAACCTCTTTTTACCGTGTATTCGTTTAATATACCTTTTTCATTCAGTTTTAGACCCATATTGAAAATGGGACAAATTACAGAGTTTGAATGATAATCAAGTAACTTAATCCATGGAAATGAATCTATGCCTTAGTTGTATAAATTGTAAACTTTCGATATCGTGTAAATGATTTTCCTGATCAAATTTGAGGATATCGTGGTCGTGTTGCAGAGCGTGTAGTTATGTTTTGATTTTTTTTTTCAAACATTCGAATTCGTCTACCGTGTAGGAGTTTAATTTTGCGGGAGTTATTTTTTGCGGATTTTGCGGATTTCCTTCTATCCGCAAAAAAAAGCTCCCGCAGAAAAAAACTCCCGCAAAATTTTCCGCCGCAGAAATATACTCCCGCAGAAAAATTAGTCAACCTTGTTTTAATGGTGTATATCGGCTTAACAGGAACTTTTTAACAGTGAACATAACAGGAAACACTAGCGAAGCGACCGGCACAACAGTCATCTGTATTCCCGATTCAACTCCAGACACGTCCTCAAAAGAACCAGAGAGAACCAGAGACTGTTATCATAATCGACTAATACGTTTTTACAAGAACGTACAATAATTCACTCAGGTTTTCTCGTTGTTTATGTTCATGTTGGCTCTAGAACAGCAACCATAACTATGGGAACTACAGAAACTTTCGGTCAGGAAGTAAAATTGCAATTTAATACCGATACTGCCTTGAATTTTATTTATACTTGACCAGAAATCCGCAAACATTTCCTCCCAGCAGAAATTTTAGCTGTCTCGATCCGCAAAAATTTCCTCCCGCAAAACAAATTCAGTCGGCAATCCGCAAAATTTTCCTCCCGCAAAAATTTCCTCGTACACGGTATATTGAAATTTTCCGGCCTTATACATCGGTGCCATCTTGAAGATAAATATAAAGAAGAAACCTAAAAAAATACGGTTCAGTTTTCCTACCATGGTTACATCCATCAAATTTAATTTATATATCTATATTGGAGAAAATTACTTTTACATAAATCATATTATATCGAAATCCATGAAACTCCCATACAAACTCTGGCGGATTTTACCACGAAAAGGCCGGTCTATTGCTTTACATACAGTAAAACTTGTTTCCTCACGATTGTCAAAATTCTAGTCAACCCGTGTGTACATATTGTGGCGTCACTACATTATTGCTCACCTATATGAAACATTGCCATTGAATATAATTGTAAGCGTGATTCTTTTACCTTTATTCCCTTTACAAGTTTCGTAAGGCAAATACGAAATTTATCGAACGCCGGACAACTTTATGTAAATATAATTTATGATTAGCGCCGCGGAGAGCGCTCTTGGGGTTTAAACAGCAAAAGCGTTAAATTGCTTTTCGGTACGATACAAATGAGTTTTAACATTCATTACGGTTTTCATTCACTTTCCAACATACTCTCAAATACAATGTATCCTTTGAGAGTTAAGGCAAGAGACTGCAATTTAGTGGCACTTTTCGTATGCGATTCATGTTTATTTTGCAAAATAAATACAAGAACACGCAGTGATTATTGTAAATTTTTAATTATTTCTAATTTGAACCAGCGAGTGGAGAAACAAAGAAAGCAAAACTCAATTCTCAGTTTTCTTTACAAATTTCCCACTGAGTTAAGTTTAATTATTCGTGAAAATAATGTTACAATAATACAGTATACCACACCGATTATTGCACAGAAAAAGGACCATGAAGAAAAACATAACAAACCAATCTATAACATAAAGGAAATAGTTATTTACATTTAATCAAAGCCTAGATATACAGTGGCGAAGCAATATAAGTTTTATTTTCCTAAAATATCTTGGTAGTTTATTATTATAAATAATTTACGTTACAAATAAAACAGCCCGACAGAGTAATAAAAAATGTTTCTTTGAAAATCGATGAAAGAGAAATTGGAAACCGACACACATTAACTCAAGCACCAATTCCTTGTTCGCATGTCAATTGAAAGGAAGCTGTCACTTCTTAGATAAATTAAAAACATAAATGAACAACCCCATCAATGACAGCATAATTTTGACAGTACTATTAATTACAGGGTGAGTGCCAAAACTGCTTAATAATTTAAACCGAGAACATTTCCCCATCGATTACCTGCTACCGCTTGAAATAAGCACGAAAATAAACTCTTATGAAAATGATCTGACGAGGAGGCGACAATTCACATCGATAGAAAAGGATCTTCTACGGTGAGTCGAAATAATTTGTTTTGTATAATTAAATGCCATCTGCTCGTTTTTTTTTTCATAAATAACTCTTCAATTTCGTTACACAAAGCTAAACAATAAATCAGAACCCTATATGATATATGATTTTTTCCTATCATACACTACAAATGTCTCAATGGCCATTATCCGCGGATTCGGATTTTCTCTGAATTGTATTATGATATTAATAATACACACTTTATGTTATGAGTTATATTTTTATAGTTAGCAGCGATAGTGCTACGCAGTCGTGACTTCATATCTCTGATATTTCGGGAACTGTATTTATATTTCAATTAGTCCGGGATGTATAGTAGTGACTTAAATGAACGCAACTTGACTCGAAAAGGCAGTTAACAGATACAGCAAGTTGCTCTCTCAATTCTTCCATCTAATGTTATTTAATTTGAGACTTGTATCGTTACGTAGCCTAGTTGTGTTGATGTCATGATCTGAATTACTCCGCGATTAAAGTAATCACTGTCGCCAGGAGCCTACGATTGCATTTGGGCTGATATTGTATTGATTAGTAAGACGAAGGCCAGGGTTAAAATTATTGTGATATACTAACCATAGGATAATGCATTTTCAAGCAATTTGATTGGTTCTCTACTCATGGTCTCAGAGGCAGTATACCCTCTCTACCTTAGTTGGAAACACCGCGAAGTTCAATTTTTTTTTTTGTCTCGGAGAAATTCAACATTTTCCCTGTGATTTGTATATTATAAAACAATTATTTGCCTCAGGCTCGTGAATCTTGGTGAATATTCACCTCGCCTTCGGCGAATAATTGTTAATTATACGAGCATGACGTTGAAACCAATTAAACTGCCAGGTTCGTTTGATTGATTTTCTTTCGCTCAAACCAAACGTCATTGACAACGAAGAGGTAAATTATTTTGGTGTTTTAGGTTTGTCGACGTAAATGTTCGGTTACATTTTTTAATTGTAACAAACGAATGGCTATTATAATTAACAATATGATTTCAAAGTAACGAAGATTCTATACCAGCATTATGTTCTAAAAATGCTTGTATTAGAAAACGAAACATCTAATATACAATATTCTTGTTAGAAAAACATGCGACTGGTGTCAGGCGCGGGAAAATTAAAGTCGCGCGAGCTACATCACGATCGGGTTTGGAGTTTGCTTTTGATTTATGGTAGAAAATACGAACTCTGATTGGTTATGTGACATGTTATTATATTCCAAAATACTACGTAATATGTCTTTTTTTAACCAATCACTAATCTATATCAGTACAAAATGAAATAAATATAAAATTACTTCCAAAGGTCATTGTAAAATTGCTCCGCCATTTTTGATTGTAAAACGAATAAGTCTAAGGTCTGGTGACACCGATATTCATTTGGAATCAAGTGATCCCGTCGACCGCGTACTAATAATATATGTAATAATTGTAGACGTTCGCGGCCTCAGGCTGTTATAAATTATTCGATCGCCAATAAATCTGATGAAGACCGTATTTTCAGAGTATTCTGTAATTGAATTAAGCTTATCATTTCTCTGTGCAGCTTTCGTTTCAATTAATCTTTCACACTTTTCCCATAGCGAAACAACTCGCTATTTTTATTTGTTATCGTAATCACTTAAATATATGGTTTACATCATAACATTTGTTAATTTAACTTAAGTATAATCGAAGTGTACATGTAGCCGTACCTTTTATATACTTTATATACTGCAATATATTTTGTTTGCAAACTATCATTTCAGACTTTACTTTTAAGTTTGGTCTCTTTCTGTTTCTTGTAAAATGAAGCAATCTCTAGCGGTTGTTTTACCACACAAAGGAAGACAAGTTTTTTTCAAATCAAATTATAGTAAGAAAATATATCGTTTGTAAGTGCCTATCTGCGGTGTGGTGTTTTTTTTTTCTCTTACTTTACTTTTATGAACTTGCCGACAAATTAAAGAAGGAAATCGATATATAACAAAAAATGCGATACTCAAATTTATCATGTCCGTAGCCCGTATGAAATAATATAAGTGGACAAGAATATCGGCAGATCTAAGTAAGCTGAAGGCATATGTGATTTTTTGGAGCCAATTATTTATTACTAATTAAATGTTATATATATATATATTTTTTTTTTTTTTTTCTCAAACAGTGTTGAGTAATAAGTCAGACTGAATTGAAAACAATACTGTGAAAGTCATTAAGAATCTGTCGACATATGTCAATTTAGCACACGGACTCTGGTGTATATTGTGTAATTTGTTCGATTTGAACCGTAGTTAATAGGGGGAAATGGTTATGAAGCCCAGCAAAGTTCTTTGTTATATTTTTTGTTCGCTATTTTGGGGTTGACCGTGCACAAAACCTGACAAAATACAATAGGTGGTTACGTATGTTCAAGCAACTAACCAATAGAAACGTTTCGGTTACGTAATTCATGCATAGTGTATGAGCGCAAAACAAAAGATGTGCACAGTCATTGACCTTCCAACATATATCTTGTCCTCTTTGTTTGCTCCTTTGAAGTTTGCCGGGCTTCATAACCATTTCCCTCTATTAACTATGATTTGAATTGGGATTCCTAACATTAAGAAATCGATATATTTAAAAATTGTATTGGGGTACTCCAATATAGTGGTTTAATAGATATGTGCCACTGTTTAGTGTATGGCTTTAGAGTAAGTTATATTTTGAATCAGGGTACGAGAAGTGCTCAACTTGGTCTGAGACAGGTTATTTATTTCATATATGTTATATATTTTTAAATTTATTTAAAATATAATTGAATAGCATATATCTACAGGGGAGAAATTTCACCATAGTTTGGCATTTCTCAGCCCTGTCTTGATGACGAAAATCAAAATGAATTACGTACAAGGTCGTCAACATGAAGCATCCAGAGTTTGTGGAAAGAAATGATGGTATATTTTAAGCTTGGCAGAAATATGAGAAAGATATTATTCTGTCAGTGACACAAGCTACTCGGAGAAAAAAATTCCGAGCTCCCCCAACAGGAGACGAACCTATGACCTTCCGCACACCGGGCGGACGCTCTACCACTGAGCTACAGGAGACTCGTGGGAGCTAAGGCCATATAACTAGGTATAAGCATCCAGGGTGTTATGTAAAGAAGGAGAAGAGTGATTGGACAAAAATCCGTGACATTCTGCATGTTTTATGATCATTTTTAAACGAACATTTGGCGACAACTTAGAATTTGGAGTTTACCCGGTCCGGATAGGAACCATATACACTAGAAAGGCGGCAAATGCAAGATGTAGTCAATCGCGGTTATTGGCCCATGTGATAATGGTAATCTGATCATTATATTTTTAAGGTAGCAGCACGAGGGAATTCTAATTAATATGTTTTGCAACACTGGTAATACCTCCTAAATCTCACTTTTTCCAGAAGAGGGAGAAAAAGGGATACAAAAGAAAAAAAAACCCACATACTTTCCGTCTTTAATCTCAAGAACACTAGTTAAAACTGTATTTGTTTTAAGGTAGTACAACTGGCTAAAATGCTCCGAAAAAGGACTCTTTTGAGAACTGTTTCAAATCCATTTCAAATTCCATAGAAGAAGTTGTTAAGTCATTTTTATCAGAGAAACAGATTCTGAAATCGACATTTTCATTTTCGTAACGGGAATGTGTGAAATTGATTACCTCGCAAGCGGTGTAAAAATCAGTTTTTTCTAATTTTTAGGTTTATGTTTTAATTAGTAGTCATAATTTTTGTTTTATAAACAGTTATGAAGAAAATACATGAAATATGAGTTAGCCGCAGTGAAACAGCAAATTCTGTGTTAATTATTAACAGGCATTAAAATCAAGGACATGACTCCCTTAATTTTATTCAAATTGAATGTTTTTTTGCGGCTAAATGCAGGAAGATTACTTAACATGTGGACAAAAGCTGTGCCAAATTTCGTCAGCATTGAGTTTTTCCTAGTGGCAATTTGTTAAATTTTATCACATGTAAGTCAAAAAGACGCCGAATTCGACGAATTCAGCCAGTTTTTCATCGCGATTTCTCTGCAAATTGGTCCGCCATCTTGAGCCTTGTACTTACCAGCCTGATCAACATGAGCACACACCAAAAATAATCTGGAATGTTGTGCGAGACTCCCGTGAACAAAAAACACGTTCTAAAACCTCAGGGCATATTCTAAAACAGCAAATATCTGCCAAAAAGTGATCATTTTCGTAGTTTTTTGCCAAACTCGCATTTTTTTGCTTTCACGCTTCAATATTTCACCTAATTTTACTAAATTTTACCATAATTTAACATACGTTTGCAAAATCTGTTCAATTTGTTAAAATTTTGCCATAATCTAACTTGGTTTGGCAAGATATTGTCAAAAAACGCGGAAAAGACCTCACTTTTGCCTGAAATAAAACGTTTTGTCAAGAAATGCACTTTCTAACAAAAATATTGCCTGTGATAGTTGTGTTAAGAACCATGAAAAATGTCACTATTATTTTAACGCTATAGAAACGAAATGTCGGTGGAAATTTCCACCGACATTTTACTCTCAGACACAAAATGTCGGTGGAAATTTCCACCGACATTTTAATATCAGACACAAAATGTCGGTGGAAATTTCCACCGACATTTTAATCTCAGAAACAAAATGTCGGTTGAAATTTCCACCGACATTTTACTCTCAGACGCAAAATGTCGGTGGAAATTTTACTCTCAGACACAAAATGTCGGTGGAAATGTCCACCGATATTTTACTTAATAATAAACAATGAAAAGACTAACATTCTTTATTTTATTTGTTTTTATTTTCCTGCATAGGTTCTTTTTACTCTCGGCTTTCACTTCGATCAAAAAGTCTCTAGCATTCAGAAACGCTTTATAAAAAAGTAGTAGTATAGTAACATTGAAAAAATACTCTTGATTACTGCAGTTACGCATGCATTGTCCAGACTACACTGTAGATGGTACAATTTGAAAGAAATGTGCCCTGTGTTCTGAGACGGGTATAATTTCCATACCTCCGGTCTCTGTATAACGTCTACTAAAGGTAATAATAACACCTATACCTTAAGTCTGTCGGGTATAATATCCATATACCTCGATCGGGTCTAAGAGATAACATCCATACCCCCGATCCATACATCAAATCGGACGGGTATAACATATCCATACCTCACGAACAACATCCCGACATACAACTAACCTGTGCTAATCATAGCTTGTAATACTTCGCAGTCGTAAATTTGGGTCGCACACGCAACGCTTCTCGCCGCGAAGAGAAGTGACGACACAAATAATGGCTGCGAAGGAAACTAACTGTCATGAAATCCCTCCGCTTCTACAATCAATGTTGCGTTGAAAACAGCAACTTTATATTAGTTATAGCCCAGTCAATAGTTTTTCGAGGTCGTTACATATGCATGTGTCGTTCGGTTTCAAATTTTCCGATAATCGCCATCGACATTTTATACCATATCGAGCCATACGGATATCGATTATCGCCATCATCATATTTTCATTGCTGTTACAGTGTTAGAACAGACGTTTGTTCAGGTTTCTCTTTTTCCAACATCAACCTGAAAACGAAACGAGAACGTCATTAACCGAGGTATCAATCTGACGAGCACATTTTGTCGACGTAGCTGTACTAATTTTACCGAACGGGTAAGTATTTGTACTCCCTGTGATGAGCTTTACTTTTGCCTCACAGACGATACGGGTTTATCTATATTCAGGTTTGTCTTTGAAATGCGTGGATGGATCATAATGCAATGTGGTGATGAAAATTTATACCGACGCCTTGTCATACCGAAGTTTTGACCGCAAACTGAACACTGAAACAAACAAAATCGATTTTGGCGCAAACGTTATATTTCCAAATTAAACCTTTTCCCGTGGTTACTTCCTAACTGATAAATGTTGCATATAAACCCAATACTAAATATGCCACATTGGAATTGTAGGTTAATCAGTTAATGTTTATAACAACAGCACTAATATTCTAGTCTAAGGATAAAGCTTCTTGATCCTCGAAGTCCTCGAAAGTACTGAGCCTACCTGGCAGTTGTGCTTAAGTCTCCTTCGCAGCCGTTATTCTAAACTTGCATGCCACTGTATTTGTTATCTTTTGGCTACCATCGTGATCACTATCAGTTTCAAAATATAAAGCTGCCTTTCTCGGACTGAATGTGCCGATTCGTCGATAGTATAACTAGTACGCATCAAACAGTTGAGACGCCATCACTTTTCAAACCTTCATTCTGTTGGTTCTTTACTGGAAACTAGAGGACGGGTGAGCTCGTGACCGGGTGATCCTCGCTAACAGTTTTTTCTTCGTAACTTGTCGCTTGACGCATAAAAGTGGTACGAATTTTCTTGTGGACATTTCTAGGTCGCATCATCAGGCAGTGTTTACTTGAGTTCAAATCACGCGCTTTCAATTCCCGATTTGACAAACAAGCGGTGCCGACAATTACATGTAAGGGCGGCATCCTGTTTGATTTTCTGAGGCCGCTGCATATTTCAAATACCGCATGTGAACGTAATGTTCATATTAATTGTTTTCAATTCTGCATCTGTATTCGGCTAACCAAAAGCATTTTGCATAGTTCTCACAGAAATCGTATAAAGCAAAACGACAATCAGTTATTTCGGTGCTGGGGTCCCGGCTTCGTCGAAAAAAAAATGGTCGGACATACAGCCGAAGGTCGCTCACTGCCGGTTAGAGTTAATGGAATGCGGCATTATTTGTAGTTTAACGGAAACCCCTAGAAATCCGCCAAAACGACATGCTTTGAACAATTGATGAGCTGTCACTACTCGCTGGATGATAACATACTAGGATTGATTAGTTTCTCAGTGGAACCGACTTCAGGAGGACCAAGGAATCTCAAGGCACTTGTAAAGTAAGTAGAACATAAGTTCTGATCGTTGAATTAGTAGAGGTGACGCAAACTGACCTCACTAGTCGTAAGAGGACTAAGAGTGATTTACGATCAGTTGGTAGTTAGACTTTCCAAAAGTCGTTTCCAATATTATTTTCCCCCGCCGCATATACACTGTAGTTTCTTTCCGATTATTATTATTTCCATTTTTCGGTTTCTTCGAAGGAAGGACCTCTCGCGATTCGACTTTTTCGCTCGCTCGCGACTTGTCGCTTTAAAGGTTACACTACAGTGGAATCCATCGAGAAACCAGATTTATCGAACCTCCAACGAAAATTAGTTCGGGAAATCAGGACTTTGAAATATCGGGAGTAAAATAGCCTCCGAACAGGCGGCTCGCGTTTGGGGCCAATATGCAAGCGAGAATCACGCGCAAGCCGGCGAGAAAGTGAACACTATTCTCGATTGTCCTTCGCTCAGGCGAAGGAGAAATGAAAAATTTACAGTGACCAATGCAGGCTCACTTAATTTCTAGCCGGATTGCGTGTGATTTTCGAGGCTTTCGCAGCACGTGCATACACCTCAAACCTGTGCCTGCTCGCATACTAGGGGTAAAACTACAGTGAAACAAATCCAAGGGAAACAACTTTTAGTTAGAGTTTCAATAACCATTGATAGACGCAAACAATTACATCTTCACGATAAATTTAGACACTGATCCTGTTTTCGTCTTCAGGTATATTCTGGTCGATACAAGAATCCGCAAACATTAACTGCTCTCGTCAATAGAATGCAAAACCCTTTGGAAGCATTAAGATAAATTTTACTTGTGGCTCGGGGATTACGTCGAGGAGACGGCTGGCACTTTGACAGACTATTCATATTCAAGGCTACATGTACAAGAAGCCTCCAGTAATAGGAAAAGTGACGTCAGTGAAAGTTGAAGACTCTACATTTGATATAGAGTACTGAAAGGGGAGCTGTAAATGAATGGAAGACGTATTCAAATGCAGAACTATGGAATGCCCGTTTACCAAACGAATGCATATACTGCTTGTGGATTTCGAATTGGATGACGAAAACAAGCTACTTCAAAAATACATATCAGGATTTAGAAAGAGAGAGATAGTTTTGTTTTACTGTAGAAGCAATTATATAGAGTTCTAATTAGTATTAGTTTTTGTGAAATTGAATTGTAAATATGCGACTTAGTCAGGTTGTCTTTACCGTCTTCTTTGAGCACATATATAACGGAACTCGTGCCTTTGTAGATTTAGCTCGCGGAGAACGGCTTCAGCATTTTCTGTCCATACGAACAATATTATTTAATTCGATATTTAGACTTTGTTTCTAACAATCATTCATTCAAGAAGGTCCAAGAACCAGATTAATATTAAATGTTGACTTCCCTTTAATTCATTGACAGTATCATTTTTGACAGTAACTGTAGATGTACGTAGGTGAAATTTCCACCGAAATTTTAAAACAGCAACTAGCTTGTTTGTGGAAATTTTCGCCGACAATTTGCTTCTGTCAATAAAATGTCGGTAGAAATTTCCACCGACATTTTACTCTCAGACACAAAATGTCGGTGGAAATTTCCATCGACATTTTACTCTTAGACACAAAATGTCGGTGGAAATTTCCATCGACATTTTACTCTCAGACACAAAATGTCGGTGGAATTTTCCATCGACATTTTACTCTCAGACACAAAATGTCGGTGGAATTTTCCATCGACATTTTAATCTCAGACACAAAATGTCGGTGGAAATTTCCACCGACATTTTGCTCCTTATCTTGGTTTTAAATGATTAAGACAGTCTATGGCAAAAAGTTGCTCCTTTAATGCAATTCTTGCCAAAAAGTTTGGTTTCTGGCAAAATTAAGGTATTTTAAAGGATTTCTTTCACCCAAAAACTAATATTCTCTGTTTTTTGACAAAATTGTTCATTATTATTAGGATTTTGCATACTTTTTGTCATTTCTAGAAATAATAATTAGAAGTGCTTAATTTTTTCCACACGATGTGGCAAAAATCAAGACTTTTAAGGGTTTTATTCCATGTAATAACATAAATGTAAAAATGTGGCAATTTTAGCATGGATATTTATTTTTGTTGCTTGTTGGTTTTGGTAAAAATGGCTTAGATTGCGTTAATTTTGCCTGAAGCATTGTTGATTGGCCAAAAACGGCCCTAAAAAGCCAATTTTTTTCCCAACTTTGATTATATTTTGGTAAAAATAAGGCAAAAAGGTTGAATTTTGTCGGAAAATGTCATTTTAGAATATGCCCTGAGGTTTTAGAACGTGTTAAAATACCAAAGCGCATGTCCTTAGCTTCCACCGTTCGATACTTACGTCTGCAAATCCAATATGGCGTCTTAAAATGGCGCCCCAGACAACGAAATTCAATCTCCGCTTTCTCCAAAACCCGCAAACGGTGGACTCTTATCTTTTGGAATTGATCATAATTATGTTTTATCTACCAGCTGGCTGTAAACGAAGGCAACTTTATATTTTACGACTCACCCAATTGTACTACCTTAATTCAATTAATTAATTTTTCTATCTAAGTATCTTAGATTTGGCGCCGCATCATATCCTAAAATAAAAACAACAGCACACACACGTTTCTCCAGAATAAAGTTACACTGATCAATTTTTATTTTGAAAAGAAGCACCTCTGAATCAAAATATAAAATTATTAGAAATATATCTCGCCCTTTTTTCGCTACGTCCTGAAGATAACATATAACAGTAACGACGTCAATATATCGGAAACATAAAGAAAGAAAGTCGCTTTGGCCTATAATAAGGTCACCAGTTTAATAAAATTGAACCAAGATGCATTAATGTTCCGGAACAAACAATTTCGTAAGATTTACATTTCCTGAAATTACATGTCAAAAGCTTGTTTCGATGGCAAGCAATATACCTGTGTTACCTGGGTTCTTAATTCTAGCTCGGCGGCATTTGTCTCGATTCACAGTAAGATATGTAGCAGAAGATGCGGCCCTCCATTCTATTCTGCTCTAAGCGTAAATTTCCTTTCGATTAGCTTTTTCAGTGTAGAGAAAAAAAAATAGAAAGACAGTTTTACTTTTTCCCAATAAAAGATATTTACCGATCCCCCGCCGAGTTGCCCATTTTGTTTACACATTTCCTCTTGGAGTAAATACTATTGTCTAAATGGTTCCAGTCCACCGATGACAAACTCTACTTTCTATTGGGTAAATTTACTTAAGTATTTAGTTTTCACTGCAAAGTGCAGTACGAAATTGGATACGTGGTGAGTTCCGTTGTCAGCTTCGCATCGAGGTAACGCATCTTTCCATTTGCGACTCTTTGAGAAAAGTGCCTGGTTTCGGTAAGTGTATTTCTTAACTTTTTCTCGTACACGTGTGTTTTAGCACGTTACGTTTGGAGTAATCTTGAAATACATGATGAAAAACGCTATCTTGAAAGGAGGCATTATGAAGTTAGATAGTTACGGAGTTTCGGCAAGTGCGGTGCTCCGAGGAACCGAAATAGACAGGAGATCTACACGATAGATACGCGAATCTTTCTAGTAGGCGGGCAATGTTTACGATATCCATATCTTTCTCTTAAAGCGCTAGACCCTACCTATACTTGAAAACGAACATGTTCTGGAGTTATATCGCAATTGAAAATTAAATTTCCCCTAGCTGCCCGGGGAAACGAAGAAAGTCTAAACATATATCGACTGAAAGGCCTCGGGAATCGTGTTTTAAAACTGATTGTATTTCTTCTTGATACATATATTCAAGATGGAAATAACGGCAAAAAGGATCATTCTTGATGGTTATTCGCATTGAAATAACGAGGTCAATATAAAACACTGCCGAACAATTTTACTAACTTTTATTGGTTGCAAAATTCTCGTACTTACTTTGAAAAATGGGTTTAACGTGATTGTCACCGCTCCTGTGCACACGATCTTAAAAGCATCATGTATTCATTACCTCTAATGCACGCTTTTTGCTAAATTGATTTTTCGCGATGAAACACTTTTTTTAATAAACTTCATTATCTTACGCATTGCGGGATTTTTACCTTTTGAGGATACAAATATAAGTCAACACACTGAAAAGGTTCGCGTATATTTGTTGACGTAGGTACAGAAAAGCATGACACTTCTGTAGCACTCAACACTGCAAAGTGGGAAAGAAAAACGGTGTTGATTTTAAGACTTTTACTCTGTCACTCAAAATGACATTTCTGACAAGTTAAGGTAAGAGAAATATATTAGTGTTAATATACCTTCATGTTCACCTTGGTGTGATAAAAAAAAGTTGTCTACCTTCCAGACGAATCATTTCTGGTTTGCATAAATTGTGCAAAGTAAGTAATTACATATAACTATAAAACTGATACTGATTCTGAGCAAAAAAGCTAATTAAGGACAATGTAACCTTTTTTGAAAGATTTAAGCCTTAGTTAAAAACTCTCAAAGACTATTCCAGTCGTATCAATGTTCTTTAAGATCTCTTACATGTAATTATGTAGTGAATTCTCGCGCTTCTTATTTATTCTCCATTTATATATTTTATATTATTTCTTTCTGTGATTTTTACAAAACAAGAAACAATACAAAACAAAGCAAACGCAAACACACAAATAAAAAATAAAGTGGATAGAGAAAATAAAATTATTATTATCTTTTTGTGCACACAACGGATGAAACTGTTATTGAAGTTTAGGTGCCAACAACAGTTTGGAAATGAAGAATTGCTGTACGTATACAAATAATCAAGTTTGGCCCTATAGAAAAAAACAATGCAGATTTCGCAAACCAAAATATGATTTCTGTCACTTGGACATCTTGCCAGTTACATTTACGGTTATTAGACGTAGAAGAAAAGAATGCAGTAACATAACAATATTGTGTACTATTGATTTAGAAAAAAATTATACAAGCATAATTGGCACAGTTCATTTTGTATGAGGCTAAATTTAGATTAATATATACTTTTTTAATCTTATTTATTGCCTCCTTTATTAACTTGTAAAAGTTAATTTCACTTTTAATTAATGTTTCATGTTTTTCCATCCTTGTTACATTCCCAATGCATTATTTCGATCTTTAATTCAATAATTTACACGTAAATGTTAATATTTCATTGTTCCATTTGTATGTATTATGTACTTTACCGACCCAAACACAAAATTAATCAATAAAATGACGTAGTAAAAGTATTTCAGTCTGCCAATGTGTCTGTGTTACCGACTATTTAGCATTTAACTTACTTTATTAAAAAATATTTTCTGTTTTGGTGGGCTGGAAAGTTGCTTAATTCCATGTAAGAAAAGCTAAGTGTATTTGACTACAATATATACGTAAATTGATATATATATGCATTATATATTATATATTATTTGCTGTGTTACCGATTTTTTAGCATTAGCTTACTTGATTAAAGATTTTCTGTTTTGGTGGGCTTGGAACTTGAGTTAATTCCATGTCAGACAAGCTAAGTGTATTGACTACGATACGTAAATTGATTAATATTAAATCAAAATAAGCTGTTACAAACTAAATTTGGGGAAGTTTCGAGTAGTTTTATTTCCCTTCTGGCTCGAGTCACCCTTTGTTATTTCTTGTTCGCTTTGAATTAAAGGCATGCAATTTTATGCACTTTTTCAAATACTCGTTCTCACGAGAGGGTAAGTGTCAGTGAAATATGAAAATGGAAATTAAATCGCAAAATAACCCTGTGTACATTAGGTAACTCGATGATAACCTGCGGGACAGGCGAATTCGATTATATCATACAGGCTGCTACTAAACCTGATAAGGGCACTCATGCTACTGTATATTCACAGAATAGTAAATACATTGTATTTTGTTTCAATAATATTACTTCTTGTGTGTTTTTTTTTTATCGAGGAAACATAGGCTTTCCTGTGTTTGGCGGTAGTGCAATCTGTATTCCCATCGCAATACGTGATGCATTAATCCCTGCAAGTGACCACGTTTTACTGTACATTTCTTGTAAGGCGTCTTCAGGGGCTCTTTAAATATAACATAAAAAATACAAGATAAGGAAAATAACAATGGCCAAGGCGAAGACATGCATAAATGAATGACAGATATAAAAGCTTTTGAACAGGAAACGATAAAGAACATTATAAGACCAGTATAAATCACGATTAATATTCTAGCGTCTAGCGCTTTCAGAAGTAACTTCAGGCCTGAAAATAACTCAGTCACATATGCGTTCTTGTTGTTCTCTTTCAGAACTGAGATCTTCAGAACATTTCTACAAGGGAACCTGACAGAAATCATACGTGCCTCAGTGAACCTTTGTGTGATCAAGTATTCGCATCTTAATTGAAGAAACAAGCAATGGGAACAGCATTAAACAGTACTGGAGCCCAGAGATCGATAGGATTCGGTACCCTGAATTTATCAATATCGACCAACTCGAGCATCGTCGAGGCGATGGATAACTCTGAATTGATGTCGCCTGATCTAAGAGCTATTAAGCTAACTCTTTACGTGGTCATATTCCTTGTAAGTGCAGTGGGCAATTCACTTGTCTGCACGGTGATTTTACGACGGAAAAAGATGAAGACGGTCACAAACTATTTCATATTGAACCTAGCCATTGCAGACTTGACACTGACTTGTATCTGCATTCCATTTGATATTCCCGTGCAGGAAATGGACTACCGATGGCCATACGGAGCACTGCTGCTGCAGAGTTATATATCCACTGCAGACGCTCTCGCTTTTCGCGTCTATTTACACCCTAACTGCTGTTAGTTTATCGCGTTATTGGGCGATAAACCACCCACTTCGTCAACAGCTCAACATCAAAAACGCCAAATGGATCATTTTCGGAATATGGATCGCCTCGCTGATATCTGTCACGCCGTACATCAGCGTGTTGAAAAAGGACGGCGAATCGGGAAGGTGCGACGAGGATTGGCCGAGCAAAAGCGCACGAAAAACTTACACGGCTTGCCTGTTCGTGTTTGAATACCTCTTTTCCCGCTGGACCGTAATCGCGGGTGCATACGTCAGTATTGGATGGGAGCTTGCTCGACGAGCGAGGAATGGTAACCGCTTCTTACAAGACCTGCAAGCAGAGGAAGCGAAGAAAGTCGTGCGCATGCTCAAGGTAGTGACGTTGATATTTGCAGTGTGTGTTTTGCCCAACAACATCATGTGGATGTGGTTGGACTTTGGCAAAGCTGATGAACAATACGATAAATTCTGGGATCTAGTCGCGTTCTGCAATATAATAACGTTTGCAAACAGTGCAGCCAATCCGATTTGCTACACTATCCTGAACGAAAGCTATCGTAATGCGTTCAAAGATCATCTATCAAAGATATTCTATAAGATCTTTGGGAGGCCTTCGGGAGTACGGAAGGATTTTATGCGCGCGGATAATGATGGAAGCGAAAAGAAAAGTCGAACTGCTACCATGATGTCTGCTTTATGAGAAGCAGAAAACATTGCATGCTATTTCTGATCTCCGCTCCTTGAACTGACTTATTCACATTTTTAAAACATAACCATGCACTAACATGTTAAGCCTGTTTTCACTAGCGACGCAAGCACAAGCGCAAGCAACATGCGCAGACGCAGTAACGTGTTGATTTGTCGTAAACAAAAGGCACCGATGATCATCGCGTTACTGCGTCTGCGTATGTTGCTTGCGCTTGTGCTCGCGTCGCTAGTGAGAACCAGGCTTTATGGGCGCCGTATTGATGTCCCGCGCGCACACCACTTAAATATTTATTCCTGTAATTTCTGAATAGCATTTTTCTCAATAATATGATCATGATGGGAACTATTGAGTTATAATTTGGTCGAGGTTTTTCGGGTTTTTTCTTTCTGCCTGATGCATACTCTCTACTTATGTTTTGTTGTTCAGACGACAAAGCTCATTTTGTCACATTGATGAAAACAACTCAAATTAATATTTTGACCTTCAGAGTAGAATTATTTTAAACTATATATTTTTATCGAACAAAAACAATATCGAAAACTGGCCTGATATAAAAAAAAAATGCAGCGTACAAAATAATGATCGGATCGTTTGCACTACATATTTTTGTCATATCGAAAACAATATAGTACTTTACCAATTGGAGCGGATCCATTTGCAGCATACGCGTGTAGTGGAAAGCGGGACAGCCTATTATTTTCCGTCGCATTCCTGGTTACGCGTATATAGCATGCGATTAATCAATGGAAAATCAATTAGTCGCTATTCAAAGTGGTAAATTTGGACCTCGTGGTGTCAAACATCTTGCTCCCTAATTACTGTTTTCTCTGTTCGTCCATCCCAATTGTTGGGCTATCGTCTTCTCCTAACAAAAAATCGCACTTGCAACGAGGTATGGGCTGTGCGGAAACCTGCCTTTTTTTGGATTTCATGATCTAAAGATCAGAAAAAAATGACAATTGGGTTAAAAATAGTCAATCCAAAACATAATAAAGAAGCATTATTCGGAATGCGATGTTGGCGAGTTCGCTCACGCATTCCGGGCGTATTTGAAACCACGACGTTGAATGCGATTAATTGATACGCCATTGATTAATCGCATACACTTAACACGTTACCAGGAATGTATAGGTTCTGGAATTTTCAATTAGTGAACTCACAGCATGGGAATTTATGTGAATAAGCGCGCCGGCTAGTCATTTACCCAAAAATGTTTAAAGGACTGAGCTAATTTTCGACATTTCACAAATCTTCCTAATTTGAAGGATTTTTTTTCACATTCGGCATTGCTGGTTTCCAACCATTCCGTGAGATTCAAATAACAAAGACCCTGGCGGCCATGTTGACCCATGGGGGCTATCGACGCATTTATTTGAAACCCGGTACGCGTCAGAAACGCGACAAATATACGCATATGTTGCTAATGAATCTGCCCCAAGATTCCGGCTTCTACCTGATTCCCTAAATCTATCGGTACCATAATGGAGCCAACAGGCATTTGTTACGATGGTATAAAATCGATCATGGTACACCTCCAGTCGTTCTCGTACCGGAATAATGTTTCTGGGATGTTCGCTTTTTCATCCCATCATTACCTTTGCCGATCGACTTTTCTGTAGTGTAACACACGAATCTGCATTCTCGTGGCCTGATTATTGCTTAGTACGGTACGGTATCATTGCTAGGGACGAAGGTTTAAGATTTGTGTTCAGAAATAAAAACTATGAATAACAAAAACGTAAATGATACTTATTTAAGACAAAGCTGAATTATGGTGGAAATATAGTGTCACATTTACAGATTTATATAATTAAGAATATAATATAAATGCCCCGTTTTGCAATACGTGAAGTTATTTACTTGGGATTAAAATATCACAATTATTCATTTATAACATGACTTAATTAACTACAAGCATTTGCAGTTACGTTAATAATATACAAATAATGCAGATTGTGTATTTTGGATTAATATATTATCGTTAAACATGTTTATGTTTGTGTGTTATGGATCCAGAGAAGAACGGTTATTATTATTTTTTTTTTACGAAGTAATAACAACATCCATAGGAAGACAAAATCTACATACACCCCAGATAACAATTGCATTCTTTGATACAGAAGCGCCACCTTGTTCAACAGGCGTTTCCACAAATTATTTTGTTTTCGGACTGACGTAGGTGTAGGTATAGCTGTCCATTTGGGTTATATGGAGCAAATAGGCGTAATATTGCGAGGCCTTATGAGACCTAAAGTTTTACCTGGTCAGTTCACCAGAGCAAAGTTTCCAAGAATAACGTTTTTGCATTCCAACCACTCCACCAAACGTTGCATATAACAGTGCAGGGGTGAAGTGCCATTTTATGTCATATAAATTCTGTCCAACGTCACAGGCAATACTTTATGCATTTCGGTAGTAAAAAACAATGCAATCCACGGAACACGACCTTTATTCGATACACGACAGTCTACAGACAAGTATTTTTCTCAACACGTTTGGAATAACTACTCACTGATATAACGCATTAAAAAAATAAAAAAATAAAACACATACAGTTAACTCTACCTCTATAAGACGGACACCTTCATAAGACGGACATCTGGTGTCGGTCCCTGCGTGCCATTTTTCAGCCATGTTACTGTATCTAAACTCTCTATAAGCCGGACACCTCTCTAAAACGGACAGTTGGTGCCGGTCCCGATGGTGTCTATCTTAGAGAGAGTTGACTGTACATTTCCTAAAAAAAAAACTTCCTTGAGCAAGGAATGCTAAGAGAGAGGGAGTAGCGTACAAATGCATGTGTATATTTTTGTTCTACAGAAAATTGTTCCTGCTGAATCGAATGTTGAAGAAAGTGTAACTGTTAAAAATAGCTAAGACATCGTCGTGTCAGGAGAAAATGAATCAAACCCTCCCTCAGTCGAGTATCAAAGGAACGAGAACCGGGCACAAGAACAGCTGTGGAAATGGAGGGTATGCTCATGAAGCTCAACATAAATTACGTTACGTTCCGAGCCATTACAAATTGAATTCGGTTCCTTTATCACACATCGTCGATCTACAACCCTCGTCAAAACTGTTGGCACGGTTGCTAAAAATTATTCCTGTCTCATTGTTGTGTCTTGCGCAAAAACAATCCTTATCTACGATGGGTGCAACATTGGGAAGGGTGAGGGGACCTGTGCAAAGGTTAGTGTGGCACACAGGGCCTATTTACATGGAGAGAAGTTATCCCTGGTAGGAGGGTTATCCCCCCCCCCCCCCCCCACCGAGCCATATTTTACCGAGCGTTTATATGAAAAAGTTGTCCCTGTTGACCGAGCCAAAACGTGGCCCTCTCGAGTTTCGCGCATGCTCTATATGTCCCGACTTGTCCCTGGTAGGTGAAACAACAATAGCCAAAGTTGGCCCGCCCCCCAGGGTCACCCTACCTTCAAAGCGAGTAACCCTCCACCCAGGGTTACCCTACCCCCCGAGCCAACTTTGCGATTTCTCATGTAAACGGTTCGCCGCTATTTATAAAGAAATGTATGAAAAGTTCTCCCGCCCGGGGTGGCTCGGTGTGGAGGGTAACCCTCCTACCAAAGACAACTTTTGTCCATATAAACAGGCCCTAAGATAAACAGTAAAGTAACTGTATTGGTTTCATTTTTTGGTAAGAATTCCAACTACTTTTGCTAGGGTTTCAACATAAATTACGTTACGTTCCAAGCCATTTACAGATTGAATTCAGTTCCTTTTTCAAAAATCGTCGATCCAGTCTCTTACTCCTTCTTTGCTTTCAGGTCATCACTTCTTCGGCATAATTTGCATAAGCACCGACAACAAAACACAAGAAATATCAAAAGCGCATGTAGAAATAAACAAAAGAAAAAGCGCAACGTCTATTAAATAGTCCTGGTACCATGGCATGTTAAAGGACTGAACTCGCAGATGCAGTGCCCCGTCATGTCTTAGCACAAATTTCTATCCAATCAGCTGTTAGTTCCAGGGGCGTACGACGATGGTCTTTAATTAGACGGGAGATACGCGTTGCATTTTGCTTAAAACTGTGGAGAAAATGAAATAACATAGTATGGGTAAATATTTGTTATGTGTACATTAACATAGTTTTTTACATTAGCTTGACTTTCAGCCTCTCCTCTGTCGGATGAAATCCAAGCTATTTTTTGTTTTAACACATGCAATATGATTTTACTTGCTTGACATTCTTATTTTATGACGTATCTGAAAACTACCTTAATTACCTCCATGTAAGGCATGCTAAGTATAGAGACTACTATAAATAAATACATTGATTGTTCTCTAGACGAATTTTAGATGAATCGATCAATCAAACATTGATCGATTCATCTAAAAGTCGTTTAGAGAGTGATTAGAGAGGGAAATAACGTTAGACGTTTAGATGGAAATATTGCAAACTTTAAATAAGCTATCCAGCCCCGTTCCACACGAATACTGATTATAATAGTGTAAAGAAATTGGTTTATTTATCTAGACAATAGGCACATTTCGATATATCAAAATTCGAACTTGGCTTCGAGGCTTAGGGGAATGAAACTAAATTAATTAACATAATTAAATTAATGAAAATAAATTAATTATTCGTCCCAGGTTTATTACAAATTTTTCTAACTGAGAATCGCAAAAATCAGTTTCCTTCAATCGCCGGCAATAGTAGATCCCGGAAAATACAAAATAAATTAAAATTCCCGCAAAAACTCTTCACTTCACTGATATTTTTGGACAACATACCTTGGCTCAGTCAAAACTCGTGAAACAGTGTTGTATAATTCATCCTCAGTGACACTGTGTATATCTACCCAGAGCCCCATTCCCGCTCGTGCGATTTGTCGGGCATTTTCGGTTGGTCACTCCACATAGGAAAGCCAACGATGGGTACTCCATGGTAGGCAGCCTCGTACATGCTGTTGTGTCCCAGATGAGAAAGGAACACCTTTGTTTTGACATGCCCGAGGACATCGTTCTGTGGCATCCAGTCAACTGCCTTGATATTAGACGTTTTAGAACTCAAAAGGTTCCCTGTTGACGTAAAAGGTGAACAAGTTATATACTTGGCCACAAAGATTAGACGAGAAGTGTGGCCAGAGTATTGGGTTATGACGCGTTCCTCTGGAAAAGTAAAAGTTGCACATAAACCTTTTCTAAGAACGGCCTACACTTTTCTTCTCAACATACTAAAGCCGAGAATGAAGTTGTTTAGGGATGAGAGCTTTCTTCAGCTCCCATCGACTGATCATGAACTGGCCAAAACAATTGAGAAAGGTCTTGACGTCACTCTCAACTAGTGCACATGAGAGTTTCAGGCCAAACGAGGGCGATAGCCTGTCGAGTTCTTGTCAATTATCTTTATCGTTTGGCCCGTGATAAATATTGGGGTTATGGAGCTGGTTTCCAGAAACAAGTATAAACGTCAGATATAAGGGTGCTTTTGAAGGGCTATGCCTTAATTTGGAGTTATGGTAACCATAGAGCCATGATGATATAATCAATGAGTGGACATTCATAAATGGTATATATGATACAACTGATGTCTCATTTACATATACCAATCGCTTGTGGCGCTAGAACAAATATGACTCTCAATGTAAAGCCAAGACATTTAGATTTTTCTGAAACACTGGGATTGAAAAATACCTTTTATCTTCCACAACACCTTCTGCTTCATCCTTCCCAGGACCTTGGCCAATGTATTTAACATTTTTGGTGGCAAGGAGGATACCATTGAACGAAGGCAACTACAATAACGCCATCGTCTCCTGAGCTCGCCATAAAACTTTCTAGATCAGGTGGCAGGGTCTCAGCAGGTTTCGGCAAAACTGGACCTGTTACTTTTATAGCTGTCATAAGAAAAACAATACAATGACATTAAAGAAATAGCAAAAAACGGATCTCGAAATGTGCTATTTAGATGTTCTCCATGGTCGGAAATCATCCACAATAATCTGCTTCAATTTCCGGCCGTCCTTTTTCTTCTTACATATGCCGAATATAAGTGGTGCAACATATCGTTTGATGATTCATCTGCCTGAAGAAGATATAAGTACGAGACGTTGGATTTGTTTTCGTTCATTTGATAGAAAATGTAATTTTTGCCTTTTATTTGTGTTTGTTTTCCCCCTTCCGTTTTGCCGTTCCCAGTCGTCTGGCCTGCGAACACAGGACACAACAGTCGTTCCTACCGCGACACAAATTTTTGCCTGAATACAATAAAGGACTCACTCGATCATTTGGTGGAGCATCCTTTCCACTCTTTTCGTCTTCAAGACAGGGTTGATTTCGTAACCAGGTATTGTTGTTTACAGGCTCTATGGCAACTATTTTGGTGTTCCATGTTCTTCCTCATTTTTATTTATATTTTTCGGACCGACCAACCCAAAACGGACGATAAACGGAGACAGAATTAAAGGAAAACGGATTTAGGCCAAACTAAACGGTCAACCAATCACAATGTTGATTATGTCATCAATGTTACTATGAAATAATGAACAATATATTTGTTTTTAGAGTTAAACTACGCATTGTATAGCATTTTGCAGCCGGAGTTATTTCAAACGTTAATGTGACATACCTGGCGTAAGTGGCCTTGGAAATCCAAAGCAAAATGAGTTTTGAACAAGCACCAGTTCCGCTTTACCAACGCCCTCTGCGGTGCTAACCTCTGGCTTAATATCATACTGCTGCTTCACTTTGTCCATGGCGGGGAACATAAAATACTCGACCAATGACATTAGCGAGTAAAAACCCAGCCAGTTCGTCAGTCGGTCAGTGAAGGACATCCTGTCGTCCAACCCGAAAACGGTTGGGGGCATACGATAACGGACTGGGACTCTTGAAAACCGGCAACATGGCGTGTGTTAAGCCTGAAGGGCAAACCAAAACGAGCTTAACATTGAAAAAATCTTTCACAAGTCCACTGCAGGTGAAATGCGAATCGCCAACGATGATGTCCGGTTTCAGATCTTTGAGACCTTCCCAATCAACAACCTCTGCAGAAGTTCGCATGGAACTCGGCTAAGCTGTTGAGTTTGTCGAAGCCCGACGTTTCATCTTTCGTGTCGTTCTGCTTGTCTTTTGATATGCTACTTCCTATCATCTTTTCTTCAAACCCGGCTCGTATGGAACTTGGTAGACTTTGATGGTAAACTTGTCACTCGGTTTAAATGGTTGAGCTGAGGAAAGGAGCATCGTCACCTAGATTTGGATGTTATGATACCTTTGTTCAATTTAGTAATTCGCACTTCCCTTTATAACTTCTCATTTGTCTGAGAGTGATGATATGACCTCTTTTGTTACTTTTACCCCAATTACAATTTTAAACCAGAGCTGCCAACTGCCAGGAACTGGAAACCTGAGATACTTAGTTCCACAACTGGAAATCTCACGGAAAAACATGGGGATTACAATTAATAAAGAAATATTAGACTAAAATGTTAATGAAAGACGACACCTCATCCAGCTCACGGGACCGTCTTGTCGGTAATAGGGACCTTCAGATAGCGCGTACGAGTACGAGAACGAGTATGAGTACGACTTTTAACCTATTGCGCATCCTCAAGATCGGTCATGTGTCACGCCAATCTCGTTCCCACAACCTACGGGGTCACACTTCTACTGGTCAGTGACAGGGAAAAGCGATAGCTCTGGGAACAAGATTGCTTTGAAAGTAGAAAATCGTACCCGTACACGTTTTCGTACTCGTGCAATAATAGAGTGTTCATTATTGCATTATTATGGCTCTAAATTTCCATATTCCATTATTCCAGTAAAAGAAAACTCATTATTCCGTTTAACAAAATCCCATTATTCCCGGTGAAAATGAGCTTATTATCCATTTTATTTTTGGACAGCTATCTGAACAATCCAACGATCTCTCCAGTAGTGTGACCCACTCGCTGGATCACGTGGGATATCAGTGGATATTACAGTACCTTGACGGCATGGTCGCAAATGTTCTTTCGAATTCCCTAATGCTATATATTTGACCCCTTACCTCAAATCCAAAATTGCATTATTCCAGGGAATGTTACTGTCGATGGTTATTCCAAAGAAACGTCCCGTATTCCGTTATTCCAAAAAAAACAAAGGCCATTCTTCCATTATCAACTGCAGTATTCTTATAGGATGAGAGAGACTAGGCACTATCTCGCTCGTGTCATGGTGACCAGTAGTATATGAACGAAGCATTTGCGTTGTCCAAAAGCAACACGCAAATCGACCAATTTTCGATTAGACAGAGACACGAACACATTGTACGAACATATTTGGGGCTGAGTAAATTAGCCTGTAAGGAAAGAAACGCAAGGGAATGAAACGATCATCATGGATGTTTTTAACCACAAAGCGAACGACGAAAAAAAAAAATTAAGGTCGTTGAACATTTTCTCAGTACACCATTAATCGTGAGAATTTCGCGACAACTGCGGAAACCAGGGTATGTGTGGCATCTCTGAATATTTTCCCATCCGTGTTGCGTGACACAACAAAACGTCAAATACTGATTGCAGGGCATATCTTCATGGTAGAATACCATATAGTCACTTTGTACATATTGCTTCATTAACATACATTAATGTGTCACTACCTTATGTAATACCTTAAAGTATACAACAGCAATCTACACCATTTACATTAGGTACAACTATCAACAGTAGGTACAGCTATCTACACCGTCTACAGTATATACAACTATCTACACTGTATACAGTAGATACAGCTATCTACAACCGTCTACAGTAGATACACCCTATCTACACTGCATACAGTAGATACAACTGTCTACAGTAGATACAACTATCTACACCGTTCTACATTAGATATACAGCTATCTACACTGTATACAGTAGATACAGCTATCTTACACTGTCTACAGTAGATACAGCTATCTACACCGTCTACAGTAGATACAGACTATCTACACCGTCTACAGTAGATACAAACTATCTACACTGTCTACAGTAGATACAACTATCTACACTGTATACAGTAGATTACAACTATCTACACCGTCTACAGTAGATACAGCTATCTACACCGTCCTACAGTAGATACAGCTTATTCTACACCGTCCTACAGTAGAATACAACTATCTACACTGTCTACAGTAGATACAACTATCTACACTGTATACAGTAGATACAACTATCTACACCGTCTACAGTAAGATACAGCTATCTACACCGTCTACAGTAGATACACCTATCTACACTGTATACAGTAGATACAACTATCTACACTGTCTACAGTAGATACAACTATCTACACTGTATACAGTAGATACAACTATCTACACACGTTTACAGTAGATACAGCTATCTACACCGTCTACAAGTAGATACACCTATCTACCCTGTATTACAGTAGATGACAACTATCTACACTGTCTACAGTTAGATAAACTATCTACACTGTATACAGTAGATACAACTATCTACACCGTCTACAGTAGATACAGCTATCTACACCGTCTACAGTAGATACACCTATCTACACTGTATACAGTAGATACAACTATCTACACTGTATACAGTAGATACAGCTATCTACACTGTCTACAGTAGATCTACACCGTCTACAGTAGATACAGCTATCTACACCGTCTACAGTAGATACACCTATCTACACTGTATACAGTAGATGACAACTATCTACACTGTCTACAGTAGATACAACTATCTACACTGTATACAGTAGATACAACTATCTACACCCGTCTACAGTAGATACAGCTATCTCACCGTCTACAGTAGATACACCTATCTACACTGTATATAGTAGATACAGCTATCTACACTGTCTACAGTAGATACAGCTATCTACACTGTCTACAGTAGATACAGCTATTCTACACTGTCTACAGTAGATACAGCTATCTACACCGTCTACAGTAGATACAGCTATCTACACCGTCTACAGTAGATACAACTATCTACACTGTCTACAGTAGATACAACTATCTACACTGTCTATACAGTAGATACAACTATCTACACCGTCTACAGTAGATAACAGCTATCTACACCGTCTACAGTAAGATACACCTATCTACACTGTATACAGTAGATACAACTATCTACACTGTCTACAGTAAATACAGCTATCTACACCGTCTACAGTAGATACAACTATCTACACTGTAATACAGTAGATACACCTATCTACACTGTATATACAGTAGATACAACTATCTACACGTCTACAGTAGATACAGCTATCTACACCGTCTACAGTAGATACAACTATCTACACTGTATACAGTAGATACACCTATCTACACTGTTATACAGTAGATACAGCTATCTACACTGGTCTACAGTAGATACAGCTATCTTAACCACTGTCTACAGTAGATACAGCTATCTACACTGTCTACAGTTAGATACAGCTATCTACACCGTCTACAGTAGATACAGCTATCTACACCGTCTAAAGTAGATACAAACTATCTACACTGTCTACAGTAGATACAACTATCTACACTGTATACATGTACAGTAGATACAACTATCTACACCGTCTTCAGTAGATACAGCTATCTACACCGTCTACAGTAAGATACACCTATCTACACTGTATACAGTAGATACAACTATCTACACTGTCTACAGTAGATACAACTATCTACAACACTGTATACAGTAGATACAACTATCTTACACCGTCTACAGTAGATACAGCTATCTACACCGTCTACACTAGATACAGCTATATACACTTATACAGTAGATACAACTATCTACACTGTCTACAGTAGATACAGCTATCTACTGATGTCTACTACAGTAGATACACTATATACACTGTCTTACAGTAGATACAGCTATCTACACTGTATACAGTAGATACAGCTATCTACACTGTCTACAGTAGATACAGCTATCTACACCGTCTACAGTAGATACAAGCTATCTACACCGTCTACAGTAGATACAGCTATCTACAACCGTCTACAAGTAGATACACCTATCTACACTGTATACAGTAGATACAGCTATCTACACTGTCTACAGTAGATACAGCTATCTACACTGTCTACCAGTAGATACAACTATCTACACTGTCTCAGTAGATACAACTATCTACACTGTCTACAGTAGATACAGCTATCTACACCGTCTACAGTAGATACACCTATCTACACTGTATACAGTAGATACAGCTTATCTACACTGTCCTACAGTACCACAGCTATCTACCCTGTCTACAGTAGATACAACTATCTACACCGTCTACAGTAGATACAGCTATCTACACTGTATACAGTACACAGCTATCTACCACTGTCTACAGTAGATACAGCTATCTACAACCGTCTACAGTAGATACACCTATCTACACTGTATACAGTAGATACAGCTATCTACACTGTCTACAGTACACAGCTATCTACACTGTCTACAGTAGATACAACTATCTACACCGTCTACAGTAGATACAACTATCTACACTGTATACAGTAGATACAACTATCTACACATCTACAATAGATCAGTACAACTGTCTACAGTAGATACAACTATCGACACTGTATACAGTAGAAACAACTATCTACACCGTCTACAGTAGATACAACTATCTACACTGTCTACAGTAGATACAGCTATCTACACCGTCTACAGTAGATACAACTACCTACACTGTCTACAGTAGATACAACTTTCTACACCGTATACAGTAGACAACTTTCTACACCGTCCCGATTAGATACAGCTTTTCGCTGTACAACCTTTTCACGCTTAACGGATGGTGGGAAGCCAAACGAGGAAATATGTTCCTAATGTAAACTATCACCTGCGGCCCTGGTCACACTGAATATGTTTGAGGGTGTTTGAGTTCTGCCAAACTAGTATTTACTCTCGTCAGTCTGCACTGAACAGCTAGGTTTGAAAGCACGCGTTCCAGTTCTTTTTCTTTACTGCACTGAAAACCAAGGATTGTGTTAGGCTATAGTTAGTGGAACATCCACTCAAGAGCAAGAGAAAACCTTAGATAGATTTTTTCGGGGAAGAATTTAAAGAAAACTAAACGTATTATTTTTCAGCTTCAAGCACTACAGGTGACCTTAAACGTGAATTGGTACACTTGAGGTAGTGAGCTAGCGCCTGGTAGTATAAAGTAATCACTTGGGTGACGTTCAAGAGTTTAAGACTAGTACAGTTCCTGTGCGAAAAAACCGACATCACACATGAAAGAGAATGTGTCATGTCTACGTTTAACATTTGTAATTGGTTGATAAGGCGATATAGCATTCAAAGTATTAAACTTTTTTCAGGTTATTTGTTACTCGAAAAGAGCTTGATTGCAGAATACCTGAACACTTATTTACACCGGCCTAATGAGTAGTGAAGAGCAGCGACTATGGTGTTTTGTGCCGGTTTCTCTCTACAAAAAAACACTAATGGCCAAGTATTCTACAAAAAAAACACCAAAAGTATAAATTCTGATAAACGAAGGGTGCTTTTATATCGATACCAGTCGAGTAAGCGAAGAAAATTATACCAATTTCAATATTATTCTGTGCGGAAAATCAATACCAGCACTGAAAGACCTCCTCCAATAAAAGGGGAGGGGCGTACGCATAAAAATGTAGGCGGTCCCTTGAGCTTTTCCCTCTTTGAAATCAAATGTAAGATACAAAAAAACCTAACCTAACAACAGTCATCACACAAAAATAATAATTAAATTGTCCAGAGTCTCTTTGTTGTTATAGTTTTTTTGAATAGTCTTAATGTAATTTTTAACAAACTTAAACGGGTTAATTACAATAAAAAATTAATTCCAATAAAAAATATCTGCAAAGGGAATTTTCTTTCATAAATGAATAATTTTTTTTGCAAAAGACCGTTAACCTCTGGTAAGAAAATTTCGTCTGATGTACTTATATACAAGGGTCACTGTCCTCTTCTTGTACAATAATTGAATTACTAAAGCATGAAGCGGTGAGACGTTTGCCTTTTGAAATACCCCTAGACTACGGAAGAAAATGAGACTAACATGGTCAAGAGGGTAACATTATTTACCCTAATGGAAGTTAAACCCGATTTTGATGTTGGTTTATTTGGATTTCCCTGTGGGGAAATGACCCTGACTGGGTCAAGTATTCGTTTTAAAGGGCTTGCAGTCCAGGAGTATTTTCCAAGCCCTCTATATTGCGTTTGAGACCCTTTCGTGACTAGCTACAATCCATTCAAAAAGATTAGCTTGGCTTCTTGCCTGTTCCTTTTGTATTTCAACTTGGCTCGAATTTGGTTAATTGTCTTTTCATTAGCCGAGGATTTCAGTTCATCATATTTTAAATGCTTTATGACATAATTATATAAAGTTTGTAAATGTTTTCTGTTGTTGGAGAGATGCAAGTAAATGAAAGGAATGACTCTGTAGTATGTAGGATGCATGTCTCCAGCATAGTCCAGCTACCTCGTTCCACTTCAAACCCTGCCTCATTGAGGTAGTCGTATACCCGTTTTCTTTTTGTGGTGGGTGAGCTTGAAGTTTATCTTTTTGCTCGTCTTTTAAACGGGTGTCAAACAATCCTTCTTTCCGAAGTCATTATTGCAGTTGAAGGCATCTGCATTTTCTACTGCAAGAATTGCCTGCTTGAAGCAGGGACATTTCGTTTCCCGCTGCCCATCTTCATCATGACAGGATACATAGTTTAGTGCTTTTTGTTTGATACACAACATGGTTGTTACCCATGCGGCCAGCTGCTGTACGTTTGGACTAAGACGCAGCACTTTCTCTGGCTATGTCTCCTTTTACCCGATAGAAAAATAATTATCACAACTTGTCGGAGAGACTATAAAATTGCTTAATCTTGTAAACAATCTATTATACAATACACACTTTTCTCCCTTTTTGGCCTGAATAAATGTTATATCTAAAGTAATGCAACAAATCGACTCTTACATGGACTCCTGACTCGACCAATACCATAGTCACTTCTTTCTCCCTAATATATATTTTTGTTCCAGTTTTTTTTTCTACAATTTCGTTTCCCCTTTTTTTGTTATCGAATTTCAACAAAAAAACTTACAAAAACACACAAAAGATAGCGTATAAATTTAACAATAATTTCATTTACAAAAAGACGTAAGTATACAAGTATAAAATATCGCTTGCCTTAAAAAAACTATTTCTGAACACGATATTTAAACTTAAGCTGTACTTTTAATTAAATTCATTTATATCTACTTGCTTTTTCAATATGTTTCTGTAGTAGAGGTAGCTTCCTAAGGATTTGTAGAGATTGCTGTCCAATATTCGAGGTTCTACCAAACTGAAGTAGTTTTTTCGTCTCTTAAATTTGACATTTTTCTTCATTGAAATATTGCAAAACTTTGTGAAGAATTGTTTGGAATGGTGGCATTCGATGAAGTGTGACCCATCTAATCTGGCTGACCACAGTAACTGCAATCTAGATTGTTAAAATTCCATACATGGTAGTAATAATGCAGTTCTTTTTTGGACACAAGTATTATTTGTACGATTTTTTAGTAAGATTCTTTAAGTTTGTTTTCCTTGTATATAAATTTGAGCTGCATAAAAGCCAAATAATCTTTTTTTTTTTTCATTTCATAAAGTCAATCAAATATTGAAGTGTGTCGCTTGAAAGGCGTTATATCGGTCAGAAAATATTACAATTCACCATTAATTGAAACCAGCTTTAAGAGAAATATCGGCCTGCCATCAAATGAGGATATATTTTAGGCTATCTTTGATATTAAAAATTAGTATCATTTCGTGTCCGATTTCACTTCATAAAAGCTTTTTTTTATAAAAATTGAGTATATAAAACTACGGGTACCACAATACTCGGTTTATATAAATGAGGTATACATTTATCTGGTTAATGTATTTTTGGCATATTCGTATAATAGCAAGGTTTAAACCACATTTTCTATAAAAAAAACGGGATTGCTTTCGATTTCTCCCCATTTCTTGACAGTGGTTAAAAGTCCGGCTGGAAATCCACGCAAGTTGTAATGCTTTTGCCAGACTTCCATATTTGGCAAAGGCATTATAATGGGTATGAACAAATTAATCAGAATAAATTAATCAACCGGTGACACAACCCTGGGAAAATTTCGAGCTCTCCATGACCCTTCTCATTCGGTTGGTGCTCTACTGACTATAGTCTACTACAATCATACGTTTGCAGTAAAAGAAATAGAAAATGGCACGCGTGCATAAATACATCATGGTTCTTACACGAGAGGGGGGTACATACGACTTATCGATGGTTAACATTATAATACGCGCGGATATTTTTGCGAGTTGCGTAATTTTTTCCGAGCCCCATAGCGGCGAGGAAAATGCGAGCAATGATCAAAATATCCGCTCGTATTCTATGTTAAACGATCGAAAAAGGTATTTATTTATTCAACTGCAAAATTTCCCCTACTATTATGCTATTTTCCCATATTCGCTCTGTTCAACTGATCAATAAGGTCTCATATTTTCCGTGTTCTCTTTACCCTGATAAGGTGAAATGACGTAATAGTGGAATAATAATAACTACTACTGTAGTGAACAGTAGACGGTGTATACAGTTGTATCTACTGTAGACATCAGTAGATAGCTGTATCTACTGTAGACAGTGTAGATAGCTGTATCTACTGTAGACGGTGTAGATAGCTGTATCTACTGTAGACAGTGTAGATAGTTGTATCTACTGTAACCGGTGTAGATAGCTGTATCTACTGTAGACGGTGTAGATAGCTGTATCTACTGTAGACAGTGTAGATAGTTTGTATCTACTGTATACAGTGTAGATAGGTGTTCTACTGTAGACGGTGGTAGATAGCTGTATCTACTGTAGACGGTGTAGATAGCTGTATCTACTGTAGACGGTGTGTAGATAGCTGTATCTATGGTAGACGGTGTAGATAGCTGTATCTACTGTATACAGTGTAGATAGGTGTATCTACTGTAGACGGTGTAGATAGCTGTATCTACTGTAGACGGTGTAGATAGCTGTATCTACTGTAGACAGTGTAGATAGTTGTATCTACTGTATACAGTGTAGATAGGTGTATCTACTGTAGACGGTGTAGATAGCTGCATCTACTGTAGACAGTGTAGATAGTTGTATCTACTGTATACAGTGTAGATAGTTGTATCTACTGTAGACGGTGTAGATAGCTGTATCTACCTGTAGACAGTGTAGATAGTTGTATCTACTGTATACAGTGTGGATAGGTGTATCTACTGTAGACGGTGTAGATAGCTGTATCTACTGTAGACGGTGTAGATAGTTGTATCTACTGTATACAGTGTAGATAGGTGTATCTACTGTAGACGGTGTAGATAGCTGTATCTACTGTAGACGGTGTAGATAGCTGTATCTACTGCAGACGGTGTAGATAGCTGTATCTACTGTAGACGGTGTAGATAGCTGTATCTACTGTATACAGTGTAGATAGGTGTATCTACTGTAGACGGTGTAGATAGCTGTATCTACTGTAGACGGTGTAGATAGCTGTATCTACTGTAGAACAGTGTAGATAGTTGTATCTACTGTATACAGTGTAATTAGGTGTACTCTACTGTAGACGGTGTAGATAGCCTGTATCTACTGTAGACAGTGTAAGATAGCTGTATCTACTGTAGACAGTGTAGATAGTTGTATCTACTGTAGACATCAGTAGATAGCTGTATCTACTGTAGACAGTGTAGATAGCTGTATCTACTGTAGACGGTGTAGATAGTTGTATCTACTGTAGACAGTGTAGATAGTTGTATCTACTGTATACAGTGTAGATAGGTGTATCTACTGTAGACGGTGTAGATAGCTGTATCTACTGTAGACGGTGTAGATAGCTGTATCTACTGTAGACGGTGTAGATAGCTGTATCTACTGTAGATGGTGTAGATAGCTGTATCTACTGTATACAGTGTAGATAGGTGTATCTACTGTAGACGGTGTAGATAGCTGTATCTACTGTAGACGGTGTAGATAGCTGTATCTACTGTAGACGGTGTAGATAGCTGTATCTACTGTAGATGGTGTAGATAGCTGTATCTACTGTATACAGTGTAGATAGGTGTATCTACTGTAGACGGTGTAGATAGCTGTATCTACTGTAGACGGTGTAGATAGCTGTATCTACTGTAGACGGTGTAGATAACTGTATCTACTGTAGACAGTGTAGATAGCTGTATCTACTGTATACAGTGTAGATAGCTGTATCTACTGTAGACAGTGTATATAGGTGTATCTACTGTAGACGGTGTAGATAGTTGTATCTACTGTATACAGTGTAGATAGGTGTATCTACTGTAGACGGTATAGATAGCTGTATCTACTGTAGACGGTGTAGATAGTTGTATCTACTGTATACAGTGTAAATAGTTGTATCTACTGTAGACAGTGTAGATAGTTGTATCTACTGTAGACGGTGTAGATAGCTGTATCTACTGTAGACGGTGTAGATAGCTGTATCTACTGTAGACAGTGTAGATAGGTGTATCTACTGTAGACGGTGTAGATAGTTGTATCTACTGTAGACAGTGTAGATAGTTGTATCTACTGTAGACGGTGTAGATAGCTGTACCTACTGTAGATAGTTGTACCTAATGTAAATGGTGTAGATTGCTGTTGTATACTTTAAGTGTATTACATAAGGTAGTGACACATTAATGTATGTTAAATGAAGCAATATGTACAAAGTGACTATATGTTGTTCTACCATGCAGTAATATACCGATTGCAGGTGGCTGAATAAAATACATTATACTCGATCAATATTTTGCTCGCTCTTTCTCGTTTTCAAATTCATTTAGTTAAATGAATTAGCTCCAAATGGCTCCCAAGGGGTGTTGGCTATATAAGCACTGTACTAATTTATGCAACATTGGTAAACTAACAAGAAAAAGACAAAAGCAAAAATGCGATTTATTGGAACATCATATGCATTTTTGTGGTATGCTGAAAAACAAACAAAACAAAAACAACAATTCATAGGATTTTGTCACATAATTGTTTGGAGTTATTATTTCTGTCGATGTTAATGCATGTAGGCGACGGTTTCAAATCAACTTTTAAACATTTTAGTATGAGTAGGCAAACACTCAGTTAATAGCCGTGAACCGTGAACAATTTCGATTAATAGACACTGATAATAACATATCAACTTTATATGTCGAGAAGAGAAGACACATATACTAGTACATCATTGCGTGCAAAATATCACACCATAATTGTTATCCAAACATGAGTGGAAGACATTATAAATGTAATTTACCTTAAGTCCTCGATTTCCTAGTTCCTCTCCGATACGTCTGAACAGGAGATAGTGACTGCTTCCACACAGCGGTGTTAGGATAATATGTTCGGCCTTACTATGGTAAAAGTCGGTAAAAAGACACAGAAGAGCGACTGCAAAACCCAGGCAAGCGGACGCCATTTTGTCACACTTGAAAGTCGCGCAAATATCAGATCAGAGTCAACTAAGATCACGCAACAGCCCAACTTACAATCATCGGTCCGCAGTGCGTACTTACGAGTGTGTGCTACTTTCACAATATCTTGTATAGTGATACAGGCTTGTCTATTACACTTGGAAATGAACCCAAACCAGGGTCTCGTAAACCCACAAACAAACAAATTCGTATCACCTATTTCAATTAACGTTGTCGGATATAGAAGCGGAAAGCCTACAAGACAAGACCGAATGGTAGTCTGGGTATTCATTAGAATTTGCATATCGGTGGAAAACAAGTTTTTATTTCGCCGTGATGTATTTGATTTTCCCCGAATTAGATAATTTGTTTTCCATGTTTTTCACAAGCTGATTCTGCTAAAATTGAGTATGGCTAAACGTAGCTTACTTCTACATTAGTAGTCGGTGCGTGCAGCAGTTTTTCTACTTTTACCCCTGTTACCTTTCGGTCTTGTCTTGCGGGCTTTTAAAAATGTTTCTATCCGACAACGTTAATTGAAATAGGTGTATGACTTATTTGGCGCAAAGTCACGTAAACCCCTAAAGAAACAAGTTCATGTTTGAGGCAATGCCATAGTGTGGATTACACTTCGTGCAAGCCCAGGCCCCATAATAAAATACAATTAAATTAAATTACCCTTAAATTACGCAATGTTGTATTGACATTCCCCTCATGTAGGAGTCACTGACGTACAGCTAGTAGTAGTCAATCATCACGAATTAACAAGGCACAGGAGCCGGAGAAAATCAAGCTGGACCGATGGGCATCTCGGATTATAATTCGAAGTCTAAATATCCAAAAAATAAGTATATAGGAATTACGTTTGAGACTAGCAGTCGCGCGAGACAAACGACGATGGTCTTCACGTAATATTCACGAGCTAGATCATGTTCAATTCATGGTGGTATATTTTGTACTTTTGTAGCGATAAAACAGAATACAATAAAAAGTCTTCTCAGTTGTTTTCGCTCAGGAATGAATTGAACCTTACTAGAAGATCGCGAGAGGAAGAATTACGGTTCACATAAATCAGTTTTTAACCAGAGTTCAATTAATTGTGGCTTACATGACCATCAGAGTGAACACATTTTGGTTCACAGAAATTCAGTTTATACGCATCCCCTAATAGTACATATCGAGGATGACGTCGTAATCCCGATGTAAAATGACTTTTTGGGTTATAATTACGTTCTGGGCCGTTGGACTTTTAAAAATTGGCCTCATTCGCACCGACCCGTCACTAATACACCTGGGTACCCCCTCCCCCTTATGTTGTTTTATCGCGTTTTCTCCCCCTCTTTTTCTCTGCCGCAATGACCTGTACATTGCATATTTTGCTGCAAATATACAACCCGTAGTTTTGGGTCGAATAAGAAGATACTCTCCTGAAGATACTGATAAAACAAAAAAACTCATTTTAAATAACTGTTATTGACACAGTCTATGTAGGACCAAGAGAGGATGATCTAACAGTTCGGGATGACAAAACACACTGAGAAACGCGATCACATCTTTAAATTTCGATTTACGATTTCAGTCGATGGACGCCAACACGACGGCGAGAAAAATATTCGCTATGACATCTGATCCTCTGATCATTGGCCGCGCGACCATGGGGACGAGAACTAAAAGAACTTTCACAGCATGGCGCGAAACTTAAAATAGATTGAAAAAACTATCATGGGGCATTGGGATGTGTTTCTCCGCTTAGATCATCCTCTCTTGGTAAGATGTATATTCCACTTAGTTCACATCGAAAAATTACATATAACATGAACAAGAAAAGTACAATGAAATCAAGATAATGGTTAAGCGCAGGCGGTCAGGTAATCGCGGTGAGAACTATTATAACAATATTTCACGAGGTCAAGTGCATAACGCAGATTTTTTTTTAAATTGCTCCATTTGTTTTTGTTAGTATATAAATGTACAGTGTACAGTGTACCGCCAATGTCATATCAAATAACAGTCTCTTTGGTATCAACCACTAATATCTCGCCATATTCAAACGCAACAGCGCTCTTTCTAGTATCATTTGCGGTCACACTGCGCAACCTGTTCCTCGTGTATGTTATCGTAGTTTCCGCCATGCTTTGGAAAATTTTTCGATCGCAGGTAAAATACAGTTTAAATTCTTCCCTAAAATTCTCATGGCAGATTGTATACGCTATGGGATTAGCCGCACTGTTTGCAAACAAAATGATGTTAGTAAAGGCAACCATGTCCCAGAAGTGGGCGTAGTTGTCTCCATCGCCAAAATCCAACCAAAGCCACATGACGTTGTTGGGTAGGACACAAATGGCGAACAGAAGAGTGACAACGATGAGCATGCGCACCACTTTGCGAGCCTCGTTTCGGTGTGCATTGTATAAAACGGCATTCACCGATAAAGCGTTCTTTACGCTTGCACAGGTCCTTAATTCGAGTCCAATTTTCAGATACGCCAACGTGATCACAGATAAAGGCAAAAACGTATTGTAAGGCAAAGAGCGAAGCGGTGTAGGCTTTTCTGTAGTTCGTTCCCGGCCAGTACTCATTACAAGCCATGGTTGTGTTATCCAGGCTTAAAACCATCACATACGGAACTGTCAATAGAATGCATACCACCCAAATGATCACTATAACAACTACGGCGTGCTTTTTCGTCATCTGATTTCTCAGAGGGTACAGAATCGCCCAGAATCTGTTGAGGCTCACGGCTGTTAGGGTAAATATAGAAGCGAACATGGCCACGGTTTGTAGCGGGTATAAAAGCTTGCAAAGAACTCTCCGTACGGCCATCTGTAGTTACTCTCTTGGACGGGGATATCGAAAGGGATGCATATGCAAGTGATGGCGAGATCCGACGCGGCGAGGTTTAACACGAAGAAGTTCGTGACGGTTCGCATTCGCCGACGCCTGGCGATCACCACGCAAACCAAACTGTTACCGATGACGCTAATGAGGAATATTATGGCGTATAATGATAGCTTGATTGCTTTGAACGCGGGAGTTTCGCCAGAAGTCGCTTCTGATGCATTGACTTCGCTGGCTGGTGTGAAGAACTGAGAGTTGTTGTTGGTCGTGGAGATGTTTGATTCCATATTGGCGCAACTGAACTTAATGGACGAATGACCGGATTGGTAAAAGCTAATCTTCCTTATCCAGGCTTTTCCAAAACGTCTATACGACTCTATGAAACGATCAAACGCCTTTCTAGCAGCGAGGTCCCCACTCTGAATGAACTACAGCTCTTAGAAGTTCCTTTCAAACAAGCTGCGAAGACCACTTCGATGAGCTGAACAAGGAGTACTCAGCACCTGTGTTTTTATAGGGAGAAAGCAAAAAGCCGGAAGTCATCAAATTATTCATCATTGCAGGAACACATGTTTGACACGGTGTCTGGTGATCGGTTTTCTCTACTATCATCGCAATACCAAACTAATGTTTTTCAAATCATTATCTCATTATGAGATTCCTGGTTATAAATTATGAATGTACAGTGCCTGACAAAAGTAAAATACCTCACGTAAATATAATTATTAGAGAGACAGACAAAAGAGTGAGTCAAAAGAGTAAACGTTTACTTAAGAAATGGATCCTATACGACCTATACGAGTGTAAATAATTTGTAATGAATTTAGGCGTTTTACGATATAGTTCTAGCAGACCGCCGATCTATAATTTATGCAAATAATTATTATTTTGCCATGTGTGTTATTGATGTCAGAGAATGAAAGTAAGTTTAATTGTTAATCCACCTAAGTCAAGACAATTTAAAAAAAAAATAGTCAGTCAAACAAATGGAGGTCGAGAAAGATAAACAACATGACTTTTCTCCAACTAATTTCGAAACTGCTAAAGTGCCAAACAATATTATTTATTCAATAAGAACGAAATATTTTTTCTCCAATTGAAATCTATGTCAGTCTTCAAATGTTGCCTTCCAATTTTAGAAATAATTTGTAAGAGTGATCACAGCTGTACACAGCTTTTCTTCCATGAACGCATTAAAACTCATGTTAACACGAACCCAAAATCCATTAGTGTGGATATATGAATTTATAACTGTGAACCTTATATATTTTGAATGTGCAATTAAAAAAAAACGATTTTCCCAAGAAAAGACACAGCATGATATTAAAGAGTTGAGGAAAAATTAAATGAAATTAACTGAACCCATGCTGAACATAATCGAAGCTTATTCATGGGCTAGAATCTAATTAGGTCGCACAACTTGGTAAATAGTCTTTGAAGACTATATATACATTGGGTCCGGGTGCTTTCAAAATAAGAACTGTATCATCAATCCGACTGGAACATTTACTGCGCCGACTTTGAGAGCTTTTATTTATTTATTTTCCGTTCCATTTTGACAAAAAGGTTTGATCCCATTAATATTTCTATTTTCGGCCGCGTGAAACGACAGGCCGAAAAAACCCTTGATAATTAGCTTTTTTCAGGCACGTCCCGCATTAATCTCTATTGCAAGCGTGTACACACATTGGGAATAGGCCGAGAAGGAAATAAAAATGAACTGAACTGAATATCGATCTATTAAAAAAAGGACGATCCATTGAACATCCCTTGTTATAAACCCTTCTGATCACAAGTTCTTTATTTTTTATATGTATGTACATAACAAAATCTAAACTGTGTCTGACACTGACGAATGTACCGTTCGTAAAAACTAACTCAAGACGTTTCGACCGAAATCTTCGGCCTTCATCGGTTTCAAATCTATGCATGTATATTTGCTATTTATTTAAAACGCATTATTCGCTAGACGAACCTTAAAAAAGTAGTTTTCAGTGCGTCTGGTTATCGGCCTTGGTATAAAAACAGGCATCAGATCGAAAAAAACAAAAAAACAACCTTCGTCTTTAACGACGCACTAAAGGACAACTATAAGCGCTTTATGCCGGCTGATAGATCGTCACGTCTTTGTTTAAAAAATGCATAATTCGTCTGGACGGAGTACTCTCTTAGCGCGTCTTGTGTCGTTAAAGCAAGACGCACAAAATAAAGTATTAGTTCGTATCACGACGCATAATTAGACGCACTAAAGAAAACGTGGGCAGCTTCGTCCGGTTCCCAATTTCCGAGTTTCTTTTTCTGATCTCTGTTTGAAGATGATTCCTGGTGCAAAACCTTTCATATGAATATTAGTTTTCCTAGCATCTTCATTAAAATGCAAATAGATCACATTTTTATTTGAATGGTTTCGCACCAGGACTCGTTCTCAAACAGAGGAAAAAGACAACTCGAAATTGACCTATTTCGACTCAGAATACAAAATACATTTAATAACTATAATCAACACAAAGTCAAAGTTCCTGAGCTCTGCGGTCCCAATGACAATGAGAGAGGCATTGTGAGAGTAAAACATTTTGCCCCCGAACTTAACTTAACACAACGACCCTACCTTTAAGTTACGTACGTGGCCATTTTGACGGATAGGCATGCCAACAATTACAGTGTTTGTATATGGAAATCAGCATCAAGAATGTTTCTTCTTTTTCCAAAAGTGAAACGATTTAAAAAAAACCTGGAATTTCATCTCAATAATTTCTTACATATTTTTCCGGTAAGCTGAAGGTGCTGTTCTTGTTCAGGAGAAGTTTTGTCACAACAAATTCGTGTCGTTAAACGACGTTTTCCAATAATAATTACTGGATTCGGTTTCCGCAGTGATGAAATTATATATCAAGATTCTAATCTGTTTGTGTTGTCAGCCAAAACCTTGGGCTTCGGTCGATAACAGTAAAATTCGACCTTATCTCGCTCAGCCTTGTCCAATAACTGATCATATATTGTTTCCCATACGTGTACAACTGTCGACAGCTCATAACAGCAAATGCAGTTATAAACAGTTCGCTGTATGAACATTTTTAAAACATCTGTGATCACTTTAAAATTAATAAAGGTGTAAGAAAAATAATATAGACGAATTCAATGTAGAGAAAAATGCGCGAAATGTTATTTTAGTTCCAAAAATGTCCCACTCGCCCATTGCCCACTTGAAGTAGAAATTATCACTTTCTAGATACTTTTTTTTTAATGATGCTAAGACCACCGGCCATGAATCTTCCTCATAAAGTTCCCACGATCGAGTACAACAAAATGCAGGTGCAAAAAAAAAAGGTGGGAAAAACACCACGGGAAGGGAACTGCTCTTAGGCCGTTTCCTGTCATTCTCCTGTGTCAGGTCAATGCCATTTCAAAACGATTATGTTCGATCTCTAAACGTCTTTATTCATTAAAGCATGAAAACTGCTAACCTACTGCAGACTTCTACTATTTCCTTGCTTCACGCGGAAAACTGCTCACAGTCGCCTTATTGAGTTGGATCTCGTTTTAATAGTAGAAGTACTGACTTGTAGTACAAGCCAGGGGCACCCAACGACGGTTTTCTCCCACTGCTTTAAAACACTATTATAGGCTGTCTGGTGTGCTTTTAAAGATCTATAAATGAATTATAAGCTGAGCTATAAAATGTATATCTCTTCGGTCATTCTAGGGGAAATTTAGACTTCACGAATTTATTAGGGCTTTTTTTAGTCATTTCCCGAAAACCTCAGCTCTTCATCGCTGATTTTACCTTTCCGAAAATCCCAGCTGACCTTTTTTTGTACCCAAATAAACTTTTTATCTCTCCGAAAATAATAGGCATTGCTTTTCCCATATTCAGAAAGTTCGAGATGATATTTCCCTAAAGAAAACGCCAAACTTTAATCCGACTATCTGAGGCGATTATAGGCCTTCCGAACAGATATTTCACCGAAACGATCCGTTGGGTGCCCCTGATAAACCACAAAAATACAAAATAAAATATTAAAATGATACGTTATTGTGTGCTCGTGAACATACCAATGATTTCCAAACTGCACTTCGTAGCAGGCTCAGTAGAATAGGAAGCTTACAGGACACCTACGCTACGGCACGTACATTTTATACGTCACAGTGTCATTCGCTCTTGGTGCTAGACCAAGAAGCAGAAGAACAATTGTGGCATTCATTAATCAAGGTCATCGATCTATTCGATGAAATCATCGGATGCATGTCTGTCAGTTTAAGGGTCTTTAAGTGGTGGTGACTGATCGATTTTCAGGGATTAGAATGACTGTAGTGTACCGAAATTTGGTCATGATCGACGCTGAGCGAATAAGCTTCACACGAAGTAGTCGAAATAATTGCATTACGTAAACTTACTAGTATCTTAAAAAGGGCATATCATGTGAAATGGTTAGGGCTTATTATGCACGTTGTAGGGTATACGAACGGCGTTCGAAATAAAATAAAAACAGTCATGACAAAAATGAGAATCATGAAGCTATATACGAAAGTGAAATAGAAGCTTGACTAAAATAACAAGTGCATGGGTACATTCGGAATATCGTATTTAAAGTTATGTCGACAATATATAATCTCCGCATGATTCATTCGAGCCTTACTACAAGCCAGTTAGATTTATAAAACATCCACTTGTTTCATGTAGTTGTACATATTTTCTCTAAGTTATAAATTAGTCGTCTGTTTATCTGCGGGGGCAGTTACTGCCTCCAGCTACGAATGCAAATTAAAAACATATTACTTTTACACCTATTTTTTTATCTTTCTTTATCAGTTCGGATCCAAAATACTTTGGAATAATAAATATGTCAACAGACTTAGCGGTGGCCATAATTAAAAACACTCGAATTTAACACCATGTCGAATATGCATATACAGGGAGAACAAATTCTGGCGATGTAGTATTTGAACGTAGCTAGTCAAGGCCCGTCATAAAAATTGAATGGAAACATGAGTTCCGAGCTCCAGTAAGCTAATGCAAAATCCCCTTTACTACGACTGAGACGTGAAGGCAATTATTTTTGAGAGGATCTTAAACAAAGATCTATAATTGATATACATCTCCACTTAAGTTCCTATTGAACTCAGTGAATGCTTTATACAATCAAGCTTTCTTTCTATTTTGCCGTTGAGCTAAGTCTAGATCAGTGATCTGTTATTTAAAAATATGATTATAATTTTTATTTTTGTAAAATAAACACGAGTTGTGTGACTGCATAGTTGTGTTTCGAATAAACCATGAATTGTGTTTTATAATGCAGCGCTCCATCCAGGCAACGATCGTCATTTCAAAAATACAATGGTGTAAGGTTTGATGGTAAATGTTTTGAGTATTTTCCACAATTACAGTTCACAATTCAAATGTACAATTAAATTATTGTTATTGTCATATGTCGAAAGTCACTCGCTTCGACAAAAGGAGTTTTGCACCATGAAGCATAGTTCGTCAACACTGACGATTTTCTTATTGACAACAATGGGCGTCACCAGAAACTGATTCTTATAATGCAGATTTCCAAGTCAATAGAACGATTTCGCATAAGCCGATTTTTCTATGCTAATGAGTACCATTACATGCTAATGTAGAGGAACAATAGATAATTCCGTGCGCTGAAATAAACTATTGTGTAAAATTCGAATTTGTGTAGATACCAGCGTGTAATACACGTTTGGTGCGTGTGGTACGTGCACAAATTCGAATTTTAAACAATAGTTTATTTCAGCGCACGGAATTCTCTATTGTTCCTCTACATTAGCATGTAATGGTACTCATTAGCATAGAAAAATCGGCTTATGCGAAATCGTTCTAGTGAAAGGCAATAAAAGCGTTTCGAACCCGTGCAGTAAATTCCAAGGTGTTGTATCAATTTAAGACGATTAGTCATGTTGTCGCACTTATAGATAAAGAGGTGTTTAAGTCACTTACCGGTGTACAATTGTCCTGCCAGGCTAGTAAGACTTGTTGTGCCTAAAAAAAATGGCGTATTTGGCTTAAATATCTTGATATTTATTTTGGCATCACAAATGCTTTGTGTTCTGACGGAAATATCTGAACTCTCGACCGGCGCTGCAATGGAAACAAATGGATTGTCGTTCACAATGACGAAATGTTTCGGGCCCAAATTTTGCAGGAATGCAGACAAAGGACAACTTATTCAACGTTCTTCTGTTTCTAGTGATCTTTTACGACGTTCGTTTTGGAATTTACGCACGCTTCATAAAATAAAATGAAAATTAATTTTTAATTAGTAATACACCTACCACGTGGTCAATTTAAATGGATACAGGTACATCTTTCATTTCGATTCCTTTCCTTCAAGTTGACTAAGTGCATTGATGTTCGTTTCTAATGCGCAAGTAGCCGTACGTGATGCCATTGAAAAGTACTTTCGAATGTCTTGTTTAAATATTATTCAGCACTGACTATAATATAAGGTACGCACAGAAATTTCACAAGTCAAGCATCTGGTCGACATATCATCAGGTTGCTAAGGATACCTTGTTTTTTTTTAACTTTTACAAAATGACAAGAATCCGGGTGAAAAAAGGTCTTTGGACGAGACACAGGTAACTCTCATCACTCACTATTAGCGATGGATGGGAGGCGGTTTCTAACTGTGAACTATATTTGGAAATTTTGCTTCAATCAGCGGAAAAACAATGTTTTTTCTTTCTTTCTGATAATATCTGGTCAATTAGTAAAGGTGAGACAGTGTTTCTATAAAAAAAAAGCGTTTAAGTAATTAAGAACAACAAAGCTAGCAACATTGCGGGTATTTATGTTGGCCAAATAAAATAGGAATAGGAGATTAAAATAATAGACAAGACGATGACAAATAAAGGATTCGAAAGAGGTCAGTTTCAGCGCTCCTCAGGGCTGCGGCCTAAAAATATTCAGCTTCAGGGCTTCCGGGCTCCACTGTTTCTCCTCGAGATTCGAGGAATAATAATCGACATTTTTGTCCTGTCTCCTGTAAGAAGAGTAAAGGCTCCAAAGACGATATCAGGGATCCAGGACCCCCTTCGCACTTTGGGACCTAGTTTATTCCATAGGAAGTGAATGAAAGATAATCCTACATCAAACTGACTTATATGAAGCAGTCCTTAAAACAATTATTACTACACGACATTACATTGTCCTGCTCGGGAATTGAGACTGAATTATCGCCGGCCAAATACAAATAAAACACGCCCGCCGGTTAATTTTCGACAGGAAATACTACTCATAGATAAAGCAACGAGGTCGCAACTTTTATATGTTGACTTGTTTGTTGTTTTATCCTGGAGGTTGTTGATCAATATCAGGGGGGGGGGGGGGGGGGATAGAAAGCCGGCACTTTTCTTTGAGGACATAGCGGTGGGGGGGGGGGGGGATAGAAAGCCGGCACTTTTCTTTGAGGACATAGCGGTGCCGGGCAACAGAACAACAGTGCGAATCCTTTGTCAATCAAGCCGTTAAGAATGACGTCAATCAAAACGTCATTGGTTTCTAACCCGGGAAACTTTTTCAAGCTCGCAGCGTAGAGCTGTACGCGTGTAGGCTGCAAACACAGCGCTGGCTGAAAATATATCGGCAGCGTGAAACAACAAGCGAAAAATCCGTCTGAGCTGCACTTACATGCTACAGCGAAAGTCTTTCGATACGGTCAGTAGTGCTACTACTGGAACGGGAAGCGAAGTCGGATGAAAATGTTTATCTAATACTGACGAGGCGAAGCGAAATCAGACAACAACTTAAAAAAACACGTCTTCGTTTTCGAGCGAAAACAACCAAGGAAAAACACCTTTTTGTTATCATGCATACTGATTTTAGGTGCGAATTTCTTGCCTGGCAAGCTTTTTTATTGTCAATAAGTTCCCGTGGGACAATCCTCTTAGCAACTAGTCGAGTGCTACTACGCACACTCGGTTGCCCGGCACCGCTATGTCCGTAATTATGCAAACCATTTATAAGGAATTTCTATCCCCCCCTGGTTACAGACAATGATTTTGGCCTGAACCATCTCATATATTTTCCCGACGCAACGGAGTTAGCGTGTACATTTCCCTGGCATATTCAGTATTCAGAAATAAATGAACATTGTTTTGAATTTGGGTCGTGATGTCAATCATGATAATTAACAATTATTCCATTCGCCCTTGTTGGATATGAGATGATAACATAACCAATGAGGCGCGCTTCGCGCCGAATTGGTTATAATCATTTCATATCCAACAAGGGCGAATGGAATAATTGTTTTATTAAATACTTCACTAACTTTAGGTTAAACTTCGGTATTATACTTTGTAAAAATTTATAAATCGACTGAGTGATTTTTCAGTTCGATCTAAATGAAGCATGATTTGAAAACCGCGGCAAAATGTCTGGCGCGGTGTAAGTTGAATGAAAAGCCGAGAGCAAGACAGAATGTTCTTCGGAGGAATCTTCGCTCTGTGTCTTCTAAAATTTCGTATATTCTGGAAAATTGTGCAAATGATTTAGCTTAAAATGGGGAGATCCGAGATAATTGTGGAGCTGAACATTATATTCATTTTACAAGTTGAACGGAGAGCTGAACGAAGCAAGGGTTTACTATTTTTACGGCGAGCAAATCATGCGCGACTACAGAATTAATTGTGTTGAAACGAACTGAGCTGAAATCAAGTTCACAGAAGTAAAGAACATTAAGGAAACCCTCAATATCTACATGGATGGAGAGAAAAAGAGTGATCTTCGAAGGTAATTTCTCTGTGAAGTGATCTTTGATTGTACCTGCCGTCAGCGCTTGACGGAACTGCCGTATTTATGCTCCGATATTTATTGAATTATTGTGCTGGTTTTAAAAGCTTAGTCCAGCTGGAATTGGCAAGACTCTTCGAAATATAAGGTAACAATACTGAATAGGCTAAGCTTTAAATTGTGTTGTAAATAGGTTTTCATTGTTTTGAAGAATTAAGCTTAATTGTGCCGGTTTTCGGCGGATCTTCCCGTAAGCTTAAATTAATTGTTTCAGGATGCCTTTACATAGTGCTCGTTCAGTCGCATTTGTGGTACATTTACAGGCATTTCCCATTAAATAATTCGTTCCAAACTTCGTGCATTATTTAATGGACTTGACTTTTGTTTGATTTAGAAGGGCCAAAGTTTTTTACGTAATGATTTTAGCCATCTTTTTCAAATTTCACTCTCTCGACGAACGAACTACCCTGTTATGAGCTACCATATTTGGCAGAATCCGTGTTATGAGCTGATAACATGGGCGCAAGGAGCCAATCAGAAGGCCAGAAATGCAATAACAGTGATTGAGTATTTAATAATAGATAATAGCAGTGAAATATGAGCGATAATTTTATTTGCATACGACTCGGTCATTTTAGAAATTAGTTTACGGGTTTGGCCTAATTGAATTTGTTTAAAAATTACGTCCTTTTAAAATGATAAGATAACTCACGCCATCTTTGTTTCTTGGATATTCAAGTTACTGCGAAAAATGTGGGTTCTTTTTTCAAGTAAATTAATTAATTTTAAACCATGGTTGCCGTTTAGAGAGATGATTCAAAATATTACTCTGAATATTACTCTGAACCTGAGGAAAGTTCGAGAGCGCTGCCGCGTTTAGAACTCTTTAGAGAACGACACAAAACAGTTGACTTTTTCAAAACGGAATCGGCGTTCGCAGTGTGTTTGCTGATAAAGTATATTTTCGTTCATTCAAAACTCCGTTAAAGCCTGTTTTTCACTAGCGACGCAAGCACAAGCGCAAGCAACATACGCAGACGCAGTAACGCGTTGATCATCAGTGCCTTTTGTTTACGACAAATCAACACGTTACTGCGTCTGCCTAGTGCGTACGTTGCTTGCGCTTGTGCTTGTGTCGCTAGTGAAAACCAGTGAAAACCAGGCTTAACAATTCACTCTTTGATATCTACTGCTCATGCATGTGCCTCTTAAACTCGCTTTGTTCAGGAACTGCTAGCGATGTCCTTGCTCATGCTTAATTTCAAATTTGACACTTCGTGGCTTGTCGAGGCTTGGCAAGCAATTTTACGTCTACGTTAACCAAACCATGAGTACAGATTTATCAGTCCTACCTTGTTTCTACAGATCACCACCGCATGGATCAATCTGCCTCTGCAACCATCGACGATCTCCGTGTATATATCGCTTTTAACTGAGCTGTTAATTAGCAAATATTCCTGCCTTCTAATCTCTCAAAGAATGTTGTCTTATAAATTAGAACAGATGAAGATGCGCAGCGCACGTCCTTTTGTTAGCGATGCATAGTAATTATGCATTGCAATTAAATAACCACCTACTTTCAAGTTTACCTAATCACACAGTTTGAGCCTCGGGCTTGGGTTGTTCTGAATACAAACATAATAAACGTTCAAAATGCTCAATTGAGTGTCCTCATGGATAGGTTTTCGATATTTTTTGTGTATTGAAATGGCGAATCAAAAATAGCCAAATTGAATAAGTTGTTAATACCTTATCACGAGAAATAATATGTTGACACAACTGCCGTTTTGAATGCTAATTCAACCTAAAGACGTAAAACTATAACAGATAAGCCAATATTCTAACAACGAAACAACTTATTAAAATGTGACACTTCTAGCACTCCATCAAGATCCATGTCGCTTAACACATGAAACTGACTATAAATTGACACAACAAGAGTAAAGCAAAATAAATATAATGCTTTTCGTATATATACAGTTCAAAATATAGTTCCAGATATACACTTTTTAAATATGCAGGTCTTTGACAGTCGAATTGCATCTTTTGTGAAATTTTTAGCAGCAGGTGTTCGCCTTAGAACAGGTGGAGACAAAAACAAAACGTTTCTATAAAAGCCGTGTGCTATATATTATCTTCGATTCTTCGCACTAACCATTACAAATAAAATAATTACTAAGTTAGCACCCCGCTATTCCTTACTAGTCGTCTCAATAGGCTTGCGAAAAACTTCCCCTCATCAACTTCGCCTATTATGGTTTTCCAAACATGCCTATTCATGATTATTGTTCTATTTTAAAAGCCGCCAATTATTGCAATTATACCGTAGCCATAGCCACACCACACTAATTTGTGGTCTGAATTCCTTGCATGATGTATATATAATTAACAATTACTCGCCGAAGGCGAAGTGAATATTGGTGAATATTCCCCGAGACGAAACAAAACAAACGGAAAATGTTGAATTTCTCCGAGGAAAAATAGAAAAATACTAAAATGTTCCGCCATTTTTTGCCCGAGACAAACAAAATTGAACTTGGCGGCATTTCCAAATAAGGTAGAGAGGGTATATTGTCTCCGAGACCATGAGTAGGGAACCAATCAAATTGCTTGAAAATGCATCATACTATGGTTAGTATATTGTAAAATGAATTATAACTCGGTCCACCTCGGTCTTCTGGTAATTTTTAGGAGAAATTGGCCTCAATGATTCTTATTAAAAGACACGTAATTATCGTGAACTAAATAACGCTATTTTCTTTTTCTCTGATAAAAAACACGCATTGAAAGCACCAGCTATTGTTAGCAATGTATTATACCTATTAATTTACATATATCCCTGAACTCGCTTTAGGGCACATACAGCTCACACGATAACACCTATACAAATAAACAGTGTTGAGATCCTCGTCACAGTCAGGGAATAATTACCACCCGTTTTAGAGGTGGGACGGAGACCCCGATTTTCGTGCCGAAGTTGCTAAGCAGCATGACCATAGTTAATAGAGGGAAATGGTTATGAAGCCCGACAAAGTTCTTTGTTATATTGTTTTGTTCGCTATTTTGGGGGTTGACCGTGCACAAAACCTGACAAAATACAATAGGTGGTTACGTGTGTTAAAGCAACTAACCAATAGAAACGTTTCGGTTACGTAATTAATGCATAGTGTATGAGCGCAAAACAAAATATGTACACGGTCGTGGACCTTCCAGCATAAATCTTGCCTTCTTTGTTTGCTCCTTTGAAATTTGCCGGGCTTCATAACCATTCCCCTCTATTAACTATGGCATGACGTATTATCATTAAATATTGCGCTGTATTTCCAAGTACTCGTGAGCGCTCGCACTGTTTCTTGATCATTGGATAATAACAACTGGAAAACTCTTAGACGGCTTCAACGAAGATTTGTAAAAATAAAAAAAACACTTATTGTTCCCCAAACTAAAAACGCTATCCCCATTTTATCGAATATTCGTCACCTTATTCTCCCCTACTGATCGTCCTGAATAAATGTAGAAGTTCAAGTTCCACGCTATTTACAGACAGGTGAAGAGTTGCTTTAGTATTATACTAAAGCAGTGAAACAGCCGGCCCCAAAATTTTAGTCCTACCTTGTTATCATGCTGAGAGATACTATGAGATAGCAGGCGCATGCGCCAAACAGTGCAACGCTTATCGCTGATCAACAAAAAATGAATACCCAAAGTGTCTTGTATGTTGAATATATTTTCGAAGACTTCAGGGTTGATAATTTAAAGTTTTATTGTACGTAGTTAGTACAATTGCAATGTCATTACAAAAGATTATAAGGAATAAAGTAAAACTCCTAAATAAAAAGAAAAGCAAATACGTACTACACAACATGATGAAATAATATAAAATTAAGAAGTGGCCAAAAAATGTAACTACATAGAAAATACATGCTAAAATGTATTATAAATATTCAGTTTCAAGCGAAGTGTAAGTTCATTTGTTTAGCTAATAACCCTCTATTTTAACATTTTGTTTTAACAAGGTGTCCAAGCTGAAAGCTATAGATCTCCGCCAACAAAGAAAAATGGTTTGTTTCGCTATCAAAACAATGTACGTGATTCGTGTTGGATCCAGACACAATATTGGCTTGTTCAGATAAATCTTTTCTTCATATTTTACAAGTTATGTCTGTCACAAAATAGCGTTTTCACATCCATCCCAAACAATGAAGTTTCTCTCCATAGGGAAATGAGTTGTTTCTTATGCAAAATGTTCCTATTGTCTTTAAAAAAAAACAATTTGACTACTGTGAATACACCTTATCGCCTGGGAAACTTACTTTCAATTAGAGCCGTGATTAAATTCAGTTCTAAATTCTCAGATGTAGCTGCAGTTGATGTTACTGCTGTTAGTTGACTGGAGGAAATAGAGGTTTGAAAGCCACAACCCTTTAATTATCCATCGAAGGCTGTAGTCTGACAGCCGAAAGCTCGAAATATTTTAATTGTATATAGCCAGAGAACGTTTTTTAAAGTTTTTTATATGTTTTATCCTGGCTACGGTTCTTCAATTTTTAAACCCTTTGGTCATTGACAGCAATCATAATATTTTCCAACGTGTGATGATTGATGAACTGGATCGCTGGTAGGATCAGTTAAAGTAACTGCAAGGATTTCTTGGCTTTTGAAAAAGACTCGCTACTGGATTCAAGATTAAGGTAGGGAATATATTTTAAAATGAGTTGGAGGAGGCAGCGTTTGACAGCGCATCAAATACTATATGTATAGTGTTGTGTTAACACATTTAATTTTACCACACACAATTTTAAGCGATTTTGTGGGTGACACGATTTAAAAAAAGCTACTAATGCACGCCCCTAATTTCAACATCGTTATCCTCAGGTATAAATTAATTATAAAAAAAAGCGAGGTACAGCGGCCTCATTTATGCCAAAAAAAAAATTATGCATCGGTCACCGAAGCTAAACAGAATTGGAAGCCATTGTGTTTCGCTCGGAGTTCAATAGAAAGGGTATCCAAAGCTTGAGTAGTCAATCAGAGCGCGCGATAATCTAGCACTAAGGACCACTATAAGCACTTGTTCAGTATATATTAAAGTGACATATATTTATGTCTTATACTCATTGGATTAAAAAAAAAACACAACAACAAATGAAGTAGGATTGTCCAAGTGTTAAAGCTTATTTTTATGTAACTCATTACATATAAACCATTATTCCTAAAGAGCCAGGCATGCCTTTCATAATCCAGTCGAGAACATGTTCAATTCTTCGTTTCAACTGAATAATGCACCTAGCGGTTATTTACATATCGAATATTGGCTGTCGAAAAAAAAAAATATATATATAATATGCAAACAAAGTTAAAACGAATATAAATTACGTTAATTTGGCGCTAAACGACTGATCACATGGAATATATTGTGTTTTTATCCATGTCTAGTTTGTCTTCAGTCAGGCTTGACTTTGAGCACGATCCTTGCTTAGTTACTTTACTTTATCTTTAGACAGTTACATAGAACTGTCTTTATTTCTTTCCTGTAGCCATCGTTCATCATCGTATAGCATACAGGGTTCAGAGCACTGTTAGAAAACACAATAATGTTACCGAATGACAAGAGCTCCCAGAAATACGTAAAGTTCTCGTCGGCTGCCCCGAAATCTAACCATAACCATAAAATGTTACTTGGCAAAACGCAAGCTGCAAACAGGAATGTCACCATTATTAACATTCTTGCGACTTTTCGAGCCTCCATGCTGTGCACACTTCGCATAAAGTTTCCCTTTCGACGAGTTGTAGCTCTTCGTTTCAGTTCCAAAGCAATACCGACATGTGCGCAAGAAATCACTTGTTAGCGGGATAACATACTGAAGAAAGAACAGGGACAATGTGTACACTTTTCTTGATGTTACACTCTTCCACATTTCGTCGCATGTAGACGTAGTTTGATTCAGGTGGAGCACGCCTATATATGGACAAACTGGTATAAATGACACGATCCAGATTACAAGAATCACCCACTTTAAGGGGTGGCGAATGGTAAATCCGAGACTTGCCGAGACGCCGAGAGCCTGGTTAAAAGTCCGAGCCCGAGACTTAGCGCTCCAAAAATCCGAGCCCGAGACGCATTGATCCAAAACTCCGAGAAAATAGAATATACAAGAAGCTGCATTTGCGAGATTCAAAATTCGAGACTCCAAGATCGTCCTATTTCTGGCGAGCCCGAGATTTCGAGACGCTTTTTTAAGCGCCGAGATTCCGAGACACGGCTTAAAGTTGCCGAGATTCGTCATTTTTGATAGACCATTCGCCACCCCTACTTTACTCTTTCGACTCAGTTTCAGCTGTTGTTTAGGCGGATGTACTACCGCCCAATACCTCGCGAAGCTCAAAGCAACGAGGGTATACACTGAGGCAAATAGAGTTTGCGTCTGCAACGGGTAAATAATTTTACACATGAACGCACCATACGGCCAAAAATAGTCCATTTCTTGAACTGGGATGTCAAATGAGATACAGATACACGTGAAAACGAGGTCTGCGACTGCAGGGTTTAAAATAAGGTAGTTTACGACACTCTTCGTGGCTCTTCTCCTTAAAATCACAAAGCAAACGAGAGCATTCCCCGTTGTGCTTATGGCAAATATTATGGAATAGAGCATTAAAAGCACTATTCTCCAGTTCTTGAAAATTTCGCTCTTAGCTATGGCATTAGCTGATGTGGGTAAGGTTGAGTTTCTTTGTAACAGCTGCGTTGGCGAGAGTGATTCCAAGGATACGGAGGTTCGATTAGCCATTTACTACTTTAGTCACCTCCCTATTATACGAGTAAAAATATTTTGGCGAGGATAGAGCATCAAGTTCAGCTTTTCCACCTGAAAAGAAAATACAATGATCTCTCTATTAAATGAAATTAATAAATTAATAGTCTATCATTTATATTTATATTATCAGTAAAACAAAAATGCAAGTAACTTGCCTGCAAAGGAAATGTGAACGCAGTATCACTTGTCAGTCGATTGATGCAAGTAGATTTTCCACTTTTCAATGACACACCAAACGATATATTATTATTTTTAGTTGAATCAGGAAAAAAACTGTATTTTGAAAAGTGACATTATTCGCAAATTTTAGCAAGTTTCAATAGCAAAATAATGGATCATTTCGCAAGCGTCAACTGCATAATGCACCGTACATGTATTTCGACATGGAAATAATTGTTGCATTCAAATTACGTGTGAAAAAATAATCCTGAGAAACAAAAACTTCAGCTGTATAAACAACTCTCTGTCAAGGATGGCGCTGATCTAATAGTATTTGCTCGTGGTTAATTTTGGCAAAAGCCAACAATGCATGTCGCACGATCTGTTTCAATAGAGTGAGCTTGCTCCCATTAACTTTTTCGAGCTGATGTTCCAAAACACATCGAAATGTTTGAGTCGTAATTTGAGACAGATATTCAACCTGTACATAATTTTTTTTGTCTGGCAGAAAGATTATTCATTGTATGTATTTCATACCAAAAATTACCGCTATTAATGGACAAATAAAGCCAAATGGGAATTCTAAAAATAACCATGCAATTTGGGGGGCCGTAAACTAAATGAATGTCGGACAAAACAAATTCACCTACCTTCGTGATAAATCGAAACTCTCTTCTTTAACAATAACAGGAAAGCCACCGAGCAAGATTACGAAAGGAAATAGATTAAAGAAAATAGTCGTTTTCCAATGGAAAAAGGCGATGAACGAAAAGTGACCGGAATTAGGGCCGGCCGGAATTAGGACCACATACTGTATATTATAATTACCAATAATTACTTACCATTGTTTCTGAAATATAATGGGTGGAATAATGTTACTATATGTACGTGACTAATTGTATCCATACCTCATACATGTATCACGAAGCCAACATAGCAGAAATTTATTGTTACTTCGGTCGATTTTCAGCAAAATGACTATATCTGAATCAGTGTACATGATTCAAATGCTGTATTACATTCACTCATAAGTCAATACCAGAAATTAAAAAAAAGGAAACTGTATAACTTTGCTATACCTTCTGGGAAGGTAGCTATCTTAGACGTATGGTGCAGGCATACTGCGATCCAAGACGGCCGTCGCACACACAGCGCCGCCAAGCAATAGTCTTCCCCCAGAATACACCGGGAGTAATGAATGACCAAACATCAAACGCCAAACACCAATCGACGACAGCAACCTTTTTTGATTTAGGTGTATATCTCTGAACTCGCTTCAGGGCACATACAGCCCACACGATAACACCTATACAAATCGACAGTGGTGAGATCCTATTCACAGTCGGGGAATAAGTACCACCCGTTTTAAAGATGGGACGGAGACCACGATTTTCGTGCCGAAGTTGCCAAGCAGCATGACCATAGTTAATAGAGGGAAATGGTTATGAAGCCCGGCAAAGTTCTTTGTTATATGTTTGTGTTCGCTATTTTGGGGGTTGACCGTGCCCCGTGCACAAAACCTGACAAAATACAATAGGTGGTTACGTGTGTTCAAGCAACTAACCAATAGAAACGTTTCGGTTACGTAATTCATGCATAGCGTATGAGCGCAAAACAACAATTGGAAAACTTTTAGACGGCCTCAACGAAGATTTGTAAAAAAAAACGGCCCTTGTTCCCCAAACTAAAAACGCTATCCCAGTTTTATATAATAATCGTTACCTTATTCTCCCCCACTGATCGTCCTGAATATATGTAGAAGTTCAAGTTCCACGCTATTCACAGACAGGTGAATAGTTGCTTTAGTATGTACCAAAGCAGTGAAACAGCCGGCCCAAAATTTTAGTCCTTCCTCGTTACCATGCTGAGAGATACTATGAGATAGCACGCGCATGCGCCAAACAGTGCAAACACTTGTCGCCGATCAACAAAAATGAATACCCAAAGTGTCTTGTATGTTAAACATATTTTCGAAGACTCCAGGGTTGATAATTTAAAGTTTTATTGTAGTTAGTACAACTGCAATGTCATTACAAAAGATTATAAGGAATAAAGTAAAACTCATAAATAAAAAGAAAAGCAAATAAGTACTACACAACATGATGAAATAATATAAAATTAAGAAGTGGCAAAAAATGTAACTACATAGAAAATACATGCTAAAATGTATTATAAATATTCAGTTTCAAGCGAAGTGTATCAGTTCATTTTGTTTAGCTAATAACCCTCTATTTTAACATTTTGTTTTAACAAGGTGTCCAAGCTGAAAGCTATAGATCTCCGCCAACAAATAAACATGGTTTGTTTCGCTATCAAAACAATGTACGTGATTCGTGTTGGTTCCAGACACAATATTGGCTTGTTCAGATAAATATTTTCTTCATATTTTTGTCTGTCACAAAATAGCGTTTTCACATCCATCCCAAACAATGAAGTTTCTCTCCACAGGGAAATTAGTTTTTTCTTATGCAAAATGTTCCTATTGTCTTTAAGAAAACCAATTTGACTGCTGTGAATACACCTTATCGCCTGGCAAACTTACTTTCAATTAGAGCCGTGATTAAATTCAGTTCTAAATTCTCAGATGTAGCTGCAGTTGATGTTACTGCTGTTAGTTGACTGGAGGAAATAGAGGTTTGAAAGCCACATCCCTTTAATTATCCATCGAAGGCTGTAGTCTGACAGCCGAAAGCTCGAAATATTTTAATTGTATATAGCCAGAGAACGTTTCTTAAAGTTTTTAATATGTTTTATCTTGGCTACGGTTCTTCAATTTTTAAACCCTTTGATCATTGACAGCAATCATAATATTTTGTAACGTGTGATGATTGATGAACTGGATCGCTGGTAGGATCAGTTAAAGTAACTGCAAGGATTTCTTGGCTTTTGAAAAAGACTAGCTACTGGATTCAAGATTAAGGTAGGGAATATATTTTAAAATGAGTTGGAGGAGGCAGCGTTTGACAGCACATCAAATACTATATGTATAGTGTTCAACATTGTGTTACAGTGGAACCTCGATATAACGATACTCGATATAACGATGTTCCCGGTATAACGATCAACATTTGACAGCCCGGCAAATGTTTACAGTAAATGTATGGAGAAAACTCCCGATATAACGATACTCGATATAACGATATTCCCGATATAACGATCACAATCTGGCAGCCCAAACGTAACATTTACCCCGATATAACGATAAAATCAATCATCGCGCGATGAAAAAGGAGGCTTAACACTTGAAAAGATATGACAATACTCCCGGGCAATATTTTTCCTTTATAATTTAGTTCGCATTGGATAACACATTTAATTTTACCACACACAATTTTTTTGTGGGTGACACGATTAAAAAAAAGCTACTAATGCGCGCCGCTAATTTCAACATCGTTATCCTCAGGTATAAATTAATTATAAAAAAAAAGCGAGGTACAGCGGCCTCATTTATGCCAAAAAAAAAATTATGCATCGGTCACCGAAGCTAAACAGAATTGGAAGCCATTGTGTTTCGCTCGGAGTTCAATAGAAAGGGTATCCAAAGCTTGAGTAGTCAATTAGAGCGCGCGATAATCTAGCACTAAGGACTACTATAAGCACTTGTTCAGTATATATTAAAGTGACATATATTTATGTCTTATACTCATTTGGATTTAAAAAAACCCACAACAACAAATGAAGTAGGATTGTCCAAGTGTTAAAGCTTACTTTTATGTAACTCACTACATATAAACCATTATTCCTAAAGATCCAGGCATGCCTTTCATAAATCCAGTCGAGAACATGTTCAATTCTTCGTTTCAACTGAATAATGCATCTAGCGATTATTTACATATCGAATATTGACTGTCGAAAAAAATAAATACACGGCGGCGCGAAGATTGAATTGTATTTTCTCGTGGTAAAAACAATATTTTACGAACGAGCGCCGTATCTTCAAGCCACCGTGTAATGTTCTTTTTATTATATAGACAAAAAAACACGAATTAATTCAAAGTTAAAATATGTTTTATTCTCCAAAACGTAAGCCCGACGGCAAATCTGTTACAGTTACATGCAGCTGTACATCATACAGCCTACAACAATAAATTTTCTACTCTTAAAATGGGCAATGAAAGACAAAATCCCGCTATGAGAACTATAAAATGTAAGCTTTCAAAAGATGTACATGCAAGAACTGTTTATTGGCTTTCGTCACTGTCACTAATGATAACACGCCGTCTTTTGAACTCTTTTTGCTTTAACTCACCGCTTTTCTGATTCGAATTAGTGAAAACATTCACTGTTCCAACTTGACACTGGTAAAAAAATGGCAAATTTCCTCCACTTGTGCTGGGCTGAACTGTCGATGTCGCCGTAATTTCATCCACTGTTATTTTTGGCGAAGATGGAATCCTGATCGCGGAACCAGAAGTGTCCTGTCCTCCGGATAAAACGGCCGAGATTTGCTGTTGTCTTTTCTCGGAAATAGCCGAGTAGTTGTTCAGCGAATTTATGTTTTTGTGTCCAGTTATTTGTACAATTTCATTTGGTGGAATATTATTATCCCACAAGTTTCTGGACGAGATGCTTTCTTGTGCTATGGTTTACCAATTTCTTGTCTGAATGAAGTTGGGAGGCCGCCATCATGTTTTTCACCATCGATCTAAGTGAATTCACTCCCAGCGGGGAAGCTTTAAACCATTTTTTCCCTGCCTTTGGAACTTCTGTGTTGATAGCGAGATAAAACGGAGAGTCGTTCATCCATCATTTCTTGGTGGTCTTTGTTGTTTATAGGCCAAATAGGTGGTGACAGGACAGCGCTCGGGATTATCGAGGTTTTCGAACATCTTTGGCTTGCTTTCCCTGACATTTGGGGTTTTCGCCCGTGCGTGTTTTTGTTTGGCGCTCGGTGGAAAACTTCACGTAACGAAGTCCGTCTGCATTGGTTTTGAGCTCTTTTAAATCTCCCCAGCAGAGGTCTCGTTGCTCTTGTCCGGGTCTCATGCCGACAGTGTTCAGAAGTGCTCTTGGCATGTTATTTCCCAAGCACACCGACCCGGTAAAACTCCTCTATCTCGTCATCTGTTAGTGCATCGGCTCTATTCGGCTGGTTGCCTTTTCCAATGGCTTTAAGTTGTTTTTGCTTCTTTTTGAGGATATCTTGAAGCTGACAGAATTCTTTGTCATTCAGAAGGGAAAATTTGTATCCTTGTTTCCGAAGGTATCGGTCGACACTTTGCAAAAACCCTCTGATAGAGGATGGTTCATATTCTTCGCCATTTTTCTTTCTCACTCCAAGTACAAACTTTATCGCCAACTCTTGTAGCTCTGTGGTAGGAATTTCTTCGATTTCTCTCTGTTCATCCTCACTCCCAAGAAACTGCTTGAATAGGTTGATGTCGTATGACGTTTTCTTCTTTGTGTTCATATTTTCTTGCGCCTCAGCGAAAGATTTTATTTCAGCTTCGGAGAACTTCACAAATCTCGCCATTTTTCAACTCGCGTTTGGCAGCTTTGCGCAAACAACCCGTGAAAAAGCGGCAAATGACGTCATCGATATCCTCACTAGTGAGGATATGGAAAATACGCCACTCGGGTCCCGGATGTAGTTTCGTATGAATTTTACGAGTAGTGTATTTTCCAGTAAAACACTCGTGTCTATATAATAAATACATATAATATGCAAACAAAGTTAAAACGAATATAAATTACGTTAATTTGGCGCTAAACGACTGATCACATGGAATATATTGTGTTTTTATCCATGTCTAGTTTGTCTTCAGTCAGGCTTGACTTTGAGCACGATCCTTGCTTAGTTACTTTACTTTATCTTTAGACAGCTACATAGAACTGTCTTTATTTCTTTCCTGTAGCCATCGTTCATCATCGTATAGCACACAGGGTTCAGAGCACTGTTAGAAAACACAATAATGTTACCGAATGACAAGAGCTCCCAGAAATACGTAAAGTTCTCGTCGGCTGCCCCGAAATCTAACCATAACCATAAAATGTTACTTGGCAAAACACAAGCTGCAAACAGGAATGTCACCGTTATTAACATTCTTGCGACTTTTCGAGCCTCCATGCTGTGCACACTTCGCATAAAGTTTCCCTTTCGACGAGTTGTAGCTCTTCGTTTCAGTTCCAAAGCAATACCGATATGTGCGCAAGAAATACTTGTTAGCGGGATAACATACTGAAGAAAGAACAGGGACAATGTGTAGATTTTTCTTGATGTTACACTCTTCCACATTTCGTCGCATGTAGACGTAGTTTGATTCAGGTGGAGCACGCCTATATATGGACAAACTGGTATGAATGCCACGATCCAGATTACAAAAATTATCCACTTTACTCTTTCGACTTTCAGCTGTTGTTTAAGCGGATGTACTACCGCCCAGTACCTCGAGAAGCTCAAAGCAACGAGGGTATACACTGAGGCAAATAGAGTTTGCGTCTGCAACGGGTAAATAACTTTACACATGAACGCACCATACGGCCAAAAATAGTCCATTTCTTGAACTGGGATGTCAAATGGTATACAGATACACGTGAAAACGAGGTCTGCGACTGCAAGGTTCAAAATAAGATAGTTTACGACACTCTTCATGGCTCTTCTCCTTAAAATCACAAAGCAAACGAGAGCATTCCCCGTTGTGCTTATGGCAAATATTATGGAATAGAGCATTAAAAGCACTATTCTCCAGTACTTGAAAAATTCGCTCTTAGCTATGACATTAGCTGATGTAGGTAAGGTTGAGTTTCTTTGTAACAGCTGCGTTGGCGAGAGTGTTTCCAGGGATACGGAGGTTCGATTAGCCATTTACTACTGTAGTCACCTCCCTATTATACGAGTAAAAATAATTTGGCGTATTTGGCGAGGATATAGCTTCAAGTTAAGCTTTTCCACCTGAAAATAAAATAAATGATATATCTATTAAATAGTTAATAATTATCTAGAATTGATATTTATATTATCAGTAAAAAAAAGCTAGTAACTTGCCTGTAAAGGAAATGTGTAACGCAGTATCACTTGTCAGTCGATTGATGCGTTAACTTTATGCAAGTAGATTTTCCACTTTTTAATGACACACCAAACGATATATTATTATTTTTTAGTTGAATCAGGAAAAAAACTATTTTTAAAAGTCACATTATCCGCAAAGACCTAATTTACCAAGTTTCAATAGGAAAATAATGGATCATGTCGCAAGCGTCAACTGCATAATGCACCGTACATATATTTCGACATGGAAATAATTGTTGCATTCAAATTACGTGTGAAATTTTTATTCTGAGAAAAAAAAAACTTCAGCTGGATAAACAACTCTGTCAAGGAGCTTATCTAATAGCATTTGCTTATTGTCAATTTTGGCAAAGCCAACAACGTCACACAATCTGTTTCAATAGAGTGAGCTTGCAGCCATTATCTGCGAATTTATTCGTCCTCAATTAATAATCAATTCGAGCTGATGTTCCCCCAATTTGGTGAATCCTTTTAGCTTCGCATTCACCGAGTTATGAATTTAGTTGAGATCAGACAACAGCTTCAAGCTGTGTGAATGTGTTGTCAGTGTAACAAATGAGCACAGTACATGTATGTGGTCCTAATTCCGGCCAGAAAAGACACTAACGTGTAATTCAGTCTCGCATTGGAAGATTTGCCTTGAGCTTTGTTTTAGGACCGAAATAATGGCATATATTCAAGCCGCTCTGCGGTGCCAGCCATGGCGGGAAAGTCTGACAAGAGGTTTTGTGAGAGCGAGTTGCCGGAATTAGGACCTCGACCTAAAAACACATCGAAATATTTGAGTCATAATTTTAGAAAGATATTCAACCTGTAGATATTTTTTTTGGTCTGACAGAAAGATCATTCATTGCATGCATTTCATACCAAAAATTACCGCTATTAATGGACAAATAAAGCCAAATGGGAATTCTAAATATAACCATGTAATTCGAGGAGCCGTAAACTAAATGAATGTCAGACAAAACAAATCCACCTACCTTCGCGATAACTCGAAACTCTCTTCTTTAACAATAACATGAAAGCCACTAAGCAAGATTACGAAAGGAAATAGATCAATTAATCTTAGGAAAGAGTCGCTTCTTCGAAAGAGTTCGTTTTCCATTGGAACTGAAATACGCGATGAATGAAAAGTGGCCGGAATTAGGGCCGGCCGGAATTAGGACCACATACTGTATATTATAATTATAAATAATTAGTTGCCATTTTTTTCTGAAATGATGGATGGAATAATGTTACTATCTGTACGTGACTATTTACTAGAAATCTAGGAGTCAAATTTATTGTATCCATGCCTCGTATCATGAAGCCAACATAGCAGAAAGTTATTGTTGCTTCGGTCGATTTTCAGCAAAATGATTCTATCTGAATCAGTGTACATGATTCAAATGCTGTATTACATTCACTCACAAGTCAATACCAGAAATAAAAAAAAGGAAACTGTATAACTTTGCTATACCTTCTGGGAAGGTAGCTATGTTAGACGTGAGTAATTTATTACCCAAACTGATGATTCGGTTACGATGAAATATCCATGCATTTAACGTGTCATACACCGTTGAAGGATGATGGCAGAAAAAAAAGAACTTTAGTCCAGCTCATTATTTGTTCGTAGGTTGACAGTTAAAATATACGCAAGTTGAGGCCATTCCAGCAACGGTTTTCGATTTTTATAAGCATTAGAAATTAGACTCGATCGCATTCATATCGTTCGTTCGGCGGATGTATGCTCATGACTCATACAGCAAACATGTGCAATAAACTTTTACATTTCTATTCATATTCAACACACGTTTTGTCATGATCAAACGGTCAAACTCCTCGTACGTCCGTTCTTGCATGATTAGCATCATCTTCAAGAAGACAACTAGATAAAACTATTGTTTCTTGTTCGCTCTTTATCAAGAACCTACCACATGCCAAGTTTAGTTTGTTATTGGAAAAAATAAAGCGAATCAATAAAAGTCTTGCGATTTTTATGCGTCTTCCCCTTAATTAAATATCATTTTCGTCGTAACAAAATATATTATGAATCAGCTAGGCGCTTTCCTTAAATTAGCATTCATCAAATTAGCAGGACCGACAACCAAATTAGATTCACTCTGGCTTCATTTCTCGTCGGCAAATAGACCGCAAATGCAATTTGTTCAGTGAACAAACAACGGGAGATAAACAGAACATAAATCTATAATGGCCCCCTTTACGTATCAAGATTATTTTTGCTTTAAGACTGGTAATACAATTGTTCTTTGGGAAACTCCATGCATGCAGACCATAAACCAATGTTTCAAGATACAAGGTTTCATATCATTTTCAGCTCTCCTTTCTTTCTTTTCTTGTCTTTATGTCACATATTAGCTAATGGATGATAAAAGTTTGTACCAGATCTCAGACGGTAATAGAGCTAATGCGTAGCCGTTCTTCGTCAATTACAATTTACATGGAGACCAGGAGCCTGTATATTGGTCTGTCTACCATGCACCCTGCCAACAGGCCTTTTCTTTATACACATGGGGAAATCCTAAGAGAAGAGCGAAAAACTCACTCTTCCCTACCATTTCTACCCAGGGGAATGAATGGTCTGGCTACAGGTTTTTACATATAATTATAATGCTTTCAACTATGATGCGAGTAAAGTATACCATTGCTTACCTTAAGGGCTTGAGTAAGGGTGTTTTTGACTTGGTGTTTGAAGTGCAAGTCCTGCTGTAGAAGAAGTCACAAAACCGCCGGATATATAATCAGTGTCTTCGCGATCGGCGTTTCAAATCCTTTTAGCTTCAATTACTAGAAAGTAAATTTGTTTTTTTATACAATCCGAGGAAACTTGACGTATTACAAGATCGCGTGTCGGCTTATCTTATGATATTGTCGTCACTGTTTTTGCTCGCGGCGAGATTAAGCTGCCCTTATCACTCTAAAATAATAATAATTGTTATAATAATAAGAATCCAAAAACCTCAAAGCTACACGTAAAATGAAGAAGTACAATTGCGAGATTCATCTTCAACCAAATCATTGTAAGTGAAATAAATATTATATTCGATGTGTTCGATTGTCAAGTTTCCTCCCGTTGTTTTGACGACCAGAGTAACTCGTTAAATTTCTGAATTCCTGGCTTGATAAAGCATCATGCACCTGCGCTATAACCTAATTATTGCGACATTTGCAATATTTGAGACATAAAACAACTCAACTTTCGCTGAATATATAAGCCCAAATGGAAGACTGTTATTTTTATTAAAAAATAATTGTTTTTACTCGCAATTTTGTTTCGTGATCCTTTTAATCGCAAACAAATATTAATTGTCCAAAAACGATTAATGGCTCAAAAAGATTACTTTACGATCGAGGCATTTAAGATTGCAAATCTTTGTTTGAGTCTTTCGCTTGAATAAACTTGCTGTATTGGCAGAATTATGACAACAAATGTTTATCGTTTCATATTTAAATACGCCTCACTGATAAGTACCATTTCCTATGCCACATCAGGTCACGTACCTGCGACACAACGTGCACGGTATTTTACATTAAATAATTATATGGTTGCTGTAATATTATAAATAAATATAAGTTGCTTTATGTGGCTGATTATTACAACCATAAAGGGTATGCTATGACCGTTATGAAAATTCGTTGTTACATGTTTTTATGGCCTTGACCGTACACGAAGCCCAACCTGAGTCCCTGCGTTCAAACGACTAACCAATATAAACCTTTAGTTACGTAATTCAACCACGGTGTGTCGAGTGCAAAACAAAAGATTGTGCACGGTATCCGGTCGTGGACATTTTACTGAAATCGTGACATCTTTGTTGGCTTCTTTGAAGTTTGTTGGCTTCAAAACCATTTTACTCTCTTAAACGTGTCACAACGAATCATGATGTGTCTCAGAAATTTAAAGTAGTTCAGTAAAATGCTATTATATAATTAGTTTTAGTCTTTAGGAGGATGCACCTTGTCATCGCTGGTAATGTACGTTCAATTTCCAGTTATCTCGTGGAAGTTTTTATTCCGGTTAATGGCCTTGACAATATTGTCACGTACAGCGTAGTTCGTTCGCTAATTTCTCAAGATTCTAAAAAAAAACAAAAAAAAAACAAAATGTAATAATAATCAGAAAAAACATGTAGGCCAAGACCAATGGGCACACATGGATTTTTGGCATTGGCGAGACAAAAAATAAATAAATAAATAAGCGAATGCATGGGAATTGCCTCATGCGAGATCTAGTACTCTATTTCGAATCTAATCAGTCCGAGGCCGGATTGTTAAAAGCTTTTAAAAGCTGTACGGTAATTATGTTGTGGTTTCAAATTATTTTCGATTTATAGGTACCTTAGTTTGCGGTTTCAAATTATGATTTATGGAATGAGACATAGCTGAATTTCAAAAAGCAAGCCCAAAACAAATTGAATTTGGTTTAAACATTTCAAATTAGAACCACAACATGTACGTTGTATATCGAAGACAATTCAGAGCAAAGCTAGAGCACGGTTAGTATACGTTTTATTAACTAAGGTATTCGTTCGGGATTTAACCATTTTACTCCTAAGAGTGCTAAGTACAAAACTGAGGAAAACAATCTTAATTCCATTTGAAAAAATTGTCAAAAACAGACAGCGCCACTTGAAAATACTGTTCAATTTAGCTTTCATTTAAAGTATTACAGACTAGGGTTTCATCCACATACGTAAAATTGGAACATATTTTTTGACTCAAGATTCGACTATGGCAGTGAAAGGGTTAACCTGATTCGTTTCACGTTTTGTTTCTTAGTGAAAACAAAAAGCACTATGCATGATAACATTTACCATTTATTTATTGTACGTTGTGTGGAAAGATGAATCGTACATTGCACCTGTCCACGACTGAATGTTTTAAATTCACAGAAATCCATCTTATATCAATTTATTTGCATGACAAAGACACTTCCTTCTCTTCCTTCGACCCTATACCTTAGCTTTCTTTTTTGTTTTTGTTTTATTTGACGGTGATCAGCTTTAAGTATTAATTCTGCTTACGAAGATTGTATCAATTTCAGCAGCTTTCAGAACTTGGTGGGTCAAATTGTACCATGGCCCTGCTGTATTATAACATTTACAGACAAATCAGATGTTTATCACACTCTGAGAATTTTAAAAAGGTTACACATCTGTTTCTGGAGATTTTTTCAACATTTTCTTTAACTCTTTTTTCTTCATCGTATGTAACGTAGTCAATGTCGTCGTGTATAAACTTGGACGTGTACCTCTCGAAAACGAAGAGAGCTCCAGTTTCGATTTAAAAATGTTACGATCGCACGTAAAATAAAGTCGGAATTCCTCTCTGAAATTATCGTGGCATATCGTGTAGGCTATTGGATTCGCCGCACTGTTAGCGAACAGGATAATGTTCGTAACGGCGACCACGTCCCAAAAATTGTCGTATTCCTCCCCATTGCCAAAGTCCAACCATAGCCACATAACGTTATTTGGCAGAACGCAGATAGCAAAGAGAGCTGTGACAACGATTAACATCCGTACAACTCTTTTCCCTTCAGTTCGATGTGATTTACTGAGGGCTCCGTTAGAACAATACGACTTCCTTTTATTAACAATGCATTTGCGCATCTCTCGTGCAATTTTTAAGTACGCGACGGTGATAACTGTCAAAGGGACCACGTACTGAACAAGGAAAAGTGATAGGGTGTAAGCTTTTCTGTAATTGACATCCACAGGCCAGTTCTCCTCACAGAACATTGTGTCTTCGTCAAAACGTAACACTAAGATGTAGGGAAGCGTGAATAGGGCTGATAAAAGCCATATTGCTGAAATGAATCCTTTTGCATGTCTTTTGGTCATTTGGTTTTGCAAAGGGTAGACAATGGCCAAGAAGCGGTTAAGACCCACTGCCATCAGTGTAAAGATTGACGCGAGCATGGCTATTGTCTGAAGAGGGTAGAGTATCTTGCAAAGAAGAGCCCCATATGGCCACTTGTAGTTGTTTTCTTGCACTGGGATGTCAAATGGAATGCAAATACAAGTGATGGCTAGATCAGCCACGGCCAGATTCAATATAAAGCAATTTGTCACAGTCCTCATCCGGCGTATTCTAGCGATAACAATACAGACAAGAGTATTGCCAATCACGCTGATAAGGAATATGATTGCATAAAGGAACAGTTTGACGATTTTAAACTCGGAACTCTCATTCGATGATAACATCACAGACGTGGATGAGTTGTCAAAAGCATTCGATGAATTTCCTGCGAAGCTTGAATTTACCATCGTGTTTTTCATATACGGTTTTCATGTAAGGGGAATGACCTCGGCTCCGACGGTGCGAACTTGTGAAGGTGCAGTTTTAACTCTAGTGTAATGATAAACGCCCAATTGTCGTTTACTAGCGTTGGTCCCGTGGTTTGGGAATTTAAGTGATTTCACTGTTGTAAGGCTAGGGTCTCCATGAAGTGTTTGACGTTTGGAATATCTTTCTTATTCAACAGCTACATGGTAAATAAAAGATAGAATGCAGATATTAATGATTGCAACACATAATAATTACTGGGGATTTGATTTTTTTCCTGTAGACACTTCAATAACATGTTAAAATATAAAAAAAAGCAGGATATACATTCTCCAGAACATCAACTATGATCGGTGATTGTGCTAAACTGTTTCAGGTTAGATAAATTTACCTATTGCTGTCTGTTGCAAAACTATCATGTATATTATAGGTTGTTGGATCACATTGTATTTACTATATCAGGGGCACCCAACGACAAAATGTTGTTGTAGGTGTCGGAAGGTCGTTTTTACGTTGTAATTGTGCTTTTTGTGCAGTTCAATAGCTTATTTTTAAACGCTAATAGTACGGATACGTTAGCTGAACTTTCAAACTTCAGAACATTTTAAGGGATTGAAATATTATTACCCGAATTTATGAGGTGATTTTGCCTTTCCGAAAATTCTAGCTGACCTTTTTTTGTACCCAAAACGACACTTTTATCTCTCCGAAAACAAAAGGCATTAATTTTCCCATATCAAGAAAGTTTGAGATGACATTATCCTAACCGAATATCTGAGGCGATTATAGGCCTTCCGAACAGATATTTCACCGAAACGATCCGTTGGGTGCCCCTGGCTAAACTGTTTCAGGTTATAGATAAATTTACCTATTGCTGTCTGTTGCAAAGCTATCGTGTATATTATAGTTTGTTAGATCATATTGTATTTACTATATCACTGTAATTATCATTATATTATCTCAGTTCGACTGTATTATTGTAAATTAGCTCTGAAAAGCCCCTTGGGGAGACAAATAAACGTATTGTATGTAACACTCGTCCAAGAACTGATATATATCCAGACCATAAACGTGCCCCAGGAAACAACAACAAATAACAGCAACAACAAAGCAGTTTGCAATTAAACTAATACGTCATACCTTCAGAAAAAAATCTGACATCAGTAGGTCGTTGAAATTCAACGGTGACGATGCATTGTTAAGAGGCTGTCTCTGTTAAAACCGACCAGTCGATTTTTCTTCGAAATTTGGATTTTTCTCATATGCTGGGATTTTGAAGCCTTTACCAAAGTAATCACTAAAATGACTTTTATTTGATCAAAAATTTTAACTGGAGTTATTTATGATCGATCAAAGTTTGGGCCGGTTGGCACTAATTTTCGGGCCCCCGGAACTGCAAAAATGACGCATATTGCCGTCGCCGTGAAAAAATAAATATTCGTCCTAAAGATCCAATTCTTTTTTTAATCTATAGATATATCATATAAGTTTGTTCAGACTGTTGCAATTAGAATTCAATTGTGTTACTTCGGCGGTAAAAATTAGATTTTCTACCACACCTAAACGAGTTTTGAACGAAACACGAAAATAGCTCAACTTTGAGGGCAAATTTTAAAAATGTGGCACCTGTTTCAGACTGCTTAACTACATAAACAGAAACTAGAAATGACTGTTAATTCGAAACTAAAATAAAATTTGTCAGCACTCCACGTTTGCAACACTAACAATTGTTTGAATTTTGGTAAATTCTGAAAATGTAACAGCATCGAAACCGCAAGGGGACTGGAACGATTACACATGTAAACATCGCAGCATTCCTTCCATCCTTCGATGCACGGCTCTATTTACTGTTCATGTGGTGTAATAGTAGTCGTCAAGATGCCTCTACAAACTATTCAAGACTAATATACATCATCAAAGCGGCTTCGAACAATATTATGGTCAGTAATGCAAAGAAGACCGTTCTTGCTACGTTGTGATGTGACCGTCACGCTCGATACAGATCTCAATGATGAACGCCGATCTTACATGTAATATATTTTAGTTGGTAATGATATAGCTGGAGGGACACGTTTAGAGTTCTGACGTTACTTAATAGGAATCAAGGATTACTGAAGAGACCAAAAATTACATCAGAAAGCCAGATAAGAGATTATAGTAAGTGAATTTCACCGAACACACTGTGAGAGCGAATGTGTTCGTTTCTGTTACATTTTCAGAATTTCCCAAAATTCAAACAGTTGTTAGAGTTGCAAATGTAGTGTGCTGACAAATTTTATTTTAGTTTCGAATTAACGGTCATTTCTAGTTTTTGTTTATGTAGTTAAGCAGTCTGAAACAGCTGCCACATTTTTAAAATTTGCCCTCAAAGTTGAGCTATTTTCGTGTTTCGTTCAAAACTCGTTTAGGTGTGGTAGAAAATCTAATTTTTCCGCCGAAGTAACCAATTGAATTCTAATTGCAATAGTCTGAACAAACTTCTATGATATATCTATAGATTAAAAAAAATTGGATCTTTAGGACGAATATTTATTTTTTCACGGCGACGGCAATATGCGTCATTTTTGCAGTTCCGGGGCCCCCGAAATTAGTGCCAACCGGCCCAAACTTTGATCGATCATTAATAACTCCAGTTAGAATTTTTGATCAAATAAAACTCATTTTAGTGATTACTTTGGTAAAGGCTTCAAAATCCCAGCATATGAGAAAAATCCAAATTTCGAAGAAAAATCGACTGGTCGGTTTTAACAGAGACAGCCTCTTAAACTGTTTCAGTTGTGAGATGTGTACTCGACACATATTATGTATCCTAATTAGATAGCAAAGGTTTAATACGAGGAGGAATATAATACTTACTGTATTTACATGGTCAGTAAAGCCATAATTGGATAGCGATATCGATTATAAGTTTTTTTGCGGCATGTATTTCACAACCGGAAATACCATAAACATTAGGATCAGTAGGAAAAAAGTGGCGCAACTTACTTTATTTCGGTCTTTTTTTTTTTTTGCATTTTGTTCAACATAACTGTATGTTGTAACAAGTGGGCAAGTGTTTCTATACACCTCTACAGCCTGAACCACTTTTTAGCCTGATCATCATTTTGTTACATGTATATGACCTTTTTTTTCCCACGAAGAACAATAAACAAGGTAGTACATGGCGGAATTAGTATTGATGACAATTAAAGTAACTGACCATATTGTTTATAAATATAAAAGTAATTCTGGAGTAATTACAAGGCCGGAATGGGACACCTTGACTAGTACATTATAAAACTGGGAAATTGAAATAATGGGAATTTCAAAAGCCAAGTATACGAAGCTACACTCGTATTTTCAGTTGTTTTTTTTGAACGGATAACTGAACCCAATCTCAATTTATGAATGTTACCACTCCTGGTTCAACAACATTATTATTAATGAAATATGCGTACCTCTATAATTATACTGAATGAACCATACAAAGATTTGGGAGAGAAAGAGATTCATTCGTATAATTTGTGCAGATATATGTTGTAGTTTCTACATAATTTACGATAATAATTATAATAATATTCCTCTTTACTTAGATTGAGAATGATAATTTTTGAATAATCATTCTCAAAATAATCCTTTCACATTCAGGCTACTTACATTGTACTGTTCCCACTCACTGAGTGATATTTTTGGGCTTTCGTGAGAACTTTTCAGGGTGACCTTCTGTCGAAGTCTGTCGGGTTTCTAAACTTCTCTCGGTTTCGTATTGGCCACGCGCGATGCCGGGCTTCGCAATTGCAAAACACTATAAGCTTTCGAAAATATGTCAGAAATTGATCAAAATCATTATATTGTAACGATGTGGAATCCTCTTATAAGTTATAGGTCAAGATTAAACGTATCTATCTCGAAAACTCAGGGGAACCCAACATATCGTTTCGATGGAATATCTATTCGGAAGGCCTTTAATCGCCTGAGATATTCGGTGAGGGTAATGTCGTCTCGAACTTTCTTAATATGGGAATTGTTGTTTTGTTTTGGGTACATAAAAAGTCAGCTAGGATTTTCATAAATTCGGGGAATAAGATTTCAATCCCTAAAATTTTCTGAAGTTTGAAAGTTCAGCTAACGTATCCGAGCAGTTACATTTTTTTAAGCGTTTAAAAATACCATTAAAATGCACAAAAAGCACAGTTATAATGTAAAAACGACTTTCGACACCTACAGGAAAATTTTGTTATTGGGTGCCGCTGAAAACTCCATATCGAATCACCGAGATATCTAAGAAAGACATAATGTAACCATCTCATCAATGAAAACAACGCGTCTACAATTTTAGATCATTTGCAGTCACTTGTTAGTTGGTATCAATGATTCATTGTTAAGCTGGTTGTATTAATTTCCAACGAAACCTTCTAGAAGTCCGTCTCTTTGATCTATGACCTTGTATCTCTCATCTGATGCTTTATAAACAACTTGAAAATACACAGGACGATTAGGGATTAGAAAGGTTCGGCATCTTGGCATTTTGGTGATATTAATCGGCTATGGAATGAAATGGACGTTGTTGTCATTAATATCCGATTAAAAGCGGGTTCTTTCCCCCGCCACAATCGATTTTTACTCGGCGTTTGCTTTTTCTAGCTTTCTATTGCCATCAAGAAACTAAGATAGCGGGAAGCAATTTCCATTCTGTCAGAAACAGATTGAACGGTGATGATTACGTAAGCTAATGATTTACTTACTCTCTGGACAAATTACTGACGAAAATAGCCGTTTTGTAATGATCATGAATCGATATTGTGCTTTAATTATATCACCTCGCGTGTAACAGGTCATGCACTTGCCACTTGTCATACAAGCCAACGGGAACAACACAGAATATGGCCCGATTCCAGCTACTGCATACGTGGTTGAACAGGAACATAATAAAAAAATCGTGCCTCAATGTAATGCCCTTGCTAGAAATCTAAATACGGTGTCATAAGGTAGCTAGAATATACTGACATAGCTGTAGCTGGGCAATGTTTTTTGAACGGTCCTTTTTCGTTTGTATCGGGTTATAGCTTTAAGTGGCGATACATGTGTTATTCTATGCCCATTGTGCTTCATGTTCCGGCTTCTTGATAGAATCAATCCAAAGTGATCAACTTTAAGCTAACGTTAAACGCTATACATTGTTATTGTTTGATCATCATGCCTCAACATCGCGCGAGAAGATATGTTAGCTACACAGACTATATATATGTATACGACTGATATGTCTAATACTTGAATGCAAGCGACATTTACATATTGTTGTACTTTTTGAAGATTACTTCATATAATCCAAGACTAAAAGGCTAATTTGCATCGCTACACAGCTAGAGCCCTCAAGATGCAGAGAAAACACCCTAAACTACTTATAAGCATTATTGAGAAAAATAGGAAGTAATTCAAAAAGTGAAGTTGGCTTAATATTGATAATCCAGTTAAAAAGAAAAAAAAAATCAGCTAATCTGTCAATATCATGCTTCAGTGAGGACTTCTTTACTTACCTTAATGGTCAACCAATTCGCTAAATTACAGCCAACATGCAGTTCAATACTCTAGTTCAGTTTTCACGACTATACGTAAAAGTCGTCGACGATGCTCTCGTGCCGGAGTATATAATCTGAGAGACTTGGTCCGTGATTTACGATAGTTGCAGTAACTGATACTCGATAATACCCACGGTATGCAAGCCTTCTGAAAGGGAAACCGTGGTGTTGATTTATAAAAACAACATGTGGAATGAGACAAAAGGGCAAGTGATAATCAATTTACTTGGATCTGAGGAACCACGCACACGGCTGAAAAATAAACAAACAAATGAATAGCTTTCAGTTCCACCTGCTACTTATTTTAAGTTATTTTGGTATTTAGTTTTTTTTAATTTCCTTGTTTGATTGTTTATGTATTCGTCTGTTTCCGCGTATGTTTGAATGCCGGTATTTGTCACCCCTTTGTTCAATTTTAAATGTGATTACGCGCAGAGAGGCGGCCTATAAATACAAACTTTATATACCTTCGGCGTGAAATGAAGCTGACGACAGACTTGGTACAATAAATGAAGAATGCGAAAAATACGCCAAAAAATAATAACTACAATAATAACAAAATAAAAATAGAAACAAACAAACAAATAATCAACATAACATAAAAAAAGGAAGAAACAAATAACTCATACAATAAAAACAACAACAACAACAACAAAGTAAAACTGATAGTTTTAATTAATGTTTCGATCAAACCATGAACATTTTCATCAACTGCATTCAGGCTCCTCGTTCGAGGTTATATATCGGTAGATAAATGGCGAAGGATATCCTCAATGGAGGAGAGGGAGAAGTCTATACCTGGCCAATACAGTAACCAAATATTTCGGTTCATTCTAAAATTTCGATACATTTGTTGGCTACGTGAAATCTTGTTTAGGGTTGGATCGCTCGTTGAAATTGTTGTCATCAATAGAAGGACACGGCCTGTGTATACATAACAAATTACTGTAGATTACACGCTCGCGTTTCACTAAGTTGCGGGTTAAAAAAAAACAGAAATATTTTCACGCAATAAAAACAAACAAACAAACAAACAAACAAACAAACAGACAAGCGAATAAAATTGTCGATACTGCTTCTATATTATGGCTTCCTTTCGTGGTCACACTTTATTATTCGTCTTTGGTTCTTTGGTTCTTGTTAAAAGTTTACAGAAGTACAGCCTTTGTGCAGGCAGAAATGTCCAGAATGAAACTGACTGCAGAAGAAAAAATAACACTGACACATTACCGGGTGCAATAAAACTGTTGATTGACATAAATACTCCTATACACTTGATCTACTCGGCCTGTACCTACTCATTTACCATAGTTCATCTGCGCTTTGCATCACTGAATCATCGCACGCATTATTCGGCAGGATGTCAATTGAAGGGGTATCACATCCCATCTTTCAGAAATAAGTTCCGATATTTTTATAATTAACTTGCATTTAGTTTATCTAAATACATCGGCCATCTTGACTATGATGTCCACCACCGAATTTACACAAAAATACACCAGTTATACAAAGTGCAGTGAGGCTCTCGACGAGATGGACACTTATGATAAATCTTCATTTTGTGGCATCTTTGCGGTAATGAGTCAGTAATCACATGCATATATATTTTTTCGAAACGCTATATAAAGGTCATTAGAAGTAATGGACGTTTGATATGTTTACCTTCCATCATATATGCAAACGGTCTGTAATTTAAGTAGACACACCATAATGAAGGCACTAGCATTGTTATTTTTAAATGTCCATCCGGAATAGCACTGTGTTAAAATATGATTATTTGACATACAGAGACACCCAGTCACTGAACTCATTCAGTCTCGAGGTCGAAATAATTATTAATTTATGCGCATTTGTGAAATAGCTTTCACCTCCTGTTTTGATTAAAGAATTAGGTGTTGAAACTTGGACATAATTGTAGGCGTAAACTTACGAACTAGCCTGAGGGATCTTACATGATATTATTTTCTTTCAATAGTTTCTGGATTGTACTCGACACTCGACCGTACAGGTAAAGGGCACACGCGATCAGTACATGACTGTATTGACGCACTTATAATTTCATTTTCAGGTTCATATATACAGCGTAAAAAGCTGACGCTCACAAATGCCTCAGGGGTATTTCCGTTAGCGATGTAAACTAGAACAGTCTTTATTCACACGTGACAAGATAATGGAAGAGGTTTGTATACATGTAGTGGGTCTAAACACGTCACGTGGTGCATCCAAAACTGGGGAATATCTGATGTTATAATATACTCACCATAGGATATTGCAATTTTTGACAATCTGATTAGTTCCCTACTCAAGGCATATCAGTAATGTACCATTACTATCTTATTTAGAAAGCTCGCCCCCGCTAATTACGTGTTTGGGCACGTGCACACATGCAAAGTTATGTTTATATCCCATTTTTCCTCTGTTTGTTCCTTCGTTCTTTCCCCGGTAATTGTTATTTGCAATAGATACTGTGGTGAGTATATTAATAACACATTATTCCGTCGTACATTAACTCATAGCCAACTTCGCACGTTCAGCTTCGTCCCAAATAAATTGCTAAATTGAATAGAACTGACTGTTTTTAACATAGGCTGGCAAAATTCTTGAACGCCAACATAATTTTAAAATTACTTTCATGACGTTTAACAGCTCGGCCGAGATCTCCCAAATAGAACGGCCTTGGTGAAGGTAGAGCGCCAAATGAAGGTTATTATTTATATTACCAAACAAACAAAAAGCAAATTAAAATATAACAAAAAAATACAATAATAACATAAATAATCAAAATAAACAAAAAAACACAAACGAATAAAGGAAAAACAAACCACCGTAAAGTTACGAAAGTAACGACCGAAATTTGTAAAAACAATTAGTATTGTTGTTTAAAGATGAGACGAAATTTTTGTGGCATCAGCGATAGCTTTCCTTGTAGTAAAGTGCCTTATGACACTGTACGAAGATATTTATACTTGTATATTTGACTACTGATTGAAAAAATAAATATGTATATATGTATAATGTCTCGCTACTTTCGGGGGCTCACTACTTTCGGGGGGCTCGCTACTTTCGGAATTTATTAGCAGCCACAAAGTTTTGACGTTAGTTTCGGCGGATCGATACTTTCGGAGGGTCGCTACTTCTCGGAGAGTCGCTACTTCTCGGAGAGTCGCTACTTCTCGAGGGTCGCTACTTCTCGGAGGGTCGTTACTTCGGAACTTTACGGTAATAAATGCAAAACAAACAAAAAATAATTAGCAGTAACTACAAGTCGTTGCGTTTTGACGAGTAAGCAATTTATCAGTGCATACATAATTGTGTGTAAAGTGCAGCTGTGCTCCCAGTAATCAGTGGTTTTAAAATCGTAGTAAGATTTTTGACTTAACCCATTCACTCCCAAGAGAGCTAAGTTCAAAATTGAGGAAAAGTACTTCCCAAAAGCTTTCATTTGAATGGTCATTTGAATGGTTTCATCCATATATATATTTAAAAGTTACAACCACATTTATTAACTCAAGGTTTGACTCTGTGATCGACTGCAAAACAGATATATGCGAGCCTCGTATTTTCAGCGTCTCTCCCCAATCCCACTCGTAATTTTCACGCTCGTTCCAGATCCTTTTTGGGCCACGTTCAGCCCGACTCTTAATGGTCGATAATGGTCTCCTGGGCTCCTGCTATACATGCACGCCTTGATCTTCGCCCGGCTTTTTAAGCTTTCATTATGATATGTTCTTTTATAACTTTGCCGAAAAATAAATACTGATTCCGGCTTTGTCGGCAAACGTCAAAGTTAAGCAAATGAATGCGATTTTCAAGCCACTTTCGCAAAAGTGTAACCGAAATTGTCGCCATGCATGCTTAACTGGCTGGGAAAAAAAGAGGATTGTGCGGAAAACGGTTTTCTTGGGTGATGTTTTTAATGCATTCGGCATGCACCTTTGATCTGTATTGCAACATTTGAACTGACCTGGGATCCAAAATGAATACTGATTTTTCGGAATCTCAAGAACCTTTTTTTCGGAATTTTACAACGGAAAAACCCAAAGTAATATCATTAAGGTTAGCTTACAGTCATACTTTTGTCTTGTATAACGTCTTGTCTCTTTTGTTTGTTTGATTTGATTTTGTTTGATATTTGATTTCTACCTTTCTTTACCTCGTATCAATAACTAGTGCCGTCAGCGTACGTGACTCTGAATCTTAAGCGATCAAAATAAGTGCAGTTACATGTAATCAGTTGATTTCTTATGGCACGTTTTTATACAATCAACGTGATACCAAATATATAGTTTGCTCCAGGGCAAGCACATGTTTTACGCTTATCAATCGGGATCACATTATGTAAATTATTATATTGTCATCGATTCCGATCGCATTTGCAGCTTATTGTTCTGTTATCTCGTTAGTAGCCCACACTATGCTTAAAATATTTCGAAACGGAAGAACAAATACAATCGAGTGAGATTTCTTTTTAGATTATCAAGTAGTCTAAGGCAGATGACCCATTCAGTGTTTTACATATAAATATAACTAAGGAAAATATGATGAGAGCCCTTCGATTTCATAAATGGAATAACTCCATCCGTTGTTTTTAGAACAATTACTATAATTTTGATTTACTACTGTGCCGCTTTTTACGACTTTGTAAGCTGGAGAGTGCCACCACACTTGAGTAAGATTGCATTAAGATTGTTCAGCACACTTAGGAAAATCCGCTCACATATTTTTATTTTATTTATTTATTAATTTTCTTTTAAGAGCTGCAGTTCTTTTTCAGTGTTGTTCTTTGACGTACTCTGCAGTAATGTGGATACAATGGCTTTGAGCTCCAAAGCTCAATCAAAGAAAGTATTCTTAACAATGAGCTAATTCTGTCAAGCAATATCCATCTGCAAACCATCGTTGTGAGCATATCGATGTTTATCAAAAACTAAAGCTTATTGTTATATATTGTTTATCAAAACAAAGAACTTGTCGATCTTTCACATCCTGACACGTTATCAAGCGACGCGCCATTCGGCCTACGCGATACTGTGATGATATGAGGTATATACAATAAATAATGCTTTTTCGCGTAACCCGTGAAGCTACAATATATAAGCACTTTTCCTGAGCTTGGTAGATAAAGTGATCGCAGTCTACATCTATAAGCTTATACTCAAGTCGTATTGTTGCCGGCCCGGCCTTGCTCCTTCAAAAAAGCCGCTTTCTTTAGGGATAAGATGCCGTCTTCTAAAATACAGGTAACTTGTGCTCTTCATTTACTTAAAGTTGTGTTTATCTACATGTAGTTGGAAACAGCGGTAAATCTTGTCCCTAAAACAATCATATTAAGAGTACCGTTAAATTAAACTGAAAAGAAGCCGCGAACGGTTAGAAAAATACTTAAACATACGGCAAAGCTGAGATTTCAAAACTAAAAAAAACATATAGTTATATATATATATCTCTGATGAAAAAAAAAAATTGAATTGCCGAAAAGAATAAACAATAATAAAAGATGCCTCATAGGTTCGTGTATATATTGAGTAATACTTCTTATAATTATTATTAGTTTTTAATTTTATTTACCTCTGTTACGCGCCTGGCTAGCGTGCCTGAGTTCATATAAACGAGTACACCATTGCTTTCTTGGCATGTCAAATTATATGCTCAATCATGGTCATCTGCAACAAACCAAACGGATAATGTTTTACTTGTATAACACTTGTGTCCTTCATAAACAGTTTAACAGAAAAAAAAAAAGTACACTGTGTTTTTATTCCTTGTTATCTTCACTTCACGCCCAATTCATATTCTCAGGCGTCGAAAAACGTTCTCCATGAAACTAAATAGGAAGTAAAGGATTCATTTATTCATTTATGGAATTCATTTGTTGTTTTTGAGTTTTCCCAGAATTGCCGTGTCGCCGTGTAATCGACGACGTAGAAGAAACGATGGTATTATATATAATGACATGCCGTAATGAAATGCATAGTAAAAATCAATATGACTGAAGTCTACGTCAAACCTTGCTTCATGTTTACCTCGTGCAATTTCTCTCGCATGTGTTTTCTACTTAGAATGTTGAAGTTTTTAATCGAACATCATCAACAACCACAACAAACGTACAATTAAGCCTTGATGAATACAGCCAATACGAGGGCTGGAAAGCCGTTGCATATTCGTCAGCATCCCACGGGTCGTAACCCCTTCTCACCAAAAAGCCTTTCATGCAAGCAAGCAAGCGCCAGCCATTCTTAATTCGGCACAGATTCCGAGTGACATAAAAAGTTCCAAAATGAATGATATGAACCGAATGTTTTGCAAATTAGATTTTCCGCAGTGAAAAGCATTCGAATAATATACTATAGAGGAAAACCTTGATGCAGGCGTCGAGGAATTAGTCAAACATCAACGGTACCCAAGAACGGTGAAGAAAACAGCTCTGCATGGATTACAAGGAGCTTACGTAAGTTTAATTGTCGCGTACATACAAAACAAATATTCACAAACGAGCTAAAATCTCTGAACTCTGAATGACTTTTTACCGCCAGAACTAGAAAAATATTTCTGCCATTTTCTTTTAATATTTGTGATCCGAAAATCAGACGGGGAAGAGTATGAACCAGTCATGTATATGTATACGTTAACAAGTTTTCGCAATTCAGATTGTATAACCTGTCCGTATAGTGCCTGTTACGCTCATGAGAAAGCATTGAATAATATAGTTATGCAATGTTTTCCCGTGGTATATCGTGAATATCCTATTTTCTTTGTATACACATTAGCCTAAAGGCTTGTTTGTATCCTGTATCCTGAAGAATCATGTCACTCGTGGCGGATATTTCACGGTATGCCATTCGAAACACTATATTCATATAACTAGTAAATATTACAGATTAACATTAACATCTAAGATGTGTTTGACACTGACTATTGTATAGAACGTTAAGTACAACGTTCTTAAAAAAACTAACTTAAGGTATCAGCCACCCTTCAGGACCGTCCGCGCGCGGATCGCTGTAGCGTTAGTTGTTTTATAAAAAACCCTATAAACCATATATTTTTTGAAAGTTTAATAATTCCAGATTATGGCTTTTTACTAAAAAAAACGATAAACTTAAATGTGTTTCGAAAATGGGAAGCTATGTGTAAAAGTACATGTCTTTATAAATCATGTTCCACCCCCTCCGGAAATAAACAGAATAAAACGATTAACACCGCATTCGTTTCTCAACACGTTCGGCTAAAAAATTTTGTCTCAGATTTTTGACAAGTGCGTTTGTTTTTCTTTTATTGGCAAATGAAGTTGGGAGTGACAATTAGTTAGCACTCCCTGTGGAAAAAAAGCTCTAGCTTTAAAATTAAAAGGATTATTAAAATTCGCAGACCCAGTTTTGTAGAAGCGATGTATGTCATCATTCTGGGCAAATTTCAGCCAAATCGGTTGAATGGCTGCCGACTTGGAGTTCAAAACGCACGCGTCGCTCGGCAAAATTTTCCTTCCGAGATAAAAAGGAAAATACATTTTTTTCGGCATCTTACCTGGAATGAGATTATGACACCCAAACGTCTATTCTGATCGATACCATAGAGGGATCAACTTTCTCCAACAATAGGACTTTGACAGGTAACATGTAACAGGAACAAACGTTCGCGTAAACACTCACGATAGCCAGGCGATAGCGAACAGAACGGCGCCTCAAATCAGATGAAACCGACGAGATCACAAAACGACTGTGCTGTAAGAAATTAGATTAGCTGGGTAAGAAGTTATTCTATCTTCCACAGTTATTTTCACAGGCACAGTATGCGAATATTGGAGTAAACAAATGCACGCGGGTCGCACGCTAGCGACTTGTGCGCTGTTTTGTGTCGCAGAATCAATTCAACCTAAAATTAACTTTAGGTAGTATTTGTACAGGGCGACTTCATTTTTGCTTTTAATGGATTTGATGGAAGTCACTTTGCTTTGACTCTGGAAGTGGTAGGAGAAACCTTTGTCGCTCGCTATGAAATCGGCCACGCAGCGCAGACAATTATTGGATAATTGAAGATATGACTGAAATGTCAACAGCTAATTACAGAAAAATAATGAAGGAAATCTTTCATGTTCAATAACTTTCCACAGAAATAACATTTTGAGGTAGAATTTTTTTGGAAATTAAAGCTATTTGCGAGATCTAACAGAATTTCAAAAAATTGAAAATTTCACAAAATGGCAATTTTGAAGGGTGGCTGATACCTTAAGACGTTTCGACCAATAATTACAGTTTTACAAGGACATTTTGTCGCTTACAACATCCACATTTTGATAAAGATTACATGATGGTGGCGGGGTCACTTCAGTTATGTACAACTCGATCCATACAGTACGACTGTTCTTTTTATGATTTTTTATTATTTCTAATTTGATGCCTTGACAAGTAAAAGGCGTATCAGAAAGCATTTGTTTTACACAATACAATGGTGAACAATATCCAAGTACGGTATTAGTGGCTTTGTCGTATTTGGAAGTTGCAGCGCTTTTCAATAACACGCGAACTCAGAAGTTCAAAACCCAACTTACAATTGCGTTTTTCGCTGCCGTCAATCATAAAATTACGACGACAGCCAACTCGAACCACCGGACCGTGAAATAAATCTACCAATCACAATCCACGGACGTGAACTTTTGAATGGTTTACTAAATGATTGACGGCAGCGAAAAACGAAACCGTTGATTGAGCAGAGTTCCCGAGAGTTCGCATGTTATTGAAAAGCGCTGTAATGACTCACTGAAAATAAGTCTAGGGATCGGTAAACGTGAAATTTTATAAGTATAAATAACCCATATACGCATATATTTTTTTTCAGTTGCCTTTTCAGTTTTGCTCTCGATTGGGAGTACATATGACATGTATCACACCTGTAAACTGCGGGAATAAAATAATATTCATGGTAATATTATAAATTGAAGCAGCTGCAAAGAGAACCCGAAATATGCCTTTCTTTAATTGAAAATAAAATTAACAGCATATTCCTAACCAAGTCAAGATAAATCACGTGTTTCGGACAGATGATTATTTTCAGGTTATGAAGGCGACTTCCATGACTCCATGGAGAAGTCATTTCTCGTTTCCATCAAAACAATGTTGCATATGCTGCCATACTTGTTTGGGGTTGTTGTCTTTGTTGTTGTTTATTGTTGTTGTTGTTTCCTTGAAAAGAAACTGAGGTGTAACCAAAAACGTTTCTGGAATCCTTTATTTTATTATTTTTATTGTGGCCTGTTTTGATGACAAGGAATTTAGAACACTACCTACAGTTAGGGTTCAATTTATATGTTCCATTTCAGTGGCATTTCCGTCGCTTTTCAGTCGCGTCGAATGTAATTCAAGTCACAGAAAACTCGCTGAAATCGCTTTAAATCATCGCAATACCCACACAGATAGCAAAGTGCAACACGTTATTCCCATGGTGTATTGCAACGTACATGTAGTCGAAATGAATCAACACAACCAATAATATTTGATGACGTCACGAATGGCGCGAAACTTATATCAATCAATAAGGAAATAGGTTTTTCAATCTTGCCTGAAACTTAACTTCAAAGCAGACATTTTATTGCGACAAGAAATCCTTGAAATATATTAAAGCTTATTCCTTCGCCACGAGGCGATTTGCAGCAGGAAGTGTTGCCTGACACACGTAACGCGTCTATTGTAGCTTGCGGAAGGACAATACTCTTCGTATTTCCCCTGCTAAAACATAAACTAAATATAAATGCTTAAAAAAAAAAGAGTTTTGGCACTAAATTTCACGGGGGTCTTAGCCAAGGTCAAAAGGAAACCCGGAACATGTTTATGTAAAAAAACCTAGTTAAATAGGAAAGACATCCAAGAACCAGAAATTATTCTGCGTGGGCTGACATTGGCCTAACAAAACAACTTCCCTGCTCAGTCACGATATATAACTACTAAACATCTTAGTTATTCTGAATAGAGGTATTTCCGATTGAAATTGAAATGTCCAATTTCGTTGTTTTTCCGCGGTGGCTGGCAATATCAAGATATTGGTATCATGTGCAGAGGAAATGTTTTATTTCATGACCAGATGGTTTATTTACATGCCAGCATCGGGGATTATGCAGTATAGCGTCGTAGACAGAGTCTGATTGCTGGCTGCCAGAGACGAATTAGGAAAATAAACGAAATTGACAGCTATCAATTCGAACAGCAGTAAACGGGAATTTTTTTCCTTTAGACATAAGGAAAACAAGGCATCGACACACATGCACTGCATCTAACATAAAGGTGAGTTGCCACGATTTTCCTATAGGCCTTTACTATCTGTCTGTGCACACCACATGTAGCCGTGTAATTTATCAAAGAAGATAGAAACTGCTATCAGTAAGCAACTAGTTGAAAACACCTTCCTCCCGTCCTCCCGTCCCAATTCTGGACATCAGAAATGGGAAGCACGAATTTTACATGTCAGTGTAACTGGTGTCTCAATAAGTTATCGACGATCGTGAATACGATACCGAGTCCGGCATTGCATTTAATATCATTCATAATTTCAAAAATCCGTGATATGATGTAGCTTTTTGTGTCTCTAATGTCTTGGGGGCCTTATGACCCTCTAGGCACGAAGGAAACAGGCGAATGTCTTGGGGGAAAGTCATTATCGATAGAATCCTAAAACTAAAAGTGTTGAGTTGTATAACTGTGACGTCCGCATGTGTTAATTTTGCCTCTAAGGGTTCTCATTTCCTACTGTTAAAGTGCACCTAACCCCAAAAAGTTTTTTTCGCTAAAAAAAATGACCACATTTTGTTGAGCATGACTGCGCAAAATTTTTTGATTTGGTAAAAACCTCTATTTTTTGTGCCTTGTTGAAGTACGGAAAATCGCACCAAAATCGCCGCCATTTTGTATCACGACCTATAAGAGTGGAATGGGTCGAGTTTCTGGATGTGACGTCAAATCCAGAACACGGCAAATCTGCATATCGCACATTTCACTTGTTTCTTTGTACTTGTACGATACCGTAGTTCGAAAAAATATGGCCCGATAGCTCCATTTGTTCTGCTGCTGGAGCATATCATTACCAAATACTTTGATGAATGAACAACTGACTTCAAGCTGAATTGTCTTTAGCTATTCAAGTATAATATGAGCTTACCTGGAAACATCGTTGCAGGGTACGGTGCGACATATTAAAGTTCCGTTTCTTCCATGTTCATACATTTTATTTTCATTTATCAACGGTTACAATATATGATTTGATTATAATTCACGAAAATCAAACCAATAACGTCTGTGACTGGCGAATTTACTTTCGTTCAGCTGATTTTACGTTTACTGCCGGATTGAAATCTATCTTGTGCCGCCGACATAAGCTTACTTTTACGTATTCGCCGACTTATTTTCCGCTTGGTTTGAGTTCTATTTTAAAGTAAAATTGACATACGTTAAATAAAAAAATATTATTTTCTTTCAATGTTTTGGCTTAATTAAAAAAAAAAATAAATAGACTATGCTTTGAACTTCTACCGGCGATCACTCGCACGTAATTAAATATGCAAGATCAGAAACAACAACAATAATCATTGGAAATCATCGCTCCATCCGAAATCAGCTTTCTTTCTCCAACCGACATCGCCACAACAGAGAAGGTCTTAACATAATAAAAACATGTATAAAAAGACGGGATCGGAAGTAAGGTAAAGTTTATTTTCAAAGCGAAAGTTTACAATTTAATAGCGGCGCGGCGATAAAAGCTTATAAAGGCAACCTTTGCCCTTCGGTCACACAATCCGTCACGCATTGAACATTCAAGTCGTCGCTTTTCGTGAATGGAAACTTCATTCAAGCGCTTACACTGATGAAGAGTGATATAATTTTCTCCAAATATGTTCTCGAAAGAACATAGTGGCCGCAACGTTTGTTTTCGACGGTGAGACGCTTCGGCGAGGTATATTTATACCTTCCAGAATCTTCCGTTCACTGAAGTTACAAATCTTGATTATTTTCCAACGTTCGCTGATGTTTTGTAGGGCAGCGATGCTACACTTGCACCTAACGTTAAGAAACACTATGTTAAAGGACGAATAATTGGAGCAAGACTACAGTCTGTAAGAGAGAATAAAGCAAGTACATGTAATATAAAATGGCAAGAACACGGCACGCGGGAAATAAAATGTAAACAAGTAACGCGCGCTAGTAGTCTTACCATCCTTTAGCCTTCACCGGTTCGAGTTCTTCGTTGGCTTCCAGCTCCTCTTAGTATTTCGCTGTCCATTCAGCATCGGCCAGCAGGTCGCCAGCATAAGCAGTAGCTTCGTCAAAGTTAGTGAAGATCGCGGTGTTCTCCGTGATCAAAATAATTTTTTGACACATCATGTTCGGCTTTCTATCTAAATATCTCGTATCCAGCGATAAAATTTATTTCCGAGTCCTCTGAGTCAAAACTCATCTCAGTATCCGATGAAATGGAAGCCATTGTTAATTTGAAACAATTAAGATGACTCGAGAGCCCAAATTGAAGGAATTTTGCCGAAGAAATCCCTCGATCAACCGGGAAATGTATAGAGCCAACAGAGAACGCTCATTCGGTCGTTCTGGATTTGACGTCACAGCTCACTCTCCCCAGATCTCCTTTCTGCGGGTCGTGAACCATTTGGAGTTCGCCTTCAACAGGTCACAGAAAATCGAGGATTTAACCAAATCAAAAAATTTTTGCGCAGTAATACTCAACAAAATCTGACAATTTTATTTAGCGAAAAAAACTTTTTGGGGTTAGGTGCACTTTAATTAAGGACATCGAAACAGGTAATTAAATGGTATATCAAGCTACGTAGATGCAGTTTTTCTTACGATTGTCAGGCTCAGAGGCAAACATACATGTTAGGTTTCAGATTCCTGCAAGGTGGACAAAGAAGTTACCCCTAATGCAATCGTTGTCAGAACGGAACTCTCACGCCCGAGCATGCTTTTTCATGCAACGTCGCTATGAAAGTTAAAAACGTTTGTCTCATGACCTTAGAAAAGGCATGCGCTCACGATGATCCAGCAAAATTTATAATCGAACAGCACGGCCGAGTTTAAAGTCGTGAATAAATACGACAGTCAGTCAGGCAGCTGCAGTTTGTGAATTCAATTATATACCCTTTTTTACTGTAAAGACGAGCTGATAAAACACCTAGAAGTGATCAACTGAATTGTATGGAAGAGTCCAGTTGCCAGATTGACGAATTGCCTCATGCGAAATGTTACGCTTCTTTAGCATCTATTTCTTTCCTGTCCCGGGTTCCCTAATTCATTCAACATGACAAGAACATATGGCTTATTCTGTGTTTTTTTTGCTGTTTAGTCGATATATTGACATTGTATACTGAGACATACAGCGGTTAAGTGCATGTAGTTCTCGTAAAATTCTATCAGTCTGGTGTCAATGCTAAATTATAAGATATGATATACTGTTAGTGTCGCTCGATATAAAGACTTCTGAATTAGTACCATTATATCTACCATCGATTAGTCTAAAATTGCCTTCCAAAAAACAATAACAAAGAAAAACGTAGAAGAAACGGAGGGAATGTAGAGTATTGGGCAAGCCAGGTTTCAAAACAACATCCACAGCGCCCGCTGCATATGTCATGAATACGACGGAAGTTGTTGGCGCATCCCAGAGCAACCCCTGTGCGAAAAAAATATTATCGTACTAGTTATATATATTAACGATCATTCATCACATTATTTTTAGATTTATACACGATCAACAAATACATTGATGTATGTTCGATTAAGTTGAATAATGATATATTCAACTCAATTGATGTTGTAACTTCCAATACTGTCTATTATTTTGAAATTTCCTTGTTGCCTTTCAATCAAACCCATTACGGTCACCCATACTAGCTGTTCAATGTGGCAAAATCCTAACGGAAATGATCGATACTGGTCGATGACATTAAATGTGAATCGCTTGGTTTATCTGACTTCGAGCGCTCCTCGAGGATACAACAAGACGTATTTACCCATATTTATAATGGCGAAAACCGCAACATAGACTCACCGGGTCTCATGAACAAAGGCTAAGTCCCGCATTCTAAAATTTATGGCTAGGAATCCAATAACTGATTATACTTAAAATCAGATTCAGAGTTGTCTGTCTTCTACTTTACTCCTAGCAGTTAATTTATCTTGGAGTCAAAACGTCGCTTTTTGATTTCTGATCTTAGCAACTTGTATATTCCCTTACTTTATAGTTTAGTTAATTTGTGGTCAACAATTGTTCTATCGGGTAGACCGCTGATTATGCCACTAGACGAACAGCGTGTTTTCACTGCCGTGAACAAAAAAAAAATGAGAATAAAATACAATAGCTTTAGAATTGCTTCAAATTGGTAGGTTATGAAATGTCTAATTTCTTCATCGGTAAAAACATGGGTAAGACAATTAGAATTGGCAGAAAATAAAGTTAGTCGATCTAATTGCTTGCGATTCATCATAACGTTTTCCAAGGAAGGGACACACAAAAAATAATGAAAACCGAATTTTAATTTAAACAGCAGGCGTTTATGAAAACATCATCATATTCTGTCGAACTCTCCATGTTTTGATTCTGTTTCATTTTAATTCCTTTTGTATGCGCGTTACCCCTGGTGGTGCGGTGAATCCTAGCGCGGTAAATTGTGTCAGTGAACTAATTCTATATAAACCGCTTCCGTGTTTTACGAAATCGATCCTGCAATTTTGGTCTCACCTTAATGGGCTCTTAGTTTTTGTGATATTCGAGGCCTAAATTTTCCGAGACAAAAGGCGATGAATAAACATATTAAGTAAATGTTTCATCCAAATTTTCTCTGGCGCAAGAACTGCTTGCGCAGGCGGTGTCTTTGTGACAATTGTTTAATTTCACGTAGCCAAAACTTCGGTAAACAAATCACTTGCAATTCTTGTCGCTTCCCAATAAAGTGAAGGCTCTTAAGACTTAACCTTCAACTTGAAGCCTACTTGACAGACGTTTTATTTTGGAAGGGCCAACAAGAAGAAAAATGAGCACGAAAAACATCTTTGGAAATACATTTTTCAGGTAGGAGATTTCCAATGGACTATCTGACCTATAACGATGATCATTAAAATCCATCGTTCTAGCGGCCGAGATGTTTAGTACTGACGGTTAGAAATGCGCCAGATGAGAGCTTTTTATTTTTTTTATTTGAATATCATAATTCCCAACTATGTGTTTCATTCAGTGAATTCACATAAGTTCGATCGCTTTGCGCAAAACCACATAGCACATAACTTTCATTTTGAATACACGCGAAGACACTGATCTAAAGACATGAACTATTGCAAGCGTCGGTTTCATTTAGGTATCTCATTGTATTATCTCCGATAAAAGAGGAAAGCGTTTGTCGCGTATATTTGAAAATATTTCTAGAAATTGGTTAATATTTACGTTTTCTTACGTCGTTATTTTACATTTGCATATTGATTACTGATAACGTTACTCCTTACTGTTTCTTCGATTTGAGAAAGAGATAAGAATAAACTGTGAAAATAAGAAGCATTTTAGCATGCATTTTAATTATTTTATATTGTCCCTAAAATATGTCACTATACTACTAACACGCGGGAAATATCACACAAACCGTACCGAACACTCCCTATTCAAGTAGTTAACATCGCCAAATTGAAAGCAAAGTTTGCAAGATGATAGTTTGAGTGTACTCGCCTTGCGGTAAAAAGGATGAAAATACATTAAGAAACCAATTAAAAGCTTAACACGATAAAGGACATTGAAAATACATCGAGTCGAAACCAGCCTGGCTAACCTGGGCTATTCCTACATAATGGTAAATTAGATGTGTTGCTAGAGCAACAACATAAAAAGGGAACTATGTAGGGAACGTCCCGTTTAGTACTGAATTGGCTTTGAATTTGAAACAAAATACATAACTGCATTATTGTCAATCCCATCCCTATTGTTGGGGCATCCCAGTCTAACGAATAGTTGGGCCAACGAATAGTTCGACAGGACCAAAGCACAGTTAAATTGCGCTTGCCCTGCGTGAGTAGTTATCTGTTGTTGCTGTGAGTAGTTGTTGGCACAGCTTTGAAAACCACACCTGACCAAGCAATGGCGGAGAGTCAAGGGCAAATGACTGGTGGAACTTTAAATTGCTTACGCCAGATGGGATAGAGCTAGTTTACTCTTCGGTTTGCGAAATCGTAGTCAGATCGTAGTAGTTCTCTACCACGACAATTCCTCGGCGAAATGAAAACACAATACTCCGGATGAAAAATAAAAATAAAACTGTTTTCCTTCAAAGTCATAGACAACGATATGTTGAGGGGTTGCCAATGGATTTTAAGCATTCTCTTATTTGGTTATCTCAAAGTGTATACAACTCATTGTTTAAGTATTCCTAAATTTCCGATTCAGCAATATTGAAGAACGGAATTACATATAGCAAACTTGACAGGTGGTTAAGCTGGAATGGGGAAATATGAAAGCAAAACAACAAAACATAATAAATTATGCTAGTGATTTCGGCGACGTATTCAGCTGCGTGTTCTTACATCATGCAAATATTTCTAACATTTTAAGCTCCATTCTTCGAACTCTTTCGATTCGAAATAAAAGAGCCTTTCCAGTCACTCTTGCAAGTGTACTCTTTTATTGACAATTCAGCTTTGTGGATAATTAATTTTAATAAGATGCGGGCGAATTCAATTTGTTTGCTTGTTTCTGTGATTAACCTGTCAAAGAGGCCATGTATGTTGCAAGTTTTAATTATCCCTAGAACGTAATACGTTTTACTTCGACGTCAAAAGTTTTGTCTACTAAGGTTTCTTTATAATGACAATAACGCAAAAGCCATTGCTGTTTATGGTGCGGATCACGTACATACATGAAATACATTGGAAAATTGAGTTCCACTTTGGTTTAATTATTGCTTAATCGTAACATAGTCTACCATAGTCTACTTCATATTCAAGGTTTCCATAATAATGACAATAACGCGAAATCCATTGCTGTTTATGGCGCGGTATCACGTCCATACATGGAATACATTGAAAAATTTAATTCCACACTGTGGGTATTCATTAGTAGGGGATTAGGAAACGCAGGGCGACCTTACTTATCTACAACTAGCTTTTTTGTTATCGACAACTTTTTATGATCGACAACTAAATAGTTGTCGACAACTATCTCTGTAGTCTGTGGAGGCCCTCAAGCAATCTAAAGTCGAACGCCCATAGATAACAATTCCTCGCCACGTTAACAATCTTATTTCCGTCAGAATATAGTTTTCTCTATTTATTTTTTTTGCTTATTTTTAAACGAAAAAACGAACCAAAAACAACGAAAAAATACGATGTAGGCCCTGTTTTGAAAGTAATTTACCAGACATGTATAGCTGTCAATATGGCTTTATATTGAGCTAACTCGAATCCCTGTGGTGATCAATTATGATAAATTATACAAATAAAACGTTTATTTGGACAAATTTGTAATTAGAATAAAGGACTACTTTATTTAGTTCGATTATAAAATGAATACAGCCGTAAGGTAGCTTTCAGTGCGATTTTACTTTCTACATTAACAGTCAAACACAAAACAAAAAAATGTATATATAAAAATATGAAATTAAACTCAATCGCAACATTACAAATGGGGGCATTTTTCAGACTGGTAAGTGTGGAAATGTCTTGCCCGTTTCCGATTAGCGTCGAAAAAGCTTTCTGCATTACCGCATTTTTCCAATAATGGGTTGCAGTTGCATTCTTTATATATTAAATTGTTTTGTGCGGTCAACCGTGGTGCTATAATTAAATCAATTAATTTATTTAAGGCTTAGGAATAGTCTAGAAAATGCCCTCAAGTATCAGGTATTTTCCTGCTTTCACGTCAAATTCAATGTTACCTCGAGCGGATGGAAATGTGATTATTGCATTAAAAAAATCAACTCACCTAAATTCGCAGTTGTATGCAAACAGATAGAGTCTTTGTTCTTGGTCAAATTGCCTTGAAGTTTCACGCTGCATGGTACGTGTCTTATTTATTTTTATTTGTGTGTTAGGAATATTTACTTATGAACCATTTGTCGCCGTTGCAGGGCCGATTGACAACCGAATGATAAAAACAGCCCAGAGTCATTATTTGACCAAAAAGTATCATCGAAAGGAACAAAAAATGACTGGCTCAACTTCCACTGACTTGTTTTCAAATCTTACAAGAACCACAACTGGTGCCTTCATTTCTTCATCTTCACATAACAATCTCACTCAAGAATCGACTGAAAGTAACGTACACGTCTACATGAAGTCCTTGAAGCTGATTCTGTACGCCATCATCTTTCTTGTCAGCGCCATAGGAAACATTTTAGTTTGTATCATCATTATAAAGAAGAGGAGAATGAAGACGGTCACAAATTACTTCATTCTGAATCTGGCTCTTGCCGATCTAACGCTCACACTTATTTGCATACCATTTGACATTCCTGTGCAAGAGATGGATTACATATGGCCATACGGATCCTTTATGTGCAATATTCTCTACCCGCTCCAGACCATGTCACTGTTCGCGTCGGTTTTCACACTAACGGCGGTCAGCTTGACACGCTATTGGGCGATACTGCACCCGCTCCGTCGACAGCTCAGCACCACCAATGCCAAATGGCTGATTGTGGTCATCTGGCTTCTCTCCATAGTGCCCGTGTCCCCTTACATCAGTGTCCTGGGCATCGGGGAAACAACTGGGTCGTGCGACGAGAACTGGAGTGACGACCGTAGCAGAAAGATATACACAGTGTCCCTCTTTATCGCCCAATATATCGTCCCTCTAAGCATGATCGGAATTGCGTATGTGAGCATTGGGAGAGAATTAGGAAAGAAAAAGTCTACGCCGGAGAACAAGTTTCTTCAAAATGCCCAAAACGTAGAGGCGTCGAAGGTAATTCACATGCTTGTAGCCGTGACTATTTTGTTTGCTGTTTGCGTTCTCCCTACCAACATAATGTGGCTGTGGCTGGACTTTGGTAATGCTGAAGAACAATTCTCCTACTTTTGGGAACTGGTTGCGTTTTGCAACATCTTAACCTTTGCCAATAGCGCCGCTAACCCGGTATGCTATAGCATAACCAATGCGAATTACCGCAAAGAGATCAAAATTCTTTTAAAGGCGTGCTTTACAAAGCAGGATGAACGCTCCCTACGATCAGATGATATGAGGATGCTAGAGACGTCGAAACATCTGAATAGTCGTCGCGGATTAACTGAATACACTTCGGTTAAGGAATAGTCATTTCTGCACACGTACTTCGTAGCTTTAAATGGTGAAAATAATATTACCTTTTCACCCTGATTGAACAGAGTAAAACCAAGTGTAAATTACAATTATTGTGACACATACATTTTATTTGACAATATGTGGTTTTCCACTGTTTTCGCTGGAAGGTCGTCAAATAAACGTTATCGATATTCAAGGACAAAGGTAAACTTGTTTTATTTTCACTGATTTTGCTAGTCCATTACTTGAGTAATATAAAATGTACGCCGAACGGTAAAGTGAAACCTGTTGTTGTAATATATTAATTGATTCTTGTATTTGCCTTCTGGTGCAAAATGAATCTCAATTGCTTGAAATGCGGAAAACAAATATGGACATCAAACACGTCTACCGCTGTGCGACAAACCGTCTGTATATGAATCTTTTATAGGGAAGCAAATAATTGATATGGAATAGAATGTTCTTGTAATATTATGGAAACTTCTTGATATGTCTAACTGATCGCCATCTTTATATCGGCATCGCGTGATTTGATAAGTTGTCTAAGTTTCTGACAAAGTATCATGATACGAATACAACCAGTGGGGTTATATCTGCTGGCACAAATCCTTTCAAAAATATTAAACGTTAATTTAAAAAGTAGACGCAAAATGAGATTGAAATAAAGCGAAGATCACGTTAGTTATTTCAGTACTTCTTTCACTGTCTCGAGCTTAATTTACTAATTCAATTATCCTCTTTCATTTAAGCGAGAACCAAAAGGGGAGGGGGGGGGGGCAGTTAGTACCCCCCCCTCCACGTATGTCGAAAAGTATTGAAGCTATGGAAATGAAACTTACATGGTGTGTAAAGCATCCGAAAATCTTTATTTTAGTGGCAGTCACGTGTCACCGTAATGACGTCATACATTAAAAAAATCCGCCATCTTCGATCCTAAATCTTGGGTTTCTAAATTGTTCAGAAATGTCAGAAAATCTCTAAATTTGTTTTGAAAAAATCAAGAAAAATATGAAGATGCTAAAACGGCAAAGATTTTGGAAGGATTTCAAAAACGATCTGTATCTCGAAAAGTATTTGTGCTATAAAAATGAAACTTATGCGGCGTATAAAGCATTCAAGCATGTTTATTTTAGTGACAATCACGAATTAATTATGATATCATATCATGCCAAAATAACGTCATACTTTAAAAAAATGTCCGCCATCATGGATCCGCCATCTTGGATTTTTAAATTGTTTAGAAATGTCAGAAAATCACCAAATTTGATTCGAAAACATCGAAAACAATATAAGGATGCAACAATTGCAAAGACTTTGGAGGAAACTATTCGTAGAAAGCGGAAAACTCATGAAAACTGAAAATTAAGCTGAAAATACCAAATTTGGCTAAAACGGCCTGTCAAAACTTGGTTGCCATGGAAACACCAAGTCACGTGATGAAAAAATTGACACTAAAATGTTCCCAGATAATTTTTAGGAAAAGTCACAAAGTTTGGCTATGATTGCTTGAATGCTCTTTACTTACGATAAATTTGAAGTCAGCGCGGGAACTTTCTGCCCCCCCCCCCCCCCCCCCTCCCCAAGCAGAATAGGGTTAATAATTTCGCGCCATGCTGTGAAAGTTATTTTTATTTCCTTTTGATCGAGGCTCCGGCATCTCGTTACTCGAACTGACCAAATAGGTAGCGCTTTTAAAATATCTCAGCTATGGACTGAACCGGGTTAAAAATATATTGAAACAAAAAAATGTACATCCGAGTATTCTAATTTAGCGAAATTGAGATCCTTAGAAGATAACACCACCAGAAATTCGGATTATGAATTTCTTTTAAAGAAACGACCTATTTTCTGCGACTACATGGCTTATCCATTAACATCTTGCAAGCATTTCGCTGATCCCATGTGCACACGACGACAAGAGACGGACACTCCTACCATTGTGCGATATTTCAAACTCCTAAGCAGTATAATGTCAAATCCTTTCCCTCTTATTACTTCTATTCAGACGTGAAGATAAACTTATCGTCTCTTGTAACATTATCGCAATTGAAAAAAAACCCGTCAATTTACGCTCAGCCAAATCGACAGAAAAGCAAGGCATTCAATGCTACAGTCCTCTAGCAAGTTGTTTGAAAAAAAAAATCGCACTCCCGATGGTCTTAGCTATAGTAAGATTGAATACAATTAGAAATAAACCGCGTTTTCATAATTGAAGGTTATCGTCGATGCAGCCTTACCGTCGATTTCACTGTTGCGCGACCGTTTAAATCAAACTTTTCTGAGCGGTTTGCAAAATATTTCCGTCAATCACACACAGTAATACCTTATATGAAAAGTGCTCGATTTTACCGCGAGTAAAGATCTAGACCTTCCATATAAGGTACGGACATGTATGATTGACGGAAATCTTTTGCAAGCCGCACAAAAGAGTTTGATTTAAACGGTCGCGTAACAGTGAAATCGATGGTGAACGCAATTAATGGTCGGCCGATCTGCTTGAAATTGAACGACAGTGTCACGAATTATAAAGTTCAAGAACTGAGACGTTATCCCAAAGGCTGCTGATCTGAAACAAAAGGAAGAAATATATTTTGAACTGACTCCAAAACTGAGCCAATATTTGATAATCAAAAAGAAAACATGGCATTCAAACCTGGTTCTAATAGTTGCAATTTGCTCCCAACAATTATTTTTTGGGGGAAATGACGAACACTAATTTGGATATGGTGGACTGGCGGTTCTTTCACTCTCAATAAAATAACATTCTTTGGAATTCAAATTGTTTTTTAATGTGGAATATCATATTTTACAACTATTTTTCAACTTCCATTTGTTCGAAATGAGATTATTATGGCGAACTAGAAGGACTCGCCCCCTCTCCCTCTAATTAAAAATATATCAGTAGAATATTCAATTAAATGTGCACTTACGGAATAACTGTCAACATCAGGCGTTTTCCCTTATGTTAGAATGAGCTGTCGTAAGTGACCACGCGCTGAAACAATAAAGGCCGGCCACGTACGAACAGGTCACGTATCCACAGAGATTGAAAACTTCTCTTATTCAGATGATTACAAATAATACAATGTCTCATAAATATGTAGCACGACAAGTGGTCGCTTACGTGAGCTTAAAAACAAAGGAAACGACCAGTTGGTAATTCCCAAAAGTTGTCGCGATCGCTTAGGGATGCCGGGGGCGGTCGCTTATGAAAGGTTTCAATTACAAAGTTTGAGTGACAATTCAAACGGGGTTTCACAATGGTGGTCGTAACTTAAGAGCTTGGTCGCTTACGAGAGCGGTCGCAAAGAGAGCTTCGACTGTAGTTTCTAAATTGCTTGTATCTGATCTTATAGCTTTATTCCATTCTACTATACATACTAGAGCAGGGCATCTAATCCATGAATCTTTCTGTAAGCTTTGTTTAATTTTGAATTTGTGTTTATCCATCCACGATGACGCAGCAAAGTCAATATATTTTGATTTAATATTCCAATTATATCAATGGATAACATGTCACTTTCCTAAGTTTCTAAGTTTATGCGCATTGGGGATGAGCAAAATAAAAGACTGAATTCGTTGCTAAGAAATATTTCAACGATTGAAAAATGTCTTTTTTACTTTAAAAACAAAGAAAAACACTTTAAAACAAACGATACAAATATCATCAGAATGCAATGATAAACTATTAATTTTGTTACTCACTATGTATTACTCGAAAAATTCGAAGCTTTTAGGAGCGCTTGTACTACTACTACTACTCTTATTACCTGGTTTACTGAAAACCTCACCTCCCATAGAATAATATATATATAGTTCTTATTCACAGCAATATTAAAATTCTATATTTTTGTTCATCTGTGCATGCAGACAACAAAGTATAGGTCTACTGTAGAACTCCTATAACGCTAATTGGCCAATTGGCTAGGGCAATTTCCCCATGTGGCCGTTTGTCTGTGGTATAAATCGACACGGGGTGTCCCGTGCTTTGGGGATCGATAGACATACATAAACATCATGATCTAAGCATGTTATTTGTCATGATCGCTTCAATGTACTGACTGAATGCATATGTTTATCCTTGAAATATAACGTTATTTATTAACTGATTACACATGCAGTTACATTTTAAATGATTATTTATTTGATGCGCTATTTGTTTTCATGATTCAAACATTATATACATTATTAGATTGCGACTTAGCTCAAACCTGCAAATGTATCTAAAATTTCAACGTCGTCATCCCAGGATGTGTATAAAAATAACCAGAACGAAATAAACTTATCCTATGGAACGATTTAGATCACATAGTAGCTGACTAAGTAGTAAAGATGGTCCCTGCTTGACTTCACCTGACTTGTTGATATGCTAATAGTATTTTTTATGATCCACGTACTATCAAAACAGCAAATAGATATATTAGGTGCATATCTGTTATTACTTGTATGTACAGTCTAAGCCCTCGTACGCGGACACCCTCGGGAAGCAGATAAAAAGTGTCCGCAACTAGAGCTGGCCGCTTACGGGAATGTGCAAATACAGATTTTGTATGAGCTATAGTTCAAACGGGGTTTTGTCAAGGCGGCCGTAAGTAGAGCTGTCCGCTCACGAGTGTGTCCGCTCAGAGAGCTTCAACTGTATTTTTACCAATAATTCGCATATTTAATTGCTGCTAAAATTGCGCAATTTCAATGCGATGGCAACTTCAAGTCTCCCTCCTTTAAAAAAAACAAACCAACATCTTTGGTTAAAATGTAGATTTGAAAATCAATTTGGAAATAATCACGTACGGAATAGGAGATCGTGAGACAGGTACACACAGCTTGGCCCTGGTTGCGGAAAAGTATATGCATGAAATGCAGGCGGGACTAAAAGATCCACGGTTTCATATTCTCTAAGGATTATTTCATGCTGAAACGCTTTCATCGACATGGAGAAATATGACGACAACAGAAGCGTAATTTATTTAAAAGGCTTAGGACTAGTCTAGAAAATGCCCTCAAGTATCAGGTATTTACCCGCTTTAACGAATGCTACCTCGAGCGGATGGAAATGTGATTATTGCATTAAAAAAATCAACTCACCTAAATTCGCAGTTGTATGCAAACAGATAGAGTCTTTGTTCTTGGTCAAATTGCCTTGAAGTTTCACGCTGCATGGTATTTGTTTTATTTTGTGTTTGTTAGAAATATTTGCGCATGAACCATTGATCGCCGTTGCAGGGCCGATTGACAACCGAATGATAGACAGCCTAGAGTCATTCTTTGACCAAAAAGTATCATCGAAAGGAACAAAAAAACAATGACTGTTTCAAATTCCACTGACTTGTTTTTAAATCTTACAAGAACCACAACTGGTACCTTCATTTCTGCATCTTCACATAACAATCTCACTCAAGAATCGACTGAAAGTAACGTAAACGTCTACATGAAGTCCTTGAAGCTGATCCTGTACGCCATCATTTTTCTTGTCAGCGCCATAGGGAACATTTTAGTTTATATCATCATTATAAAGAAGAGGAGAATGAAGACCGTCACAAACTACTTCATTCTGAATCTGGCTCTTGCCGATCTAACGCTCACACTTATTTGCATACCATTTGACATTCCTGTGCAAGAGATGGATTACATATGGCCATACGGATCCTTTATGTGCAATATTCTCTACCCGCTCCAGACAATGTCACTGTTCGCGTCGGTTTTCACACTAACGGCGGTCAGCTTGACACGCTATTGGGCGATACTGCACCCGCTCCGTCGACAGCTCAGCACCACCAATGCCAAATGGCTGATTGTGGTCATCTGGCTGCTCTCCATAGTGCCCGTGTCCCCTTACATCAGTGTCCTGGGCATCGGGGAAACAACTGGGTCGTGCGACGAGAACTGGAGTGACGACCGTAGCAGAAAGATATACACAGTGTCCCTCTTTATCGCCCAATATATCGTCCCTCTAAGCATGATCGGAATTGCGTATGTGAGCATTGGGAGAGAATTAGGAAAGAAAAAGTCTACGCCGGAGAACAAGTTTCTTCAAAATGCCCAAAACGTAGAGGCGTCGAAGGTAATTCACATGCTTGTAGCCGTGACTATTTTGTTTGCTGTTTGCGTTCTCCCTACCAACATAATGTGGCTGTGGCTGGACTTTGGTAATGCTGACAACAATTCTCCTACTTTTGGGAACTGGTTGCGTTTTGCAACATCTTAACCTTTGCCAATAGCGCCGCTAACCCGGTATGCTATAGCATAACCAATGCGAATTACCGCAAAGAGATCAAAATTATTTTAAAGGCGTGCTTTACAAAGCAGGATGAACGCTCCCTACGATCAGATGATATGAGGATGCTAGAGACGTCGAAACATCTGAATAGTCGTCGCGGATTAACTGAATACACTTCGGTTAAGGAATAGTCATTTCTGCACACGTACTTCGTAGCTTTAAATGGTGAAAATAATATTACCTTTTCACCCTGATTGAACAGAGTAAAACCAAGTGTAAACTACAATTATTGTGACACATACATTTTATTTGACAATATGTGGTTTTCCACTGTTTTCGCTGGAAGGTCGTCAAATAAACTTTATCGATATTCAAGGACAAAGGTAAACTTGTTTTATTTTCACTGATTTTGCTAGTCCATTACTTGAGTAATATAAAATGTACGCCGAACGGTAAAGTGAAACCTGTTGTTGTAATATATTAATTGATTCTTGTATTTGCCTTCTGGTGCAAAATGAATTTCAATTGCTTGAAATGCGGAAAAACAAATATGGACATGAAACACTCCTACCGCTGTGCGACAAACCGTCTGTGTATGAATCTTTTATAGGTAAGCAAATAATTGATATGGAATAGAATGTTCTTGTAATATTATGGAAACTTCTTGATATGTCTAACTGATCGCCATCTTTATATCGGTATCGCGTTATTTGATAAGTTGTCTAAGTTGCTGACAAAGTATCATGATACGAATACAGCCAGTGGGGTTATATCTGCTGGCACAAATCCCTTTCAAAAATATTAAACGTTAATTAAAAAGTAGACGCAAAATGAGATTGAAATAAAGCGAAGATCACGTTAGTTATTTCAGTACTTCTTTCACTGTCTCGAGCTTAATTTACTAATTCAATTATCCTCTTTCATTTAAGCATGAGCTATAGGAAACGTGGGTTTTGACTAAATAAAAGCAACTTACTTACAAAGAAGTAGTCCTTTGTCTTTAATTGCCATCTGAGCCGACTCTACATTCGGTATTAAGGATAAAAACCACAGCTTTGTATCCAATTGATCGTCCAGACTTTCGTTTACACGCTTTGGTACCAAGCTTTTATTGAAATCGGAGGCCGGATGCTAAGCTGTGGTTCACATGCTAATAAAAAATTACTGGGTAGGAAGAACTTTTTCGTTGCTAGGAGATTTGGTTTCATGCCAATCACAGAGCCGAGAAAACAATGGCATTGTTTTTCAAATTCGTGGTCAGCTGGTAAGGTCAACGAAAACCTCTCTGTCCCCCAGTTAGTAGAAAACTGCGACAAAATCAAGACTTTTCCCCACGGGGATGGCGACATGAAAAATGTAAACAGGAATTTATTAAATAAATTTCGACTGAATAAAAGCAAATAACTTACAATGAAATAGTTCTTTATCTTTTTATTGTCTCCTCAGCCGCTATTCGTTTGATATCGAGGGCATAAAAGCTGGCTTATTTAACGAATAGTTCTCTCTGTCCGGTCCATTTGAATCGACAACAATAGTTCTCATCGTTACGAAGAAAACTCCTCTAAGATCGCACAGTCGCTGTTTGAAGAGAGAAAATAAAGGGATGTTCTAATTTTGGACAAGATTATAAGCTAAATTTGAGTATATGAATTGAAAAGTGGATGTTACCAGTAGCTGTGTTAATTATTTCTACCGCGATAAGTTCAACGAAATTCGAACTGACCTGTCTTCCGAGAACATTTTCGATTCCAGGTTTCCCGCTCGTTTGAGACCCCCCAAGGTGGCCACCCTGAACTTCCTTATTTGGGCATAGCCACCTGGCCGTCTTACGAGCTTCAAACGATTGATCAGAATTGTCTTCCTACCCAGTGATTTTTTACCGTTAGTCAAAAATTCAAATTAGACCAAGCTTAGCATCCGGGCCTCCGATTTCAATAAAAGCTTGGTTGCCAAAGCGTATAACGAAAGTCTGACGATCAATTGGATACAAAGCTGTGGGTTTTATCCTTAATACCGAATGTAGAGTCGGCTGAGATGGCAATTAAGACAAAGGACTTCTTCTTTGTAAGTAAGTTGCTTTTATTTAGTCAAAACCCACGTTTCCTATAGCTCATGATTTAAGCGAGAACCAAAGGGATGATCTAAAAGAAGAATCCCCGTGCCCCATAATACTTTTTTTCCTTTGAAATATGAAATATATTAACCCTATTCTGCCTGGGCTTTTATTTCGTTCGTGAGTCTGGGGGGGGGGGGGGGGGGCAGATAGTGCCCCCTCAGTGACAGTCACGTGTCAATTACGACGTCATACACGCCATAATGACGACATACATTAAACAATTCCGCCATCTTCGATCCTAAATCTTGGGTCTCTAAATTGTTCAGAAATGTCAGAAAATCTCCAAATTTGTTTTGAAAAAATCAAGAAAAATATGAAGATGCTAAAACGGCAAAGATTTAGGAAGGATTTCAAAAAACGATCTGTATGTCGAAAAGTATTTGTGCTATAAAAATGAAACTTATGCGGTGTAAAAAGCATTCAAACATGTTCATTTTGGTGGCAATCAAAAATCAATTATGATATCATTACATGCCAAAATAACGTCATACTTTAAAAAAAATGTCCGCCATCATGGATCCGCCATCTTGGATTTTTAAATTGTTTAGAAATGTCAGAAAATCACCAAATTTGATTCGAAACCATCGAAAACAATACAAGGATGCAACAATTGCAAAGACTTTGGAGGAAACTTTTCTTAGAAAGCGGAAAACTCAGGAAAACTGAAATTAAGCTGAAAATACCAAATTTGGCTAAAACGGCCTGTCAAAACTTGGTTGCCATGGAAACATCGTTACTCGAACTGACCAAATTGGTAGCGCTTTTAAAATATCTCATCTATGGACTGAACCGGTTAAAAATATATTAAAACAAGAGAGCTATGCATCAGGGGCACCCAACGGATAGTTTCGGTGGAATATCTGTTCCGAAGGCCTATAATCGCCTGTGATATTCGGTTTAGGGAAATGTCATCTCGAACATTCTTAATATGGAAAAAATAATGCTTTTGTTTCGGGAGAGATAAAATGGGATAGACATTCTCTATTGCCGACCGGCGAGAGAAATTCCAATAATTATCGCTAGTAATATGTCAAAATGTTCTCCATGCAGTTGGCCGTACGATACGTTATAAAACCCATACGAGTAAAACCGCACCTCTCAATGATTTCAGCTTCCGAATTGCTGCATGGGAAAATAAAATGTATACATGTCGTATTTCTATAAGCGCCCGGGCACCACCAGCACCCTCCTTGTACGGACGTGGCGGTAAAACTAGGATCCAATGTACAACCGAGTATTCTAATTTAGCGAAATTGAGATCCTTAGAAGATAACACCACCACCAGAAATTCGAATTATGAATTTATTTTAAAGAAACGACCTATTTTCTGCGACTACATGGCTTATCCATTAACATCTTGTAAGCATTTCGCTGATCCCACGTGCACGATATTTCAAACTCCTAAGCAGTATAATGTCAAATCCTTTCCCTCTTATTACTTCTATTCAGACGTGAAGATAAACTTATCGTCTCTTGTAACATTATCGCAATTGAAAAAAAAACGTCAATTTACGCTCAGCCAAATCGACAGAAAAGCAAGGCATTCAATGCTACAGTCCTCTAGCAAGTTGTTTGAAAAAAAATCGCCACTCCGATGGTCTTAGCTATAGCAAGATTGAATACAATTAAAAATAAACCGCGTTTTTCATAATTGGCGAGTAAAGACCTTCCATATAAGGTACGGACATGTATGATTGACGGAAATCTTTTGCAAGCCGCACAGAAGAGTTTGATTTAAACGGTCGCCTAACAGTGAAATCGATGGTGAACGCAATTAATGGTCGGCCGATCTGCTTGAAATTGAACGACAGTGTCACGAATTATAAAGTTCAAGAGCTGAGACGTTATCCCAAAGGCCGCTGATCTGAAACAAAAGAAGAAGATATTTTGAGCTGCATGACTCCAAAACTGAGCCAGTATTTGATAATCAAAAAGTAAAACATGGCATTCGAACCTGGTTCTAATAGTTGCAATTTGCTCCCAACAATTATTTTTTTGGGGGGAAATGACGAACACTAATTTGGATATGGTGGACTGGCGGTTCTTTCACTCTCAATAAAATAACATTCTTTGGAATTCAAATTTGTTTTTTAATGTGGAATATCATATTTTACAGCTATTTTTCAACTTCCATTTGTTCGAAAGAGTTTTGGTCCTAGCACGAGTCAACTTCGAGCCCGAGTCAAGCTCGAGTCACGAGTCATGTTCGAGTCAAGTTCGAGTCAAAAAGTTTTTTTTTTACTTTTTTTTTTTTTTCTATATTGTAATTTTAATTTTTTATTACTTATTGATTGATTGATTTTTTTTTTTTTACATTGCAATTTATATTTTTTTGAAACCAGTTGTCGATCGATTGTCCCTGCCCAGAGCGGTTGGCCGTACGCGTGTGCGGTTTTCAGTAGCTAACAGAAGCTATTGCTCGCTTTCAATACTCCTTCGATCTCTTCCTATTTATTTTCATACGACTTAAGCAGAAGCGACTACATTTCCTCAATTTATAACGTCGAAAGCCCCGCGCACACAGATGTCGAACGCCATCTTGATTTGGTCACAGGTCCCCAGCGAATAAAAACATCACATTCGTAACCAGTCCTCCATCCAAGTCAACAACATGGCGAGTGCTGACGGTAAGATGTTTTCTCCATTCGAATCCAGCTGCATCTCGTTCTTGTGATAAATCATCACAGTGTATATTACCCTTGATATTAATTTCACTTTACGAAGCATAATTACGATGAATATTTTTGTTCCCCTACTGCAGAGAAAGACGACTTGAGGATTCTCGAGGTAAGTTGTATTTTCTACCGTTGGGCGTGTAGAACATTAAAATCAAAACTTTATGATCATGCTTGGAATTGGGAAAAAGCGATTGTAATGAGTTTAGACCCCTTAATTACATCTGGCTTTCAAATTTTGTAGTAATATGTTATCAATCATCTTATTGTATCCTCTCTTTTTGACAGGATAGAGTTTTCGTTGACCTCACATTGAGCAGGTAATTTGTTCGATTCGATTTCATAATTTAAGCTTACTAGTATTAAAAGCCATCATATATTATTGTTGTCGATTAGTTCAGTCACTGATCTTACAGTGATGAAGGTGAAGAACTACTGTCACTTGAGGAGATGTTACAGCGGTAAGAGTTTATATTGCATTAATATACTGTATTTCTCAAACAGACAAAATCGTCTACACACAGTTTTGCCGGAAGAAAACGGAACCACTTGTAGGTTCTTACATTGATGTTTGATCTTTGTATTGTTTCAGCAAAAGTAGTGATGTAAAAGAAGACGTGAGTAATTTTTCTTTATTTTCATATCCCAATTTAAAAATACAGTGCGTAGTTAAAGTTTGAAACATAATGTTATATAAGTATATATATATATATATATATATTTTTGTTTTATTTTAAACGGTTTCATGTACCATTAAGTGGTCACTATTACTATCCACGATAAAATTTATTTCTATCATGGATTTCGATACTAGTTTGTGGAGGCCTTATACACCTAAATTAATTTGTTATTGTTGTGGTCAAATAAGGTGGTGAAAAGTGCTGAAAGTTCCCCCTTCAAGGAAAAAAGCAGCACGAGGAGAAAAAACCCTACATCAGCATCTAGGAAGTTGTTCGTTGACGATGATGATTCTGTAGATGAATTAACAGTCCTGTAAGTTTTACTATAATATATTGAGATACTGGTAGTGTACTATATTGAATGTTATGCAAGAGCCTGATTGCAAATTGATGTTTTCCAGTATCGCTACTGCCAGATGCTGCAAGAGTTAACATTTTGAATTAGTGTTTCATAATCTTATCTGGCTTGTGAGAAGCAGTTTAATTTGTCAAACTGTGTATCAGAGGAGATGTGATGTATTTCTTTGGGTGGCTGGGTGTGGCATTTGAGTTCAAAACCTACTGTACTCATTGTTCGGGATAGATATTAAAAATTGTTATCATTGGGGATATGGTTGGCATTTTTAATTATAATCCAAGTTAAAAAGAAGAATTAAACCAGTTTAACCAAATTGAATTAGTTGGACCAATAATAGCCCATTCCGAAAAAAACCCGAAGAAAGGACTGGGGCGAGTTTGCTAATTTTTATTAAAGATTGACAGTATCATCTATAGAACTTTCTACCGACCATATTTTCTTGATTTTTTCTTGAAAATATTAGTCTCATTCAGTTGCTTTTTTAAACTCACAAACTTGCTAGGGTTATTAATTTCTTTAAATAATCATTCATTTTAAAAGTATTTCATTTTTCAGCCAAATAATTTGAATGGGCTATATTTTAGCCGTGGAGGGGCCCAGAAAGTGTCTGCACTGATTAAAAAGTTATTGTACTTATAGTTATTGTACTTATAGTTATTATCCTTCAAATATTTGTTTCACAAGGCCGCTCTGTTTGCCATGGAAGATCTCGGCCAAGCTATTTAAAAACATAAACATGATGAGTTATGTTGGCGTTCAAAAATATTGCTAGTCTGCTCAAAACATCTGTTCTATTCAATTTAGGTAACTTAATTTATGTCAATAATCAACCATGTATTGTAATGTGAATCATTTGTATTCTAATTACTTCTTTAAACTACCAACAGGGAAAACTGCCGTACGTCATTAAAGTTAACACCAAACGTTTGGATTGGTATTCCTATTCAAGAAGTGGAAAGTTTCCCATATGATATTGATGGCCTCCAGGTATATTGCCTCAGTTATGACAAAACCGACAAACTGGCTACAACTGTGGATGGAAGACAGTGGTCTGGCTATATCACTTCCAGGCGTGCAGGCTTTGTTAGAAAACGCTTTTTGAAATCTTGCAAAGGTTCACACCGCTGTGGTAATGAGTTGTGTGGATACTTTCGACAGTTCAACAAAGTAAACCGAGTCCAATTTGAGAAAAGGGGTTCCATTGCCAGATGTAGCACATGTGGAGCGACAGCGGAGTTTGTCCCTTGTCACGCCAAGAAGATATGGAAGTATCCTGAAGGTGAATCCAAGGTAACTGTTTATCACTATGGAACTCACACTTGTGTACCAATTAAGCAAGCACCCACAACTATAGCAGAGGCAGCAAAAGTAGCCTTTCAGCAATCCAGAACCTTGAAGCCAGAAAGATTTGTAAATGACAAGCTAATTGAAGCCATAGAGAATGAACAGCCGCTAGAGGCTATAGAAGAGTTGGCAGATAGTTTGGTCGATCGAAATTCATTGAAACGAATGAAACAGGCTGCCAAAGATAAACTTGACCCAGTAGGTCATAGTTATGATGCTGTTATGCAGTACAAGGCAAAGGTACAGAAAGTTTTGGAAGATCCTTTCTTGATATACAAAGTGGATTGCGAAAAGCGAATAGTGTTCAAAACAAGTAAGGAACAATTAGAACTTGCTTTACAGATGGATCGTGAGGGTGAAGGGCATCTAAAGGTAGAGCCATGTCATGTTGATGGCAAGCACAATCGTGTGACCGGGTACATAACCATATCACTTGTTGTGTATGACACCAATCTAAGAGAAATGACCAAGATTGCAACAATGGAGTGTCCAACAGAAAGCAAAGAAAACATTGGTCTGTTTTGGGTTTGTCTAAATAAAGCCCTACAACAGTATACAGGTAATGATGAATACTGCTATAAACCCCACCTGTATGTGTGTTCGATGAGGGTGGTGGGTTTTGGGCATCCCTCGAAGAAAAACTGGCTCAGAAGAAGTGAACAGAGCCGTAAGCTGTGAACGCCACTGGGGATTCTCCGTGGATCGAAATGCCAAGAAACTCAATGGAGAGGACGTCAAGGAGGAATATCGATTTATCTGCAATTCTCTCTTGAAGTCTTCAACTAGGAACATGTATGAAAAGGCCAAGATTGAGTTGGAGAAGTTTATCGACCAATATCCATTTCTAAAAAATTGGTGGAAATGGTGGGAAGCGCGCAAGTCACATGTTTTTCGTGCTTTTTAAGCCTGGTTTCAACGTAGCAAAGATAAATTTGGCAGAGGTCCACCACTCAAGGTGGCATCACATCGGTGCAGAGAATCTCACCTTGATCCAGGCATGTCGAGAGGACGTGGCAGAGAGCATCAAGCTTAAGAGGCGACTGGAAGGGTATCGACTTGGTGCGTACAAAGGTGGCCGTGGGCCATCTGCTGATGATCTTCAAAGAAGACGACATGTCGACCAGAAGAAACAAGCAGAGGCCTTCTGCAAGGAACTAGATAGCCATGTAGAAAGTGGGAAGAAATGCATCTTCGCCAATTAGAGCATTTTGTAGATGAAGGCGCTTCTCATCGTCATGATCCTGTTAGTAAACGGGTGGGAATGGATGCAGGGGCTTGTGCTTCTTTGCCTGAGAAACCAAAACAGTCACTTGACAAACGACTTGCTCCACGACGAAACACGAGGAGTAGCAAGTTTTTACTTTCTCTGCAGATTGCCAAGTCATGCCAAAAATCCTTCCATGTTGGAAACCGCAACGTGAATGACCAGTACTCCCAAGAAATTACCATCATTCACAAGACAGCAGCTACCTACAAAGTGACTATCGACAAGATGCCAATGTGTGATGATTGCAAATATTGCACCACCCGTGACATTTGCAGTCTTATTTTATGGGCTCTTCTCTACATTTACAAAGTCCCTGAGAAGAGCGACCTCCTTCACCAACGTTCATTTCTTAACTCTGAGCTGGAAAGTATCTTCAAGGCATGTGAAAGGGAATCATCCTCAGCCACACCTACAGCATCAGCCACAGCTATTCCTACAGCAACAGGCACAGCTATTCCTACAGCAACAGGCACAGCCATGCCCACAGTATCAGCCACAGCAACAGCCACAGCTACGCCTAAAGTGACAGGCACACTCATGCCTACAGTATCAGCCACAGGCACTATTGCGTCAGCTACAGCTACTGCTCTTACACCAAAAGCTGCGAAAGATTTCAACAACCCGAGTTATGAAAACCAGCAATGGTTTATTTCTCGTGTAGTATCAAGAGGCAGGACACCCACATGTTCACATCCAAAGTGCACAAGGAAATTCGAAAGAGGAGAGCTGTCTATCCAAGTCATGGCAAGATGGAGTCCTCCATATAATACAGCAGATGGTAAGAAATTTACCGTTGACCGAACGTATCACTTCTGCTTAAAATGGTCGTGTCTGCAGAAAAAGCCCCGGGCATAGCAACCAGCTGGCCCCACCAGGCAACATCAAACTAAAGGAGGACGTTGGCCCAAGCCTTTCGTCAGAAGACTATCAAACCATCTTCACCGAACATTTACCAGTAGAATGGATGAAATAATAGAACTGTTCTTCTGCCGTCACTGAGAAGAACGTCCGGGTTGAGTTCTTGCGTTAAAATGCCTTTAAAGTTATGAATGATATAGATATATCCAGTTCAGTTGAGAGAAACGTGTCTTGTCACGTACACAACCATATGAAATCAAGTTATTGTCTGAAAAAAAAAGAGAAGGAAAACCTTGCTTTCTGTTGGAATAGACCATTGCTTTTTTATTAGAGAGGAATCGGTTTTGGAAAATCATAAGATTTGCCAGTTAGTAACTGACTGACCTGTTGTTCGTTTCTAAGTGCAATAGATTATTCCAACGTTCTCAATTCTAATAACTCCTCGTCATATGACATCCGTCTTACGAGTCTTTTCAAAGAAGATTTGTTTGAGTTAATTTTGACGTTTTTGTTTCCTTGTTAACAGAAGTTAAGGTTTAAAAAGCCATGTGTTATTTGATAAAAGGGAGGTGGAAGTTAGTATAGTCCCAGCACACAATATTTTGTCATAGAAACACGAAAGCGACACCGTGCAGGCTTTTGTTAATGTTGATGTTTTTGCGTTCCAGTTCATGAAATATAAGCTTCCCCATCTTTTCAGGCCTCTTCACAACTTTTGATTTTTTTCAGGATTTTTTTTGGTTCCTGAGTGCTTATCTATGTTAATGTTTTCGGCTTAAGAAATTATAAGTTTATCATTGTTGGGGTCGAAAGCTCTGCCAACTGTTTGCATATGTGATGACTTTCTAAATTGAAATAAGTTACATGAGTATTAAATCCAGAAATTGGATTTATCGGAGTTGTGTTAAAATGGTGGACCTTCTGTCACTTAAAGCAAGATATGCCGCCCCTGACTTAAACTGTGTTCAATTCTCAACTTAGCTGATACGCCAGATTAGCAATAAGAGCATGACACCTAAAGACACTCACCCCTTTAATTTGAGACATTGGTTTGTCTTCCTTGTCAGAATCTTTTATATAAGGTCTATAAGATAAGGTTATATATGAAACCTTTCTCATTATAACCAAGTTAATGTCAGGAATCGAGCATGATTGCGGTTGTTGACAGAACGGTACCATGGGACAAAAATAAAGTATTGGTTGACCCCTATTGTAGGCTATTAAGAAAGTGAGGGCCTCCACAGACTAGGCCAATTGTTATCGATAACTATTTAGTTTTCGATCATAAAAAAAATGTCGATAACAAAAAGCCAGTGTGTGAAGCTAGTTATCGATAACTAAGGGCCTTAGTTATCGATAACTAGCTTCACACACTGGCTTTTTTGTTATCGACAACTTTTTATGATCGATAACTAAATAGTTGTCGACAACTATCTCTCTAGTCTGTGGAGGCCCTTACCCTTACCCTGCGCCGCAGACGAATTCACCGCCTGCGAACCAGCGCCAAAATCTCTGTTCCAAAGGCCAATCACAGGCTAGACGAGTACATATAATCCGTTACTTCGTTGGGGGTCCGGAACAAGGATTTTGGCGATGGTTCGCAGACACATTGAACGGTTTAATTCCGCGTCAGCGACCCAGGCTAAAGAAAGTCGTAATAATAATAAATTCGCGGTTAGTTTCTATATCCGCAGTCACTTTGATACTCACAGCATATCCGCGGTCGTTTTGAGTCGGCTTGTCCAAATTCCGGAATGGTTTATTGTCCATTGCCATCCGTGGGGTAAATAAAGTAAGACCACAGTTGAAAACATTGAAGATCTGGCATTCGAAAGCTGAATTTCTGTAGCATTTTCCCCCATTTTCCGTACGTATTAAATCAAAGATGGACTCCTACTCTTGGCTGCGAAGGGAATGGGCTCCAATTTACGTAGAAAGCAAGATGGCGTCTGAAGTAGGGGAACAAAAATATTCATCGTAATCATGCTTCGTAAAGTTAAATTAATATCAAGGGTAATATACACTATGATGATTTATCACAAGAACGAGATGCAGCTTAGCCTGCGTGCAGACGTCTCCTTTTCCTTGCTTCTCGCGGAAAAGTGACGTCTGCGAAACGGCGTTCCTAATCGTGTTCCAGCACCCTGCTGTTCGGGTTTTAAATTTCGCATAAATTGAACTTCACAGTTTTATTTACGTTTACCGTATTTACAGAGGCAGGATCTTGATCTGATCGATTCAAGATCACAGGTCTAACAGGAGTAATACAATGCGAATTGTCCAGTTTTTCAACAGAATCCTCACGGTTAAATATTCAAGTTCGACTGTTACGATCCCGGGTACGATTCGTCCAAAATAATTCGCTTCTCGGGAGAAGCAGATGTTTCCACCCTGTCCTTTCCAAGTGTTTGGGCCTTCTTTTTACATTAACTGTCAGTCCTGCCCTACAAGCTTTAGAACTGTATTCATTTAAAAGTCCTCTTCGATTTTTCGCAAGTTATTGTAAAGTCATCTTCGCTTCCGTAGCTTTCCAACGCATTGGGTTGTTTCCCGTTGTTTACAGATGTACGGCGATGTTAAGTGAACTGCAAACTGCAGATAAATGATTTCTTCATAATCTTTAAATTCTCCGCGACATTGATTAAGATTTGTTTGTCGTTATGATTCACGATCAGCGAAAAACACAACACACAATCACACGACATCACCGAACATCGCCGACCTGTTTTAGCTCCGTTGAATTCATGCAGCATAAAATATATTGAGTATTTCGGACGATAGCCAATCCGAGTTGATTCTAAACAATGCCTACTGTCAAGCAACCAATCAGAGCGCGGTCCCCAAATTCTGGAGAAACAGCGGGACACTGGAACACGATTAGGAACGTCGTTTCGCAGACGTCACTTTTCCGCGAGAAGCAAGGAAAAGGAGACGTCTGCACGCAGGCTAGATGCAGCTGGATTCGAATGGAGAAAACATCTTACCGTCAGCACTCGCCATGTTGTTGACTTGGATGGAGGACTGGTTACGAATGTGATGTTTTATTCGCTGGGGACCTGTGACCAAATCAAGATGGCGTTCGACATCTGTGTGCGCGGGGCTTTCGTTTACTTATAAATTGAGGAAATGTAGTCGCTTCTGCTTAAGTCGTATGAAAATAAATAGGAAGAGATCGAAGGAGTATTGAAAGCGAGCAATAGCTTCTGTTAGCTACTGAAAACCGCACACGCGTACGGCCAACCGCTCTGGGCAGGGACAATCGATCGACAAACTGGTTTCAAAAAAATATAAATTGCAATGTAAAAAAAAAAAAAATCAATCAATCAATAAGTAATAAAAAAATTAAAATTACAATATAGAAAAAAAAAGTAAAAAAAAAAATGTTGACTCGAACTTGACTCGAACTTGACTCGTGACTCGAGCTTGACTCGGGCTCGAAGTTGACTCGTGCTACGACCAAACTCTGTTACGTTCGAAATGAGATTATTATGGCGAACTAGGAGGACTCACCCCCTCTCCCTCTAATTAAAAATATATCAGTAGAATATTCAATTAAATGTGCACTTACGGAATAACTGTCAACATCAGGCGTTTTCCCTTATGTTAGAATGGGCTGTCGTAAGTGACCACGCGCTGAAACAATAATGGCCGGCCACGTACGAACTGGTCACGTATCCACAGAGATTGAAAACTTCTCTTATTCAGATGATTACAAATAATACAATGTCTCATAAATGTGTAGCACGACAAGTGGTCGCTTACGTGAGCTTAAAAACAAAGGAAACGACCAGTTGGTAATTCCCAAAAGTTGTCGCGATCGCTTAGGGATGCCGGGGGCGGTCGCTTATAAAAGGTTACAATTACAAAGTTTGAGTGACAATTCAAACGGGGTTTCACAATGGTGGTCGTAACTTAAGAGCTTGGTCGCTTACGAGAGCGGCCCCAAAGAGAGCTTCGGCTGTAGTTTCTAAATTGCTTGTATCTGATCTTATAGCTTTATTCCATTCTACTATATATACTAGAGCAGGGCATCTAATCCATGAATCTTTCTGTAAGCTTTGTTTAATTTTGAATTTGTGTTTATCCATCCACGATGACGCAGCAAAGTCAATATATTTTGATTTAATATTCCAATTATATCAATGGATAACATGTCACTTTCCTAAGTTTCTAAGTTTATGCGCATTGGAGATGAGCAAAATAAAATACTGAATTCGTTGTTAAGAAATATTTCAACTGTTGAAAAATGTATTTGTTACTTTAGAAACAAAGAAAAAACACTTTAAAACAAACAATACAAATATCATCAGAATGCAGTGATAAACTATTAATTTGGTTACTAACTTTTTATTACTCGCATCCTTCGAAGCTTTTAGGAGCGCTTGTACTGCTACTACTCTTATTACCTGGTTTACAAAACCTCACCTCCCATAGAATAATCACAGGAATATTATACTGACAACAGAAGCGTCATTTATTTAAAAGGCTTAGGACTAGTCTAGAAAATGTCCTCAAGTATCAGATATTTACCCGCTTTAACGTTAAATTCAATGCTACCTCGAGCGGATATAAATGTGATTATTGCTTTAAAAAAATCAACTCACTTAAATTCGCAGTTGTATGCAAACAGCTAGAGTCTTTGTTCTTGGTAAAATTGCCTTGAAGTTTCACGCTGCATGGTATTTGTTTTATTTTGTGTGTGTTAGAAATATTTACGCATGAACCATTGATCGCCGTTGCAGGGCCGATTGACAACCAATTCTGCTGGGGTGCTCAATACATATTGTGACCCTCACCTAGATAGAGCAGGAAATCTAACCATAATCTTTCAATTCTGTGTAAACTTTGTTCAATTCTGTATTTTTGTTTATCCATTCATGATGATGCAGCAAAGTCAATATATTTTGATTTAATATTCCAATTACAGTGTATATCAATGGATACCGTGTCACTTTCCTCGTAAGTTTATGCGCATTGGAGATGAGCAAAACAAAAGACCGAATTCGTTGCTAAGAAATATTTGAACGGTTGAAAAATGTATTTGTTACTTTATAAAAAGAAAAAAAAAAAACACTTTAAAACAAATGATGAAAATATCAGAATGCAGTAATAAACTATTAATTGCTTTTTGGAGCGCTTGTCACTTCCCATAGAATAATATGTACTTTTGATTCACAGCAATATTAAAATTCCATATTTATGTTCATCTGCGCATGCAGACAACAAATTGTAGGTCTACTGTAGAACTCCTACAACGCTAATTGGCCAATTGGCTAAGCCAATTTCCCCGTGGTCGTTTCGTTTTTGAAGATAGACAAACGTATATCATAATGGTCAAAGCATGTTATTTGTCATGATGATCGCTTCAATGTACTGACTGAATGCATGTGTTTATCCTTGAAAGGTACAGTATAACGTTCTTTATTTATTACGCAGTTACGTTATAAAATTATTATTTATTTGATTTGATTCTTTCATTTTATTCACATTATATACTTAATTCAAACCTGCAAAATTATCTCAACTGATTTCAACGTTGTCATCCCAGGATTTGTATAAAACAATCAGTAGGAAAGAAACGTATCCTATGGAACGATTTAGATCATGTAGTAGCTGACTAAGTAGTAAAGATGGTCCCTGCTTGACTTCACCTGACTCAGTGTTGATATTCTAATATTAATATTATTTTTTTTATGACTCATACTATCAAAACAGCAAATAGATATACGCACGGTACATATTAGGTGCATATATGTTATTCGTTATATGTACAGCTGAACCTCTCGTACGCGGACACCCTCGGGAAGCAGAAAAAGTGTTCGCAACAAGAGCTGGCCGCTTACGGGAATGTGGAAATACAGATTTTGTATGAGCTAGAGTTCAAATGGGGTTTTGTCAAGGCGGTCATAAGTACAGCTGTCCGCTTACGAGAGTACCCGCGCAGAGAGCTTCGACTGTATTTTTACCAATAATTCGCATATTTAATTGCTGCTAAAATTGCGCAATTTTAATGTGATCGCGACTAAAAGTCTCCCTCCTTTAAAAAACAAACCCACGTCTTTGGTTAAAATGGAGATTTGATCAAAATGGAGATTTGATCAAATCAATTTGGAAGTGATCACGTACGGTTGCGGAAAAGTATATACACGAAATGTAAGCGGGACTAAAAGATCCGTTTCATATTCTCTAAGGATTATTTCATGCTGAAACGCTATCATCGACATGGAGAAAAATGACGACAACAGAAGCGGCAGTGGAAGAACGGTTACCAAACAAAAGCCAGCGTCAATCAGACGCCTGTTAGAGAAGTTCTGTGGCTACACAACTGCCCATGGCCTTGGACGACTATCAGAGAGCAAGAACATCATCAGTCGACTGGCATGGAGCTTGTTTTGCATCGGAGCGCTCACAATGTTTGTGCTGCAAGTGTACAATTTGTTTCTGATATACTTAAGCCGTCCTGTTTCCACTGTGGTCAAAGTTGAGCATGACAGTGTAAGTATTGCATCTCAACTGCTTAATATATCACTTGCAACTTATGCATGTAGCAGCTCGATGCCTTAGATTCACTCTTTAACATTATTACACCTTATTACACGATTTTCGACGGTAAAACAAGTACTCATGCTTTTGGCTAGTTGGAGAATAAAATCGGTACCAAAAATAGTTATGCTACTGACGCTTTTGGGTAGCTGAAGAATAAAATCGCTTAATTTAGCAATGCGGACACTGGAAAATTCACGAAAGGTGCACGGGATTATAGGCACGGCAGCTCATGACGATATTTATGATGTTGACTAATTTTCGTCTTTTTCAACAGACAAGGAAGTACACTCTTTTTATTTTTATAAGAACGTCTAATTTTCGAGCTGAGGCTGAACCAAAACCGAATGTTTTTAATTTTTGGCGATTTCAGCCTGAAAACGTTCTTAACATGTTCTTAAGTTACATGGTATATAATTTCACACAAAAAAAGATTCGAACATGAAACCTAGGAAACTCTGCAGGAAACCTATATAAAAGACCAAAACACAGCCTACTAGTGGTTTTTATACATGTTTGCCATACCATGTTGTTACTATAAAAAATGCATTCAAGTATTTTGAGCTCATTTGAACTGCGTATTCACTCAGAGACATTTGAAACGTTACATTTTGTTAATGTTTTGAAATGATACGATAACTGGAATATTGTATTTAGAGCTCGATGCAAGAAACAAGTGAATACAAATGTTCTTGGCCTCAGTCTCGACCTGGCTATGTTCTTAACATGTTCTTAAAATTTGGGTCAATCTCAGCCTCAACGTTCTTATAAAAAAGGTTCTTATAAAAAAAGAGTGTAGTCAGGTTGTGTGATGGGCATATCATTTTTGAAATGCATTTAGAGTATTATTAAAGTGCGCCATATTCAATAAGTTTAGACCAGCTGGTTCAGAGTAACGTCCTGAAGTTGATTATTATTCATCACTCTAGTCCTCTCAGTCAGAGCTTTTGTTGAATAGTCAAATATCGCAAAAATTAATCGAGATCTAAGAAAAAAAAAATGATAATTACCTAACGCCGAACACTGACCAATTCACTGCGTATACACTTAAGTTTCCTGCCTCATTCATTAAACAGTCCACGCTAGACACGCCCGAAGTTACTGAACAAAAAAAAAATGCTATTTAACAGATGTACCTTTATTTATTTTCTTTCCCGGACTTGCTTGTCTATTCCATTATGTTTAACTACTGCTAGTTAAACAGTTGTTGCGTTGCCCTTAACAACTGAGCACGTCATAAAAAAAATTGTTGCATTTTGTCTTTAGCGTGCTAAGTTTCCTGCAGTGACCATTTGCAACATGAATATGCTACGAACAGGAAAGCTTCCTGACCGCTACATCGACGATATACTGGAAAAGTTAACAGCATACGGTAATATATCCAGAAAATGAAAATAAGAGTTAAAACTAACGTTAGTCCCAATAGTGATCAACGTGTAATTTCTTAAATGATAGCAATACATTGTTAAGCAAACGGGTAATGAGAATTAAGAAATCCGTCAACTAAGCGATGGGCCATCAATACTTATGTCAGTAGCAGTTATACCCTGCTTTATTATACGAGAACGTCTACTCTTGTTTGTTTTAACTGAGTCTGATTTGATACCTGACAACGTTCTTAAAAATGTTCTTAAAAACGTTCTTACCCTCTCTTAACAATCAGACAGGACAGCTGGGGAAGCGAAACTCGTCCCCGACGGACCGTTTATGACTTTGTGCGTGTATTATTATAAAAGCAAAAGCCACTAAACTTTGCGACTTTAGCTCAAATTTATCTGGGAAAAATTTGGTACATGTCATTGTTCTCGGAGCTTGGTATTTCTATGTCAACCATGTTTTGGAATTGTCCTGTTTTCTATTTTAATGAATGTACACTTACAAAGATCCGGCTTCAATTTGCTCCTGTTTGGTGAAGTGATCCATCGATCCATGCATGGTTTACACAAAAGCCATTGGAATAAATAACCAAGTAACAACACTGTTGTTTGCATTTTGTTCAAAGTGAACCAATCGTCTTTGGATAAACCAGCCAATAGCACATCTGGCAATGCGAGCCTTTTGGCAGAAGAAGAAGTATTCGAGTCTTCTGGAGAAGAATACCTTGAAGAAGGCGAGGGTGATTATTTTGGAGGTTCAACCGAGGAGGAAGTCAAAGAGATAGAGTATATGATTGAAGAGGCCTTACTCGCCAACATCGCACTCGAGAATGACTCGACGCTGTTTGAGATGGGTCATCAGTTTGAAGACTTTGTGTTTCATTGCTCTTTCAGAGGATACGATTGCAGGTAAATAGATGTATAGATGATATATTCTTCAAATTCGAATAACTCAGACAATAAAGTCGCCAAGTTCCCAAGTCGAACCCACGACCTTCCAGGTCTGCTCTAACGGTAGCAGCTCTCGTAAGCCACTAATTCCATCGCCAATGTGTAAATCATCTCTGTTAATGTGAGGGCTATAGGAATTGTTGATATTATATGTCCAATTGATCGTTCTACCAATAATGTTGAACTTTGCGATAGCTGTTACATGGCCCCGGCTCACTAACCACACTGAGCTAAATATTGTACAAGAGACTCATGGTACACGAGCAAGGTCATACATATATACTAGTATACCTGATAGGTAGAAAATGCTGCCAGGGGAAAGGAAAATGTAACAGTATGCGCATAAGTAGAAGTTTGAATGGAAATATAATTTATTTCTTCGGATGAACTATAACCACTGAACGCAACAAAACTTACCAAACAGCATGATCAGCGAGCAGATTCAATATTACTCCTTCGGAAGCTTCTTCATTCACTTCGGAAGCTTCTTCATTCACTGAGTGCACAGCACATGACGCTGGTTTACACATGACGCTGGTTTATTACTATATGTTAATTGTGTAACCTAAGTCTCAAAAATGTCGTTATCTGTTTAGTGAAGGTATACGCTCACTTTAATGATACTCCTTAGAAATCTGTTTCTTAGAGTTTTACAAAGAGCAATCAGCCCCATGTAAACAAGCTCTTCATAAAACATCTGCAACTCCTTATGGAGCACCCAACGAGTTAACGAACAACAAAAGCCGTTGCTTACATTCTCAACAAGCAAGGCCTTCTCGTTGATGTTTAATCTTATATTGACGATTTTTACGTTGCCGAGAGAAAAAAACACGAAAGAATATATTTTGATCGCATGACTCATTGAGTTGTTTGGAGCCAAAAATACTCGACCGTATATCTTTTGATCGCATTAAATTAGTGGCTTAATTGCATTCACGTCAACACCTTGACAACGAGTGTCGCTGTTGCCGCTACTGACTCGTACTCCAGGACGACCTTTTTGCACTGGCTCCAATGCAAAAGAATAATTATCTGCTACGTTAACTCCAACAGCCACTGGCGAAGTGTGCAGCTTTCGTTTAATAGAGCAGCCTGTGTTCGACCTCGTCGAACTTTCAGTTGTCGATTATTGATTATTATCGCGAACTTTCACGTTTCACCGCCTCCAGGTTTCTCTGTCAGTGATCTTCTTTTGAAACCTTTCCCCACGGGGGTGAGACTCCCCAATAATTATTATTTTTTTCTGTCTTCTTTTTGTCTTGAACGGGTTATATATTTTACGATTTTTTTGGTCTTAAACGGGGAATATATACGCAGGGTATGATTTTGACTTAAATGTCTTAGACGGGTAGCGCGTAGCAGCAAAAAACCGGAGCAACGAAACAACTCACCTCTGAGCCTAGCTGTCGAGAAAGAGAGAGCACGTGGAACTGCGCATCTTACTCTGTTCCATTCGCGCATAACCACAATTCCATGCGGTCTGAGCCTAGCTGTCGAGAAAGAGAGAGCACGTGGAACTGCGCATCTTACTTTGTTCCATTCGCGCATAACCACAATTCCATGCGGTCTTAGAAAATTTGGTTTCAAGGCCCTATATTGTAATTTTTTGCCGATTAGGTCTGCTGCCTTGTTCGTTCGCTTCAGGCTCACTCACAGCGGCAGCAACAACCAGGCTCATATCAGTGGCAACACCTGTCCTGAAATGCTTCAATGATCAATAATATCAGTGACATTATATTATGGTGCGATTTTTAATGCTTACGCACGACTCTGGTGCGACAGTAGAAAGTATGCTTTAGGTGTCGTAAGCACAAATCGTACCATCTAGATTGCTCTTTAGTTGTTTCACGTTTTAAAATAATTCCTCGTAGAAACTATACAAGACATTGGTATCATTTTTGGGACTTTCGCTTTGGCAATTGTTTCACTTTTAATGGCGGAATGGACGACTATGGCGAGAGTCAGAAAATATCGCATTCATTCAACACTGGACCAGCTGGAGGTAAGGCATCGTATTTCATTTCAGGACTTTAACCATCGGAAGTACAAGGAGGGGGAAGAGGATTTACTCTGGTGTGCTAAAACTTTCAGTAGAATAGCTGTTTTATCAATCACGGGCATTTTGATGCAATAACTGTTTTTCCGCAGTTTTGAACACTGCAACCGCGTAATGACATGCGGGTTTATTTCCAATTTTCAGATATAATTCTTCATTGTAATGACTTTTCCAGTTTTCTTAAGAAACTTAAAAAATCTCATTAATGTTTTGGATTCTTGCTTTATCTGACGTCATAAGGAAATAATGAAATCTAAAATGGCGGGTTTTCCAAAGTAATAGTTGGGGCGAATCATAAATTTAAAAAAATGTACAAACTACGGCACCGTCGAACTGTATACTATTGTCCATTAGTGTCTATAACACCAGGCTCAATTATATCAGCACTACTAAAACTTTTAGTAAAAAGTCAAAATAATGCACATGGAAGAAATTAACACTAGATAACAATAGTATTTGCACACTGTTGATATTGAATATATCATCTTCTTTTCGATCACTACCACTGCAGGTTTGAGGCTACAGTTATTCATAGAACAGTCACAATACATCGCACAACTCTCACATACAGCAGGAGCTAGAGTTGTGATACACGATCAAGGACAAATGCCATTTCCAGATAATGAAGGACACGATGTATTACCGAGCCGTTCCACTTCACTTGCAATAAGAAGGGTAAAAACGATAGTCATTGCTTAAATCAATTATTATTATTATTATTACATAACCCATTGCATTATTATCACCTCTTGTTAATTATCATAATGTATAACTTAAAATCAGTTATTACTATTAACAGAATTGTGCGATAGTGCTAGTACAAATAGCTCAAAGCTAGTTTACAGGCATGCCACTCACTGAACAGACTAAATATACATATTCCAAACAAACATAATAGATAACGTATATATATAAAAAACCGAACACGGTTCAGACATTAATCCCACCTGGCATGAGGCTAACCAGTTGGCTATTAACAAAACGTAGCCCGAGGAGCTGAACTCGGGAATATCGACAAAAAAAATTCTGCCACAGAACAGAGGTCTCTAACCACTCGGCCACGCTGCCTCCAATTACAATTATCGTTGGAATCACGCACGGAAATTAGAGACTCTTAGGCCCAGTTCAGACGCCGTACTTCACATGAGCCGAATCAAATTCGAATTTAGGCCGACCCAAATTAATTTAGACCGGCTGAATTGATTCAAACGCCGAGCTTAATTCAGCCGAACTTAAATTAATAGGGAAAATTGCTGTTATATTTAAAAATATTATAATAATTCATGCATTTGTTTCGGCTCATGTGAAGTTCGGCGTCTGAATCAAAGCCGCTCCACAGCCGTTATTCCTGGCTGAGCCAGGCGGGAGGAACGGCTGAGCTGATCCGAATTCATTCAGCTGATCCGAATTGATTCAGACGCCGTACCTCACATGAACTTAATTCATCGAATTCGACTCGGCTCATGTGAAGTACGGCGTCTGAACTGGGCCTTAACACTACACTGACCCGACTAGCCAGTAACAAGCTGGGTCAGTCCAGTTGAAACACTGCGATCAAGTCGAGTTTAATTTCTAAAACTAACCAGCCTTCTACCAGCTGAAATTTTGAACACATTTGCTATATCTGTGAATGTTAAATTTGCAATGTGTGTTCGTTCTAATTAGCAAAAACTTGAAACAATTCATAAATTGATTTAGTTTGTACTACACATTTCTCGTTCTAGACTGTTATTGAGCGTGTGGACCCATTCGGTAATGGAAGCTGTATTTCAGAAGATGACGTTGAAGATAATATATATGCCAAAAAGTTTAATGCCACGTACTCCAGGCAGGTAAATATAACATTTTCTAATATGCGAAGAAATCATAAATGTCTACCAAAAAAACTGAACAGCTATCAAGAAAATGTTGTCTTAAACTTTCGGGGGAACAAGTGCAGTTTTTGGAAAATCTCCATTGAAGCACTCGAAGAGTTTCCAACTGTCATTATCCAATCGAGTAACAGCGCGACCACTCAAGAGACTCCCAAAATTGTCACGTCAGCACATCGCAACGAGAACGCGTTACTTAACAACTTCGGGACGATAAACGTGGGCTGTTTCCCGTATCGGAGACCAGATTTCGCTCTCAACTGGTACGTGTTCCCCTAACTGTTTTTAGTTCTTGATTTTATAAAATGACAAGGTTGGCAAGTATTTCATGACAAAGATTCGACTGTTACGCGGCAATACAATGGTGTATGTGAGAAATGCTCGAAATATTGAATAGCTGAATCAAAGTTAAGCTAGTGGACATAAAAACAATCGTTTACAAGGCATGCAGACCCAGCTTTATGTAAAGGTATACATTCTACTTACACGATTTTAGTTTAACAATGCTCTATTGCGAATAATTATTAATAATTATTTACAGTGAGTTGATTTAACAGTTAAATTAATGCATTTTCTTTTCGTTTGGTTTTGTTTTATCTGTTTGTTTTTTTGTAAACAGGCTTGCTTGAATTCATGTCATGCTAACAAACAAATTTTGGAATGTGGATGTGCCGAAGCTCAGTTTCCTGCTGACGCAGATATATGCGATATACAAAACTCGACTACAGGTACATAACTGTGTATAGGTATAGCATTGACATTATAGTCTAAATCAAGATGTCCGCCAATGAATTGACAGCTACCGGTGAACGTTTTAACATCCCAGAGTAAATATTATTGTCAAAATTGCGAAGAAGAAAAAATACACGAGGAAAGCTTCTTTCAAATCATAAAACAAATTCCATGAACGAGACTTTTTATGTATAATTATGATAATACGTCCCCACAAAGCAAATACCAATATAAAGTAAAACTGATTGATTGATTGATAGATTGATTGATTGATTGATTGATTGATTGATTGATTGATTGATTGTATGTCCGTTTATAATATTAATTGGTGTCTCGAGGAAGGATGGTGTGGGAATTTGGGAGTGTGGAGAGGCGCTTTCTTGAGAGAGGGGGAGAGATAGGGGGAGAGAGAGAGAGAGAGAGAGAGAGAGGGAGAGAGAGAAAGAGAGGATGACTTATCTTTTTTGACCTATTTGTCAAAACCGAGCTTCTTAGGTATCACTTAATTATCATTATGTGCTTGTTTTGTTTGTAAACTTTCTAGCAAAATGCCTGAATACTTTACTCCGAAAACTACTGTCAGGTGAACTAAACTGTGAAGTGCATTGTCCGACTCCATGCAGGTATGGTATCTAAATTTTTAATTTACTGGCGCATACTAAGTTCATTCAGTTAACATTACAAATACAGTGGATCCCCTATTAAGCGGTCACCTTTTAAACGGCCACCCCTGTTAAGCGGCCAGTTATCAAAGTCCCTAAATTATTGCCAGTATACTGCTGTATATAAAACCCTTATTAAGCGGCCACCCATATTAAACGGCCGCGGCCACCTTTTGGCCGTCCCGATGAGGGTTTCCCTATTGATTTTAGCTGATTAAGTGACCACCAAGAATTTAATACACGCAGTTTGGCTTTGTTTTGATAAACCTGATGTCCGAAATAGAAGATGACTGATGATTAAAACTTTCAGACACTTTTTTATCGTCTTGACGTGTTGTGCAGATTCTGCGTGTTGTATTCAGATAAAGTGACGTTTATACCACGTCTTATGCTAATTTCTGACGCGAAACCCCGTTGAAGCGGCCAACCCTATTAAGCGGCCACTTGCCATTTCCCCGAGGGTGACCGCTTAAGTTTCGAGGGTTCGACTGTAAGTTTCGACATGAATGTATCGAATTTACAATTTAACCCTCTAGCTCTGCAAGACCGGCACGTCGGGCGCCCACTCAAAAACAAGGTTCAAAGTGCAATTGCTTCCGAATATAGGTTACCATCACCGGAAGCCACGTGTTATGCCATTTTTTTTTTTTCAAATTATCAATCTGATCATACAGTATGTAAGCTGTTGCTGTATCTCTTTTTTATTATTTTTGCTGCTGCTGCTGTTGTTGTTGTTGTTGTTGTTGTTGTTGTTGTTGTTGTTGTTGTTGTTACAAGGTCGAAATATCGTTCGCAATTATTTCCATATTACTTTAAAATGTTTACGAAGGCTTGGATGTTTTCTGCTGTAACGTCTCTCGTTGTTTTGTCTTTCAGAGAAGTTATATTCGGTACTTCGCTATCAATGGGTGAATGGCCTTCTTATGGATATGAAGTAACTGTTATTATTCCTTTAATATAGTTTTGGCGGTTTTCTATAACAACTAACGATTGCGTTTTACACTGCCGTCAATCATAATTACGACAAGCAAATGGAATCTGCCAGAACAAAATGGATCTAAATCCACAAACTAAAGGGTGTAACCTTCTGAACCCGTTGAAGTAAACGTCCACGAGACTGCATAAAATTGGCTGAATTATTCAGAATTCAGAAACTTATGAAGTCGTATATGTTGTTATATTGAAAGGCACAGCAAAATCAACAGTGAAATCTGAAATAAATGTACAGTTTTGTGGAACAACCTGTCAAAACATGGCTGTCATGGCAACGTTAAGCTGATCAATTTCAAGAAAAGTCACGAAGTTTTTTCAATAATACCCGGATAATTTTTAAGTTACATCCCCTTCCCAAGGCCAAATATGGGATGATTTGATTTAATGAACTTAATTACAAATTATTCAACTTCATCTTGTAGGAAAATAGTCATTTTTAACTGTAAGGCGGATTTATAGTATTCGTCATAAAACAGGTTAAAAATTTGTATAAGGCACATATGATAAAAATTCATTTATCTACATACATAGTCTATGTACTTTTTCAGGAAATTCTCGAGAGACGTGTCCAAGAAAGGGAGGTATATACGTCTGAGGGAGATTTTGGGTATTATCTCAGGCAAGTGCAAACATGTGAATGATATTAATATATAATTGTCATATTATTTTTATTTTATTTTTATGCAAAGTAGCAACCAGAGGATGACATCGTTTGTTTATAGTGTGAATCGTATTTTTTTTTTCAGGGAGAACTTCATCCAAGTAAGAATATTTTCGAGCGGCTAAACTTTGAAAGAGTCGTCGAGAACGTAAGCTATAAGGTAATAAAAATACGTCTAAAAACATATAAGGTCATATATACTCACTCCTTTGCAATGGCAACAAATAATAAATAAACAATAGCGAAGCTCTCGGAAAACTGTGAGCTTCGAGGAACAGATAATGTCCAAGGACAAATATCCGAGAATATTTTTGAAGCCAAATGGAGCCGGGCTATTGTAGTTATTATCCTTCAAATATTTTTTCACAAGGCCGCTCCGTTCGCCGTGGAAGATCTCGGTCGGCCAAGCTGTTAAACAACAAAATAATTATGTTGGCATTCAAAAATATTTCTAGTCTGTTCAAAACAATCAGTTTGATTTAATTGAGCAATTTATTTGAGACGGAAACTGAACCTGCGAACGTGAAACGTAAATTTTCAAAACTGGGGAATATCACTTGGGGAATATCACCCGGATATTCCCCAGTTTTGGCTGCGTCACGTGACGCGTTTAGACCAATCGCGCGCGAGAAAAGTTTTTAATGGATTATAACAGGGTATAATGGGGAGTTGACCTTTAGAGGACCACAGTTGGACGAGAACATCCAAGCATTTAATCATGATATGTTATTGTTTTGTTGTTTTTGCTGCTGCTTTTTTTGTACGTTGATGCATCGTAGTAATTTAGCGATATCTTATCAAACGCAAACGCCAGTTGTAATTAACAGTACATTTTTATTCTGTAGTTCTAAGACTAATTTACTAAATAGATTAGTATGTTTTCAAAGCTCCTTATTATATAAACAGGCAGTTTAATTTTTGCGGCTATATCTAGCAACCAAGCCAACCAGCTTACTTAGTAGCCAACATATACGATGCGTAGAAAGCACTAAATTATATTATTTTGGATACACCTTATTTTAGAAAGAGACTAGGCAACTCGTTCTATCATAACTTTTCCCCTAGCGCTACAGCACTATAGCATTTCTACTATATTTTTTATCTATGAAATTTCAATATCTAATTGACCAATAAAAACAATCGTAGAGCACTTATTAGTTGATAATTTGTAATGATTACATATTTTTACTATTTTTGTTTCACAGGGAGTAAACCTTGTCGCGGACATCGGAGGACAGTTGGGACTGTGGATTGGCATTTCAGTGTTGACATGTTGCGAGTTGTTAGAGCTTATCCTCCTCATGATCAGAAATACGTTTAGAAAAATGTTTCCAGCGAACGTTGTACACGTGAAACCTGCTCCACCCTGAATCGAGGAAGTCGTCGACCCCCCCCCCCCCCCCCCCCGGGGTGGACTCCCGCATAAAAGGAACGGGGGTGATCGTCGGACATTTTGAAAATAACCCCTAAAAGGAACCAAAATCTCGTTTGGTAGGGGGTGTGGCTCGAGTTCATATTCAACCCTAAGAGGTGCCAATTCTAAGACAAAACTAGTTACTGTCATATTTTTTCCGGCTTAATACTGGAATAACTCGAATGGTAGTCATTTTTAATCTTAAACCTTAGAAAACAACGAATTATTACCCCTTAAAGGTACGACGATAGACTGCGAGCAGTCCCTCTTTCTTTCTTTATCGATCGCGAAGCAAGCGCGAGAGAGCGGAAATCGAGCGCGAAGCGCGAGCGAGCGGGAAATGGGCCGAGCGGAAGTGAGTCACGAAGTGACGAAGAGCGAAAGATAGAGGGACTGCCGGCTTTTCTGCATCAAACGCGTGCCAGATAACTCCGCCCACCAAGCCGTAAGCAATTGAAAATTAACTTTTTTAATAACAAACTCTGCCCTTTAGGTCACGTACGGCCAAAAATAAACCAGCCCCCGGGTGCGAAGAAAGGATTCTTGTTACACACGCGACTCGTGAGTTTTTGCGAGGTAAATTGCACGAAAAAATAACATTGCCTATTTAAACAAGACTGCTTGTTTTGTGTTGAGTTAGTCTGTTCACAGCCTCTCTATTTTCTCAGATCGTTGTAGCCGCAAGCGTGTGTGTTGAGTACGATCTTAGATTATGAATCAATCAACGAAACTCAGCGCTATGTGGAAAAAGCTGTATTTATGAAGTGAACCATCAGCATTTGTTGTCGCCAATGTCTGAAAGTCCAAAGACTGTCTTTATCCTCGTCAGCAACCTCAAGCCAAAATCGTTGGACGATGCTCTTCTGGCGAACAATGATCAGATGCGGAGTAGACCTGTGATCCGACTCTAATGCGGAATCGCTCGAATCTTTCACGTTAACAAAACTCTGATAAATCATCCTCTTCCAGAAGGCCGTGGGAAGAACGGCCATTACATCCTTTCCCATCAGCAAAGCTTCGATTGCTTGCTTCTGTTCTTCCTTTAAAACTACTTCGTTCAAATGAAGAGATAAACATTGAAAACGTTCTGCATTCTCGCCACAAAGTTGCCGCTATTGATGTCTCGCGCTATGAAATCTAAGCCACTGTAGTGTCAACAAGTCGTCAAGCGGTTGTCAAGAAGTTAATACTAATCAAACTAATCTGACAGCGTCCATTGTCTAATTAGCCAATCCGAATTTTCCGTTGTCTGTACAACGGTAAATTCAGCACGCGTTTGATGCAGAAAAGCCGGCAGTCCCTCTATCTTTCGCTCTTCGTCACTTCGTGACTCACTTCCGCTCGGCCCATTTCCCGCTCGCTCGCGCTTCGCGCTCGATTTCCGCTCTCTCGCGCTTGCTTCGCGATCGATAAAGAAAGAAAGAGGGACTGCTCGCAGTCTAGTACGACGATCCTTCCCGTCACTTTTGTATGGAGGTCCCCACACCCCGGGTTTATCAGTTGACTTATAACGAATAATGCAATTATACTAAGAAAAAATATCGTTTTAGCAGAATGTAATACATGGCATTGCCTTCTTCGTTTGTTAATTGGGACGAATGGTCACCACAAATAAAGTTAAGAGCAGGTTGGGGGGGGGGGGGGGGGAGATAGAAAGCCGGCACTTTTCTTTGAACACATAGCGGTGCCAGGCAACAGACCAAACAGTGCGAATCCTGTGTCAATCAAGCCGTTGCTAACAATGACGTCAACCAAAACTGAATGTTTTTCTTGGGAAAACTTTTTCAAGCTCGCAGCGCAGAACTGTACGCGTGTAGCCTTTCACGCCGCCGAAAAATATCTAGGAAAGTGTGAAACAATAAGCGAAAAAATCTGTAGATGAAAATGTTTATCGTAATACACGAGGTGAAGCGAAAGCAGCCAACAACAAAAATAATACTAATACTATAACTACTATAATCACCACTACTACAATTACTCGCTGTTATTAAAACAAATAGATCAGGCGCGCCGAGTGCGTGGACGTAGTGAAATACGTATTCAGTCATATCTTGTTACTTTGACCGTTATTTACGTACTTTAACCCTATTCTGCCTGGGGGTGGGGGGGGGGGGGGGGGCAGAAAATACCCGCGCTGATTTCAAATTTAGCGTACTTAAAGAGCATTCAAGGAATCATAGCCAAACTTTATGACTTTTCCTAAAAATTATCTGGGAACATTTTAGTGTGTCGATTTTTTGATCACGTGACTTGATGTTTCCATAGCAACCAAGTTTCAACAGGCCGGTTTACCCAAATTTGCTGTTTTCAGCTTAATTTTCATGAGATGTCCGCTTTTTACGAAGAGTTTCTTCCAACATCTTTACATTTTTGCATCCTTATATTGTTATCCATTTTTTTAAAATCAAATTTGGTGATTTTTTGACATTTTTGAAGAATTTAAAAATCCAAGATGGCGGATCCAAGATGGCGGATATTTTTTAAAGTATGACGTTATTTTGTCGTGATTTGATATCATAATTGATTCGTGATTATCACTAAAATAAACATGTTTGTCATGAATGTTTTATATACCACATACGATTCATTTTATAGCACGAATACTTTTCGAGATACAGATCGTTTTACCCAAATTTGGTGTTTCTTTAGCTTAATTTTTTTATTATTTTTACAATGAAACTTTCTGCCCCAAACCCCCTAATCCCTCCCCCCCCCCCCCCCCCCCGGTAGCCCAGCAGAATAGGGTTAAGTTGAGCTTGGGGTATTCGGGGTAGAACGTGGGTAGGTAACTAAAGTAAAACTCTGAAAAATTATCATAAATAAAGAAATGAAACTATTTATAAACGGTGTGTAAATAAAAAAAATTGTAAATTGTAATTTTATTTGAGAGAGTACAAATAAAAATGTTGTTGTTGTGTTGTTGTTGTGTTAATTATCTTCACTCTCGATTTGTTGAAGTAGTAGTAGTAGTAGTAAATCTTTATTTAAGCAGGGTGGCCCATTCAGCTCTAGGCTGGTATCCATTGGGGCCCTGCGTCTAAAAAATACATTATATTACAATTTAAGAAGATTAAAAAAATTGCTATACTAATTACAATAAGATAAAAAATACTATGATAAAAAATACAATACTAATTACTATAAGAGGCTAAAAAATACGTTACTAAGAAGTTATGATAAAAATAAATGTTTTGCTAGGCGGCAGAAAGTCTGTATATTAACGGCGTTTACTATATTTACAGGGAGTTCGTTAAAATTTTTCGCGCTACTAAAAGGAAAGGTATTTTTCCATAATTTAATTTAACCTTTGGTAGGGATAGCCTATCACTCAGTTTAATTATTTAAGCCATCTATAGTTACAGTTCTAGTTCTATAGTGTCGCATGGATTTACCAGTGCGCTTGTCTGACATCATGACAAGTTATGAAATCCAAGACGAAAGTCCCGGATACGGGAATCAGTAAAAAACTGGAATAAAATGTTCGGGAAAACAGAGGACAATAGATCAAACAAGCATCGTCAGTTGCAAAAACTTTGAGAATTGTGCGAATTACTGATGACAACAATGAGGAATACATAATTAATTAGAAACGCCATTCAATCTAACACTTTCTCTTCACTGGCGCCAATGTTGCTAAAGGGAAAGTATTAAGAATTGAACAATTATAATCTTAATCAACAATAAATCAAATGTCAATCTGATACTTTCTATTTAGCAACTTTCAAACCAGTTTTCTTTCTCCCTTGGTTTTCTGTTATTTTGAATTAGTTGTGTATTACTAATTTTGCATTGTTGATTATTAGTGATTTCAGCGTGATATCGCAGGAGGTTTCGAACTAACGACAAAAACGGCGACACCATCTTTGTCTATAAGACGAGTGTATATGCACTGATACAAAACCTATGCCCAAAATTATCACGTTTCATAGAAATTCCAGCAATATTGCGCTCAGATCGCATTGACATTGCAGCTGGTTTTAGCGCGAGCGCGAGAAAAATCGCAATGGAAATCGCGACAAAAATTGCATCACAAATGGAAGCAACATACGCATCGATACGCAGACGCAGTAACGTGTTGATTTGTCGTAAACCATCCTCGTCCCCAGGGCCCCTCGTTTTTTTTTTCTTCCGCCGGAAACGAGTAGCCCTGGTCGCAATAATAAAATCGAATTTTTCAATTGGCTGATAAAAAATGAATGCGCACTACGGATAAAAATAACACACTACTACGCACGACATTCAGCTTCCGGAAACCACTCATTCTCGTTCCCAGATCCTACCACTGGAAAACACGATACCTCGAAAAATGGCGCACGCGTAATCAATTTATCACTTGCTTGCAACGGAATTGTTCTTGATCGTTACCACACTATTTTGTTGCTTGGCTGTAGCAAAGAAGCAGAGGATATTTGTGTAAATTTGAGCCGATTCTGTCCATAAACATGTGTATCCCAAGAAAATTTGTCTTCGTTACAAAGTTGGACTCTGCGGTAGGTTTATTCATATTTCTTACGAATACGTGTACTTCATTCTTGGAAAGATCAAGAAACAAAGTTCATAATTTGACAAAATGCTACTGTGTATCACGTCCCCGAAAAGCCGAATCATTTTTTCTGCCTCTATGACTGCGTTTTTAAGGCACTTTAGTTCATGCTAGAATTGGAGACTTGTTGGAAAATGGTATAATATGGTTTCTATAAGCTTAATTTCCACAGACAGACGGACAGTTCACTACGATTATCGCCATGATTAATAATTACAGTTGTACCTCGGGTTTTCGAACTCGGTTATTTCGAACACCCCCGCTAGTTCGAACTGATTTTTGTTTCCCTTTGCCTAAAATCCATCCCGTTTATTTCGAACTCTAATTACAAAGTTCATGTCTGTCTGCTGAACTCTCCACAGAGGTGGTCACTGCTGTAATTGACTGATGCATAAAGCTGGTCACTCTCATTATCAACTCAGTATTTGTAACATAGTGGGTGTCTGCCAGTATCAGCTAGTACAAATGTTTGTCTTCAGTGTCTCGAAGTGTTGATGGCTCAACAACAGCAAACCATGAATGCAGAAGTGTTGCTTATTATTTACACTGGAAATGGAGTTAAAAAGGCCATTTTGTCCTGGTTTGGAAATCAAAAATATAATTAAATTAATCATGTTGGATGCCACTTATGTGCTTCAATTTCATTTCACAATGGTGTTTATTTTCAACAACATAATTATACAACATTTCATTTTGCTCTAAAAAGGAAGCAACTTCAACTTTTAATCATGATTCATATTAATAATCAACCATGTAATTGAGAGTGTAACATTAAAAGACTGTTTTCGTTCTGTAGAGGGTGTTGTCATCTTTACTCATAGTTACTGGTTGATGTAATGACTACATGTACATACTTTGGTCTACTGAACATTATTCATGTTTAATAATTATGTCATCTTTATCTTCTCATACTGGCTTCTTCCAATCACTTCACTTACAGACCTGTTTGCAGTCTGGAGTGTTTTGGAGTACAATACTGGAGAAGAAATATGGGTACCTCCCACCTACAAGATTGTGTGGCAAAAAATGTTAACAATACAAACATGATGCAAAAACAGAAATTTCAATATTAGAAAGCAACACAATGGCTTCACATTAATTTCACCAAAAGGTAGTTTATGTGATTTTCAATGTGCTTTGCCAAACAAATCCAAACATAATCTTGTGAATTTGTCAAGGTGACCGTTTAATACGGGTCAAAAACAATAAAACAGCTCACTGGGACTTGCAAAAGGGTGGGTGACTGCGTCCTCTTAATAGAGGTGACTGCTTAACAGAGGGAAAGTTTACAGTGATTAAGTGAAGCAATTTCCAGGACTTTCACCACTGACGGCGTTACTTAAAACAGGGCTGCTTAATACAGGTTTGACTGTGCATTGTATGTTAAACCAATGTCAGTGGCAGATCTAGGGAGGGGCCAGGGGAACTGCCCCCCTTTTCTTAAAAAAATGGTTTGGTGAAACTCCCCCCCCCCCCCCCCCCATCTTTTTGAGCAAGAAAAGAACCCATCTCACTTCCTGACTTTCAAGCATGAAAACGCCGATCTTAACTTTAATTCAACCACCCCCATCAGGCCCGCTCTTGAAGTTCAGCATGTCTGGATACACCACTGAATGTGAACCACTACCTCCAGTTGACACATCTATGCCAAACCCAAAAGCAATAATTATTGTAACTAACAAAACTCACGCACTTGCAATATACAATGTACAGTAAGTCAGTGAACATCTTAACCAGACTATAACAATCAGGGGCAGATTCAAAGGGGGGAGGAGATTGGGTGGCTAGCCACCTCCAAAATCCGCCCAAAAAATAAAATTAAGAACCATTTACATAGAAAATGAATAGAAGCGCACTGTAAAAGTTGCTACTTTTTAGCTAGCCCTGTTCAAAATCTGGATCCACCCTGACGGTACCTTTTGTGCATGGTATTCTGCCAAAGAGAAGATCAATGAAATTTACATAAGAGAAGAAGATAAAATTTATGTTGAGCAAGTTCTTGTTCAAAGTAACAGTAACACTGCAGAAACAGGTTTCAAGGCTGCTATAGATACCGTAAAAGCTCTATTAAGCCCCTGAGGGGCTTAATTAATTCTAGGCCCCAAGAAGGCGGGGCTTATTAGAGAGTGGGGCTTTTAATCCCCTCCCCCCTCTCTCTCCAACCTGACGGAAGCGGGGGGGAGGGGGGGAGGGGGAGGGTTTGGGGGTTAATAGAGAGGGGGTTGCTTATTAAAAAATCTGACTTCCAAAGGGGGGCTTATAAGAGAGGGGAGCTTAATAGAGAGGGGTCTAAATAGAGCTTTTACGGTAATGATATTGTCAGGGGAGTTCAAATATCAACTTCTCGTCGCCATTGTTGCCCCTTGGGTTAAACTTTTTGACTGGCTTTAACTGTAACATTTATAATAAAATTATTAGGAAATAAAAATATATAAAAGTAAGGCAATTTCTTAAAGTCCTTTTGGCAATACAATTTAACCACAATTTACATGACAACATTTTCAAATGCAATAACACCCCGGGAATAACAGCACAATAACAATTGCAGCGTGCAACAACAGCTTTTATTCTTATCTCTACTCAATTTAACACCATAATATCCGAATTGGCTTTTGAAAAACACCTTAAGTAAATAGTTGAGCTTACCATGCACTGATTGAATGATGAAATCAGCCTCGTTCATTATATTACGTGTATTACCACAGTCTGAGATGTATATACACGGTTTTCAACAAACATCAACCGACGGATTTACGTCTTGATTTAACTGGCATGGGTCTAACTACATATTTACAATTTTTGCACTCATACCTCGATCGAGAAATTATAGATCAGAATTGCTGAGAATTGGCACACGAGACATTCCAAAACCCACTGTTAAAACACATGAGCAATCTTTCCTCTGTAAGCCAACGACAAAGACAATCCTTCTTCTCGACAGCTTTGGCACGTAGAGCTGCTATCTGTTCTGTTTTTAACACGGTGTTTTCTGAGAAAATCTTCAAGGATTCCCAGTATTCCAGTATTCAAGCTCTTTCGCACGCCATTACCTTTCCGGTTTGGTTTCTCATTCCCAGCGCCCCCTCAAATATGTATTTGAGCATGAGCAGATGTGTCAGTAACTACTACCCATGCGCTACCGGATGTCCGGAATTTACGGACATCCGGTAACGGCTGCCACCAGAGCCTTCGTTTCTCCAACCACGTGACCAAAAGAAACGGAGAATCTGGGAACGAGAATGGTCGTAAACAAAAGGCACTGATGATCAACGCGTTACTGCGTCTGCGTATTTTGCTTGCGCTTGGGCTAGCGTCGCTATTGAAAATCAGGCTTTACACAGCGAGAAACTAATGTCTGTGTTTGCTTCAACGATATATCTGACAAATGTTAGTAAGAATGTTGACATATAATATTACCTCATTAAAAATAGATAACTGTAAATTATGACTTTTGCCCAAGCATTTCAGTCCCCACCTTCTACCGCGAAGGTCCGCGAGTAGGTGTTTCAGTAGCATTATGAACAGGCGTCGCGTGGTATAAAAAAAATAAACCTACATTACACCGCTATGCTACATGTACAATAGCTATGCTCCGTATCGCTAAAATGTAGCCTGCGTGGCAGACGGACTCAACCGCCGTTGAGTCCGTACCGGCGGTCGAGTCCGTCTGCGACGCAGGCTACTAAGATGTGGCATCAGCTGATAAATATTCAATGGTTGTTTAACTTTAAACACAATAAACAAACCACAGCAATATTCGTCTAGCTGAGAAGCACAATGACATTTATTCATATCGTTTCCCAGTTGGAGATTCAGTTTATTGTTCTACCCGTTTGATTGGTTACATTTTCTTAATTTCACCTTGGAATATAAATTAGAAGCGCCGTGACAAACGCATAATTGCTACATAAGTCTTCAAAACGATGGCAACATTTTATTTGGAATGCTTCTATCCTAAAAAAGAGAAATCCGCCCAACCGACTGAAAAGGTAATGTTGTCTAAATGGCAATCGCCATTTAACTTTATCGTCATTTGAAGTCGTCACTGTACAAAGGCAGAAGCGGTTAGTTAAAATCGTTTTAAAGATGTTCTTAACGTTTTGAATTGTTATCAATTTTACAAATCAATTTGTAGATATTCCTGTAGGAGAACCAAATAACGGTACCAGATACACGTAATAACGGTAGTTTTATAAAACTGCATCAACACACCTATTAAACGTAGCCTCATCTGCACATATAGGGGGACTATATACGTTCAATTTATTTATTTGTTTGATGTTTTGCGTGCCTGAAAAAAATTACTCTTCGAAAACGAGCCTTGAAAAGCAACACGCAAAAAAAAACCCAGCTGATCTTACAAGCCTATTTTATTGTAAAATTTGTTACGGTAAGTTGAAAAAAAATATCACTGCAGGATCTTCTGTTTTGTCAGCGAAATTACAAGCCTTTAGCATTTCAGTGGAGAGGATTTTAATAATTAAATGACTTATCTGAGGCATTATTGATTAATTTGTTCCATTTATTGCCTTCAGTAAAAAAGGTGATTTATAAAGAAAACATGACGAAACTGGCTGCAGAAACCCACGACGATAAAGCCATCGCTAGCAAGAAACCTTCCATCAAAGAAGTTATATCTAACTTCTGCGGGTACACGACCGCCCACGGTCTTGGAAGATTGGCTGACGGTGGCGGCGTTTTCCGCCGAATAACATGGAGTTTGTTTTGCATCGGTGCTCTTGTAATGTTCGTTGTACAGACCTACAACTTGTTTGTCATTTATTTAAGTCGACCTGTGTCAACGGTTGTAACCGTTCAACACGACAGTGTAAGTAGCGTTTATTTTACGTTCTGTAAAGTTAATAAGAAGTTTCAAACATGTACTTGAACTAATTTTACAATTTTCCTCTCTAAAAGTTGCCTTTATAAACCAATTGCGAAAATAACAGTTGGATTGTTAAAAACATGTCTTGATTGCAGTGCCGTTATCTGTAACGGGTCCAACAACTCGTAACTGTTGGTTAAGCAGATCTTTCTTTATTCTCCATCAGCAGAACTGATGAAATTGCGCCATACGCCAAATCAATTTTAACGTATAACTTGCAAACAAATTAAGACCCAACTAACCCCTGACTAAATCCTGACTATGTTTTGAAGAGGAGAGTGCAAATCATTCCATCCATCCATCCGTCCATCTATCCATTCAATCCACCAACCAACCAACCAACCAACCAATCAACCATCCATCAAACTAAGCAACTAACCAACCTGGTTCATCTATCCGGCATCCATGCCAGCCTGTCATCCCTCAGTCAGTCAGTCAGTCAGTCAGCCAGTCAGTCAGTCAGTCAGTCAGTCAGTCAGTCCGTCCGTCCGTCAGTCCGACTGTCAGCCAGTAGTCAGTCAGTCAATTATTCCGTTCGTTAGCCCGTCAAATAAATTAATATTCATAACCTTGGACAACAAATTGCCATTAAAATCGTACATAGTGGACGATTCTATGCCAGCTCTAATGATCTGACAAGATTGACCACGATTCCACCACAACTCATAAATGTCTGTACCTTTACATATCCGTGCTTAAACTTTAGTTAGTTATCCCTCTCTGCAACATTGTAAACTATTGATTTTCTTTCCTTTAGCACGTCGGTTTTCCAGCGGTAACCATATGCAATTTAAATATGATTCGCTCTGACAAGCTTCCGTATGGCTTCATAGATGATATTTTGGAAGACCTAAAGCTAGAAGGTGCGTAGAAATATCTCTGAAAACCGCGTTATTGAACGGCCCGTCATCATCATCTATTCTATCAGTGCAGGTGGCACACATAGCTAGTTTAAGCTATTTTCCTCCAGTCCACTCCACTCGGTTGACCGCCACTTGGCGGTCTCCTCCCAACTCTTCTACCCCAGCTCCTCGCCCCTTTCTTTGTCTGCCATTCTTTGCCAAGTTGTTATGGGGTCTTCCGACGCTTGGTATTGGGAAATAATGGTTCTATTCATGATTAATTAAGTTTATACTTTCATACTTTCTATTTGTTTCGATAAACTTGCAAAGGAAACTCGACCAGCATTTCTCCAATACGGTTTTCACGCTTAAGTTCAATGACATCTGCATTTTAAAAGAATACTCCGAGCCCCTAAATTATCATCATAACAATTCACCTCACTGTTCTCTGTGCATTGCGTATATAACCTATTGGATAAATTTATTTAAATAGTATGACAGCTTTGTTGTCGATTCTGTTTCAATTGATTACCAATTACCCATTTGCTTGGTTGTCTGGCGATTTAGTGTAGAGACGTAAGATACCTTCGGAGCTTATAATTACGGGGTTTATGTACCTTCCGGGGAGGGGGGGGGGGGGTAGTTTTGGTGGGGGTGTGCGGCCTACTTCTTGAAACCCTTACCCTATTTCAGGCCAAAACATGTTATTTTCCATATACTCTATGTCAGACCTGATCCAAAAATCGATACGCTATTTCAGACATACATGACTTCAGCTACCCAGGAATGGGTTCCATTAGCGCAAACATCCGAGAAGGGCTTCAAATTCCCCAATGCTAATGGAAAAAAATACTGAGTTTCGTTTAAAAGCCAAACCAAATTCCAGGCCAGAGTACACAAAACATACCCTATTTCAGACCAAAATGGTCAAAATCTATGCCCTATTTCAGACCAAGAACTATCCCTTTTGGCGCCGCACATACCAATATAGCTTATACAATGGAGTACAGAGTAATCCCCCCCCCCCCCCTCCCCCCCGCCCATACCTGCTATAAAATCAGTTTTGAAAGATGATTAGATATCTTGTATTTAGTGTCTGGTCTAAATGCTGCTCCTTGCTGCGAAGTAGCCTCGACTGACGAGTTATTGAGCCTGAAACATGGTAGTCTGTTGATGCGGATATTTTCGAATTTAATGCCATCGTTCTTGAAGTTATCTAAAACGCATCAAAATATTTTCCGAATTTAGGTATGTCAGTTTAGTACTGATTATCATTGTTTTACATTTTTCAAATATCTTTGTGGTGTACATGTTTGTAGTTGACAATTTCTTATTTTTGTATCAATCTTGAACATTGTCTTTCAAATGTTATATTTCAGCGTTATGGGCGAACAATAATTCCAGTCCTAATGCTACTGCAACAACCAATGCAAACGGGGCTACGCCAACTAACCTCCCTACTCATATCACGAGTGATGTCCCAACTGATTCTAAAATGGGAGCATCAACCGACTATGATGATAGCAACACCGCTGATCCAACCACTGGTTATTCAACGGACATTTTCAACGATTACTATGACTATGACTATGACTATGACTATGACTATGACTATGACTATGACTATGACTATGACTATGACTATGACTATGACTATGACTATGACTATGACTATGACTATGACTATGACTATGAGTATTACTTTGGTGGGCTCGCAGAAGAAACCAAGAAGAAGAATATGAAATTGAAGAAGCTGTCCGTGCCACGCTGGCTCTTGAAAACGATTCTACGATTGTCGAAATGGGGCACCAGTTTGAAGATTTTGTCTTTGAGTGTTCATTTAGAGGATATGATTGCAGGTGTGTTATTAATGCAATGCAATGCAATGCAATGCAATACTTTATTTACCCACGTATTACGTACCTAAAAGTTATAAAAGAGCTAGTAATACGTGACTCACAGGTCCTCGCGAAGCTGTGGTGGGGATTAATTAATTTTTGGGTGCGAGGGTGATAACCACCAGGCTTCAGAGATCGACTGGAGTTCGCTAGTATCCTCTCATCTGTATACGCCTTTCTTCGCGATCTTGTTTTGGACTGTTCAACGAGTGAAGGGGAATCGACATCCATCCCGTGTTTTTTCTATCTTATTATAACATAGGGGGCAAAATTTCTGAATGCTGATTGGCTGAGACAGAGGGCATTTTTCATTAATTTTGGTTTGCCCGGGGCAAAATTACTTGATCCTAATTGGTCGAGCGGCAAAATCCCTCGCTCCTAATTGGCTGAGCGCGCTGCACTTAGTTGGCTTCTTGACGGCGGGATTTGAGCAGAATTTTCAAACACAGCGCTCGCTTGTACGTCGCTTCGGAGTTTGACTACAGTTTCCCGAATTATTTGATGAAAAAGGAATGGAAACTGGGTGATAGCTTGAAACGAAATTTTGAAAGCTGAATCTCAGTGTTTCACTCGAAACAACAGAAGATTATTTCAGTTGAAAACTAGAAAACATCAGCGAGACACTTGGCAAGTTTGAAACGAAATTCCTTCATGGCGGCCAACTGACTTCTTCGCTTTACTTCTGTTATACGGGCTTCATCATGTGCAAACCCAGAGTAAAGAGCACATAGTTTGTTCAAAGAAAGAAGAAGGCCGACAAATTGAACAGGAGAAATTACCTCTACAAGTTTGTTTGGAGTCGTCGTTTGCCGTTTTATCGATGTAGGATTGACATGTCAAGCAGCTCGCAGCGGAAAGCTTCAAAACATGCAAACAGGTGAATAAAATTACCTTTTACTTGGCTTGAGTGTAAGCTTGTTATTTTTTATATTTCACGACTTACATTTTTCTCTTTAGATTTACATAACAGTTAACGTTATCCTGTTCTGAACGTAAGGGTTTGCTCGATCTCGCTGTGATTCTGTGTGATTTTAGGAAGGAATATTTTCGTTCCGTCGGCTGAATTTAGCTTCGCGCCTTGAATGTTTTCCGAAAATTTTGCCCTCTATGTCATAAACATGCGCGACTCGGGCAATTTCTGCAACTTCTGAAAACACGCGTGATATTAATCCTTAATTTTACTCGGCCCCATGCGATTACCTATACTAAGCCTGTTTTGTTTTTGCCCAAATGCCCCGCACTAACAACTTCGCATGATGCGGAGAAACTGTTGTCGAGGCTACGTCTCTAGCAACGCGTATTATATAAACTTCCCTATATAAATTCGATCGATAAACACGTACATGCAAATCTTGGAGCAATTTTAGAGTAGGCGTTCCTATTTATGTCTACATTTTGACGGCCGTATAATGTAGAAGTCAGTGTTAGTATGCGAAATAAAAAACAGCCCCAGGAAGATTCGAAACAAAAATTAAAAAAAAAAAAAAACAGAATTATTAAAAATGAACCCCAAGTGGATTCGACACCTTTCTATCCGTTCGGTAAATTCAAGAGGTTCACTCCATCCAAACTTGTTCGTAGGTTTTGCCGTAAAAATGACAACCACGGCACGGGAAATTTATGATAAAAGTTGCATCTCGTATCCAATCGCAGAATGTGACTCTTTCAGGTACAATTTAAAGAACTCCTTTGGCACAAACATCCGCCACGAATTGGAATGCAATTACGCTGAATTTTGCTGAACTTTCTGCTGTCTGAGCGAGTGTGGCGAAGCCGTAAACGCAGCAAAACGAATACCACGTCTCTTGTATTTTCGCCATTTTGTTTTCAAAAGGCCTTTGTAGCCTCTCCTTTTAGTTCCAGGCTTTTAGTTGCTTTGGTATAACCGAGGAAAACTGGACGATTTTAGCGCCAAATACAAAACGAGGATTCAAAATGGCAGCTTCGAGCCGCAGCAACCTTTGCAAACTGAACATTTTTCGACTTCAATATTACTATTATCGACTTCGTTTTCAACTTGAAGATTTGAGCTCTACAACAGACAACAAAGTAAATATCTCAACAATGAAAAACAACTCTCGGCCGATTTATAACAGTTTAAAGTATACAATCGCAGAAATTAATCAACAAAAACCTACTTTTCTTTAGTTTATTTTCTGGTATTAACGGCTGCGGATGAAAGGCTATAAAATAAATCGAGCGCTCGCAACTGATAAATCCGTCGACATGCCTCATCAGCCTGGCCGCCAAATTGAATTAAGCTTCGCAATGACGTAATGAAACTAGCCAATAGGAAGTGAGATTTTTAGATCCTTGATTGCCAGAACAACCTAGCGCCGAAAATCAACTCCTCCCACTAATCACTCCTACGAAAGATACATCCAGATGCATTATCTGGGAACATTTTGGGGTGCAAATGTTTTTTTGATCACGTGGCAGGTCAGTCTAATCCAGATTTGGACAAAGTGATTAGTCAGATAATGAAACTGTGGTGCTGCGTCGGCGAGCAAGTGAAACACTATGTTGATTATCAACTCGGAGTTGATAAGGGGTAAATTAACCGACGTAGCGAATTTCTAGAAGCTGACGTTAGCCCTTCGTCGGAGCAAAGTGGAGGATCGTGCGTGGGTTGTGTGTGTGTTTATATACTAGAGTATTAGGAGTTCGTGATTGGAGGAAGCATGGTAACGGAGAACGCATGAATAAATTAATAATTAAACGAGAAGTGTTCGTTGATCCCACGGGCAGACAAGGTGTCGATTCGAAAGATACATTTGCGTCCTGAAGTTTTGTGACTCCAGATTTGGTGTTTTTCAGCTTAATTTTCAATTTTCATGAGATTGTTGCTTTTATCCAAAATATTCACAGTTTTTGAAGCTTGTGACAATACGCAGTACATATATTTGAAAAAAAAATTGATGGCAAAAAGGCAGCTGTAATATCATTCAATACAATTAAATTATGATTTGTGTCATTTAACTTTTTTAGGAACTATTCGCGATATTGGCGCCATCTTTGGGACTATCGCTATGGAAACTGCTACACATTCAATGGGGGTGTTGATGACATAGGTGAAAGTCAACGCGTTCTAAACTCGCACATCACCGGACCAACTGGCGGTAATGTCTCAATATGATAAGAGTTGTTATTACTACCGGTGTTATAGTTGTTGTGGGGCCTTAATTTTGCCAAAAAGGCTATACCGTATACCTAGTATACAGAATCTAGGACAATTGCGAATTCCAATAATAAGCAATTAATAAGAAATAAACTAAAAATAAAACTATCCCTCAATTAAATGTATACGTTATCATCTACATTTATGTTTATCTGTATTTCCATACCTCTAGGTCTTAAACTTAACCTGTTCATAGAGCAGTCCCAGTACATCCCAGAACTCAGCCACACGGCTGGGGCTAGAGTCGTGATTCACGATCAAGGGCAAATACCATTTCCAAACAATGAAGGGTACAGCGTGCTACCAACCCGATCGACGTCATTTGGGATAAGGAGGGTAAATACCTATAAATGTTATATTTATATCTAAAGTAAGTTGCACAGTGACGTTCCAATGGGACTTAGGCCCAGGCCAAACGTCACACTTTTCATGTATTGAACTAAATTTAACGAATTAATTTCATGAGAAGTTCGACGTTTGTCTTAATTAAGTTCAACTGATTTTATTTGGATCGACACGTTCTTTCCGTCTGAATCAGACGGATAGAACGACTGAAGATCGTCCGTGTGTCAAACGTCGAACTTTTTACGAGTCGAACTAATTGCATAATTAACTGAAATATAAGCTAAAAAAAAAACAAATTTGGGTAAAACGATCTGTATCTCGAAAAATTATTTGTGCTAAAAAAATGAAACTTATGTGGTGTATAAAGCATTCAAACATGTTTATTTTAGTGGCAATCAAGAATCAATCATGATATCATATCACGCCAAATAACGTCATACTTTAAAGTGTCCGCCATCTTGGATCCGCCATCTTGGATTTTTCAATTGTTCAGAAATGTCAGAAAATCACGACATTTGATTTGAAAAACATCGAAACAATATAAGGATGCAAAAATTGCAAATATTTTGGAGAAAACTATTCATAGAAAACGGAAATCTCATGAATACTGACAATTAAGCTGAAAATACCAAATTTGGCTAAAACAGCCTGTCAAAACTTGGTTGCCATGGGAACATCAAGTCACGTGATCAAAAAATTGACACACCAAAATGTTCCCAGATAATTTTTAGGAAAATTCATAAGTTTGGCTATGATTGCTGAATGCTCTTTAAGTAAATCAGCGCGCGGGCACTTTTTCGACACTTTGAAGGCAATATTCGCGAGGTTACGAGGGTCTTTGGAACTTAAACTACGGTCAGTAATTCATCTTCATATATACTTTTTAATGGTAGTGAGAAAAAAATGCGCTTTCTGGAGTGAACTTCTCCTTTAAATTAGACGTTTGACTCCAACAGACGAACTAAAATAATTGGGATCGACCTTAACTGTAATTTAGTTCGACGTTTAGCCCAGGCCTAAGGCCCGATCCATCTCAGGTATAAAACCACAATAAAGCACGCAATTGAGCTTTACATTTACATCCGCATCCACATCCACATCCACAACTACACCTACATTTATTCTTATAACAGGGGTTTCCTCTACGGTAAACGTATTTGTATTACTCTTTTTAGAGCCTCATCGAAAGAGTCGATCCCTTTGGTAACGGGAGCTGCGTGTCGGAGAAGGACCTAAATGGTAACAACATGTATGCCAAGAAATACAATGCTTCTTATTCTAAACAGGTAAGACTTTTTTGACATATTTTTTTTTATCCTTATCTATATATCGTTGTCATATATATCCAGTAAGGATATACATTGTCAAGGTAAATACCTCCATTTCAATGAATGTTAGCTGAGACAAATGTATTGCAGGACAGAGTCGCCGAGCGTCTATCAGTGGTGACTTGAGGTGTTTTAATTGGAGAAGTGGCATAAATATAGACAGGGTTTTTTTACATTTAGATTTAATTTCATGGGTACAGAACATGTTCTTTTTTTATGTTACATAAATTATTTTTGAATATATAATTATAATAATTCGGACAACCTGAAAGTTATTTTAAAAAAATGATGAAAATATTGTGGATTATCCAGAAATATAATATTCACTAAATGTTCTGGTCATTTAGTTTCATGGGCTGATCTTGTGAAACATAACTTTAATTTGGAAAATGTCTTTAATTTGTTTTGAAACAGCACTAAAATTTATCGTGGATTGGTCATGGGTTTTTAGACTACTTAATATTTATTATACTAGTTATTTATTATTTAATATATATACTTATACTCTTACTTATACTTATATTTATTTATTTATATATTTATTTTACTTTCCTCGAACGCATGTATTCCTTCACTTTATTTGTTTGAAGGCTTGCTTGAAGTCTTGCCATGCTGAGAAACAAATTGCAGATTGTGGATGCGCCGAGGCCAGTTTCCATCTGATGCAGAAATATGTAACTTGCGAGATAAAACAACAGGTAAATACGATGAAAATAACTGACTGACATACTGGCTGACTGGCTGACTGGCTGACTGGCTGACTGGCTGACTGGCTGACTGGCTGACTGGCTGACTGGCTGACTGGCTGACTGGCTGACTGGCTGACTGCCTGAGTGAATGCGATTTACAAACTTCTAACAATACGCCTTTGACAATTATCCAAACTTCCCCTGATAATATAAGACCCCGGCCCATTAGATGTTTCTAGCTGTTAACGAATTATATGTGTGCCCTAATCACATGATAATGTAATACACATTTATTGGCAATATGCATGGCTAACTCAAACTACTGTTTTTAATTAGAAACATCGCCATTATTCGCTTCAGTTAGGAACTCGATCCTATTTTCAAATACAATGTAAGCCAATTTCCGTCATTATACGGAGGTTTGAACGACCCAAGTGATGCAACAACATCTCCTGACTTATCCCGCTCTCATCTCTTTCTCAGCAAAATGTTTAGAAAAGATACAACTCAAGCTGCTCACCGGGGAACTCAGCTGCGAGACACATTGTCCTACACCATGCAGGTGATTATGATCAAACATATTAAGAGCGGCACTAAATTCAGCAAACAAACGTACTAAGTCAACGAACACCAACAGCAACGATGATAAAAAAAAAATAGCACATCGCTGAATTCAGCACATGCACCACAACACATTCAGCACAGCACACCACAACACATTCAGCACATCGCCATTACTATCACCATCACCATTATCGGCTACACCAAATAACACTAATTAACACTGATAACACTGACAATAACAACCACTACCTTCGCCATGTTTTATCAGTCTAATGTACTTATAACCATATTTTCAAGGGAGGTTCAATTTGTGAGCACTCTATCGATGGGAAAATGGCCAGCCTACGGATACGAGGTATCAGTGCATGTTCAAGTTCCAGTTATGTTTGAGTTACGCTATTGTTTTTAATGATCTTAATAATTTCAATTTGTTTTGTTAAATTTCCGTTTTTTCCCCCAGACAATCCTTGAGAGTCGTGTAAAGGAATCATCCGTATATGTAAACGAAATGTTGCATGGATTCTATCTGAGGTAAATAACTACGTACATGTAGATAGGGAAAGTATTGGAATATATAAATAAGTTGTGACGTAATAATAATCGTGGCGGTATTTATGACGCTTCTATTTCCTTTCGTTTAGTGACAACCTTGCTCAGCTGAAAATATTCTACGAGCAACTGAACTATGAAAAGGTCTCTGAGAGAATCAGCTATGAGGTAGGTTAATTTGATACTTAAATTAAACGCATGCCTGTTTCACTGAATTTTCCCTTGTACAATGTCATATATTTAACAATTATTCGCCGAAGGCGAAGTGAATATTGGTGAATATTTACCGAGACGAAGTCGAGGTAAATATTCACCAATATTCACTGAGCCTGAGGCGAATGATTGTTTTAGTATATACCAACGAGGCGACCTCCATCCTAACTCACGCAAAAAAAGTGTCAAAGTTTTGTTTAAAAAAAAAGCAAGAGTGTGACGCTCATTGCGTGACAATCACCATGCATGAGTGAACTCGCATCAGGCCATTTCAATTTATGCAAATTCAAGATACTCACGCACAAGTGTTGACTCTCGTAACGTTGCTCGGAGTAGTTACAGTTCATTTAATCAGTTTGCGATGAATTGCTGAGAGATAATTGCTCGATAATGCTGTCAAAACTTTGAAACAAACCTGTGGGCAGTTCGACAGTTTCGTTAAAGGCTTCACTTCAAGTGGAAAATAATGAAGGTGCAAATGAACGAGTCGCCAGAATTCAAATGTGTAGTGCTGGATTGAGAAGACAAATTGAAGTTTTCTCCAACGGAAATTAATTGCTCAAGAATAGGATTAGCTGCCTGGCTAGTACCAGCAATTTTATTGTGAATGGCAGTTGATGCAGGAGTGGATATTTACAACAGACATGGAGCAAAGAGTACTTCTAATCAGGAGTTCGACTCAAGAGTACGACATTTATTTAATTTCTACGAACAGCTTTAAAACTGACCTTCCAGTCGACCAGTCCTCAAAGGTACACTAATTGTTCTTCTTCTTTCATTGTTTGATGCTCGTTTTATGTGAATAAAGATGTACAAGATTTGCAATCCACGAGTAGCGCGACGTATTTAATAAACGTTTACTACCTAACAGTTTGTGAACATGCTTTTTACATAACTAGAATCGAAATAAATATAGCTTATTTACCTTGGAAATGTTTTAGAACAAACTTTGTAGCCTTCGTGTGTTTTCCGATGTACAATTTCAAGGTTTCTACTTCTGAAACACAAGTCGAACGATAATTTAGGCCGGCCATTTTAATTTTTCTTCTCAATACATTCTCTGCCAAAAGGTTTCCCAGAATTCCCGGCACTATTTACCTCCTAGGAGGTGAATAGTGTTAATATCCCGAGATAGCGGACCAATCAGATTGCTTAAAAGCCAAGGTCGCCGAGTTGGTATATACTAACAAACATTAGCGACAGAGTTTCATCAGATGTGCAAATATCGAGAAGAGAGTTGAAAATACAACACGTAGTGCAGTATTTTTTTACGAAATTCGAAGTGCTTGGAAATGTAACGAAACACTGTCTAGAATGTTTAATGTGTATCTTCAATCAAAAATAAAAATAAGGAGTAAGCGGATAAACAATTATCGTAAATATCCATGTCAATTACAACTGCAAATTACAAAACTAGTTTTATGTCATCTACAGTGTCTAAACATATTTATTACATTATTATCTCCCCACTTTTTCTTGACCCCATTAAATTCATATCGATCTGTATGAATACAACATTGCCTTGCAAAGGAGGCAATTTACAGAAGAACGTGAAACCCGCACAACCCATTTTCGTTTTTGCGAAGTACGTTAAACTTTACGAAAGTAGTTGACAATATTTGTATAAATGGCTTCCATGTCTAACACAGTCCCAACCGCTTGCAGAGAAATGGGTTTATTTTTTATCGGCAAAGTTAGAAGAAGAACCATAATAATACTAGTATATTCCCTCGACAACTTCTTGCAATCAAAAACAGGAGAAGGGGTTGGTTCGAGGACTATATTATATACAGCTGTTTCGAGAAAGGTTGTCGGAAAAAAGCGTACGCGACAATCCCGAAAGGTATTGTGGGTAGTTTTAAGTTCACGGTTCCATGACTTCAGCATTTCAGGGAAATCTGAGAAAATGGCACGAGACGCCATGGACGTATGTTTGCGAGTGCTAAAATAAAGCAACAAAAGTAGGTTCGACAGCTATAGTGTCAGGAACGTACCTTGCTGATCATATCCCAGATTACCTTTCGGGATTGTCGCGTGCGCTTTTTTCCGACAACCTTTCTCGAAACAGCTGTAAATATCATCAATGTACGATCCTTTGCTTTGCTTCCTTAGGGTGTCAACCTGGTTGCTGACATAGGAGGGCAACTCGGGCTTTGGATTGGCATATCAGTGCTAACATGTTGTGAGTTCTTGGAATTGGCGATGATGATAATACGGACCGCCATTGATCGTATTTCACGCCGAAACGTCATTCGTGCACACCCTTAATAGCAGTTATTACAGATGTCAGCGGTTTGACATGCAAACGAGGCGAAAGGGTAAATCTGGTATTGTTAGCTGTTTGACATGCAAACGAGGCGAAAGGGTCAATCTGGCATTGTATTGACCCATTAGCCTCAATTGTAGGCTCGATTGCCAGCCGCTGTTCGGGAAAATGAGCCAGAACGAAGACCGGACTCGAGAGAGCGGCGGAAATCGAGCCTAACCGGTTTTCATACTTTTTAAAAACAAAAGAATATTTGACCGCGGGCTCAACTGTAATAACTGCTATTCGGAAAACCTTACACCCCAATGCCTCTTATTTTCACTAGGTTAAATTATGTTAACTGTTTATAAACCAGGTCGGAAATATTACAGCAATATGCTACATTTCTGTTGCGGAAAAATAGGAAACATCTGCATGTTATTATTATATTTCTGCGGGCTAAATTTTTCGAGCGAATCTTTAAAACCCTCACGAAAATATAAGGCATTGAAGAATGTAATAGATTTTCTTTGAGTTGTCAAACAATGCCATTTTATACGATAAAATGCACACACCTGAACGTAGAATGCTTGCAGTAGCTGAATAATAGCACATTCGTTTTGCTGTTAATTCCACTGACCATACAGTGTCTCTTTAACTAACACTCTAAGAAATTCGAGAAAAAATAGACTGCGAGCAGTTTAGCGCAGAACACGATCTACCACAATATCAATTGTTCGCTCAATATTCTTATTAAACACATTAATATTTTTTTAGTATACGATATCAATTCGTTTTAAAGAAAATTAAAACACATATCTTCCCTAAGGGTCTGCATAGACTAGAGAGATAGTTGTCAACGACTATTTAGTTGTCTATCATAAAAAAAGTTGCCGATAACAAAAAAGCCAGTGTGTGAAGCTAGTTATCGATAACTAAGGGCCTTAGTTATCGACAACTAGCTTTACACACTAGTTTTTTTGTTATCGACAACTTTTTTTATAATCGACAACTAGATAGTTGTCGACAACTATCTCTCTAGTCTGTGGAGGCCCTAAATCAGTCTACAAATAACTCATATTTTAACCTATGGAGTTTTTCTTATGACGTTATACTACCTGGGTGTTATTATCGTATACTTAGGGCCTGTTTATATGCAGAAAAGCTGTCCCTGGTAAGAGGGTCACCCCCAATACCGAGCCACCCCGGGCGTGATAACTTTTCATACATTTCTTTATAAATAGCAGCGAACCGTTTACATGAGAAATTGCAAAGTTGGCTCGGGGGGCAGGGTAACCCTGGGTGGAGGATTACTCGTTTTGAAGGTATGGTGACCCTGGGGCGGGCCAACTTGTTTCCATATAAACACTTTGGCTATTGTTGTTTCACCTACCAGGGACAAGTCGAGACATTTAGAGCATGTGCAAACCAGAGAGTACCAAGTTTTGGCTCAGTAAACAGGGACAACATTTTTCACATAAACGTTCGGTAAAAGATGGCTCGGGGGGAGGGCAACCCTCCTACCAGGGACAACTTATCTATGTAAATAGGCCCTTAATTACAAATATATTCCATTTGGCCGTGCGTCTGTACTATAATAGATGTACAAATGACGTCAAAACATGACAAGAATAAAAAGTACGTGTCACGTTTTGACGTCTTCTGTTTTCTATTAGTACAAGTGGAATCCATTCGTTTTACATAATTTTACCAACGCAATTGTTTTGATTACGAAATGACTGCGTGACTCGTTAACCATCCGTCCGTTCGGACTCTAATAGAGGACTGCCCTAAGCCAATCAGATTTTGAGTTTTAAACATTATATTTTACAAAAAAAAAATACAAAAATAGCCGCACCGAGAAACGCAGCGTTTAATCAGAGCGCGTGTTGTATGCCCTAAATATTATAAAAACAAAAATGGCACTATAAACACACTCACACACACGACTTTCCTTCTCGCCAGCTATCAGTAAAACCACAACGAAATATTGTTCAAAATATTATTACGATCAGTCACATTAGTAATCAACTACAGATGCAAAAAATATATATTTACCTAATAAGGCATCCATTGTAATTAATAATTATAAAATTATGTATTCAAAAATGACGGTTTATATTTCATGTCAATTATCGCATGTAACTGGTTCATGCCTTACTTAAATACATGAGCATAATAACATTTTCAGTTTTAAATCTAGTGGCCAAACCCATAATTTTTCAAGTTGGCTGCACCCCCCGGGTGGCAAGCTGTTCTTGGTATCATTTTAAAGCTTATAGTGTACTCTTTGCAAATATGTTTGTTACCAACTGGATAAAGTGTCCGAAGGCCTTGGTAACCTGGCCTAAAACATCCACACTCCTTTACACTAAAATGTTAGAGAAATGTTTGCTGGCTCCATTTCTGACCTGCCATCTTGTATAAACACACTAAGAATGGATTATCTCGGCTTCCCAATAGAGAATAACGACAGTTAAGGGCAACACATGTAAACTTTGAACAATATCGTCAATTTGAACTTTAATTTATGCTAATTATGCTAATTATCTGACCCACCATCGACTAGAGACCAAAAAACTGTTTCATTTGCACTTGGCCTTTCTCCTACATACATTATATCTATATTTCAGCTCAGGAGGGCCTCCTCTTTCCTTGGATGCATGCAAAACCAAAGAATACACGCTAAAAGCCAAACTTTCTGTCGTAAATGGGAAAAACTAAACCGGAAGCGCCAACATTGAACTTCCGGTTTACGGATTTTTCAGACAAAAATATGATAATCATGTATATCTCGCATAGGATACCTACAGAGTCGAAGAATTACCAACCAAACAGTTCTACTAAGTACTCAGAAGCACGAGTTTGCTTCAGTGATCAGAAAATAACGCTGAATTTATGCTAATTATCTGATGATCCCACCATTGCCTTGACACTTGAAGACTCGAAAAGCTATTTACTTGGTCTTTGTACTACTTACACATTTCTACTTTCTACATTTCGACCAAAGACGCCCTCGTCTGTCCTTGGATACACGCAAAACCAAAGAATACATGCTTAATGCCAAACTTTCTGACGGATTAAAGACAAAAACTACGTACATCTTGCATCAGATAGCTAGAGTTAAAACATTACCAACCAAACAGTCCTACTTAATGTTTAAAAGCAGAATTTGCTTAAGTCATCAGAAAATGACGCGGGATTCAATTATTACATCACGTCAAAACTGAGTGTACTCTACAGTTATTCTATATCACTATCGCTGTCCACTAACTCATTAGTTTGCCACATGTTGCGAGGGTTGTTGCAATTGTCCCCACATTGACAGCATCTGTACAGGAGAGACCATTCCTGTTGCATGAGCAGTGGCCAGTGGAGCAGAACCCAGTGCATCCACACACGATCATGTCTAGTAAGGCCTCGGGAGCTGGGGGAAGAGACATCCAGTCAATGCTAATGCCATCATCTGTGGTCGTCCATCCATAGCCATCAGGATTTGGTACTCTTGGTTCTGCCTCAAGTGCGCGGCGCCAGATTGCAGCTTGGAAGTTTGCACGTTGTGTGTGCTTTTCGAGAGCATCTTGGCAGGGTGGAAGGTTGTGAGATTGCTGATTCTTGGAGCAAAACAGTAAGTATCTGCACTCGTTCACGTCATCATGCTCATTTGAAAAGCCATACATTCTGCACACAGACCTCTCACTTCTCTTGAATGTGGCTGCGTCCAAGGCAAAAGATCTTCCCAGCATTGACATGGCTTGGCGATACTCTCTGTCATTCATGCACAGCTTCAGTGGACCTTTCGTTCCTTTTCCAGCGAATGAACTGGTCGTGTCACAGCCAGTAAATGCATGTAATCCCGGGAGTGCATCACATAAATCGGTTCCAGCCTTCTGCACTATAGCAGGGATGTTTAAGAAGATGGTGCGTGTCTTCGCCTTCTTATAGACAAGTAAACGTGAAGGAATGTTATTCTGGAAATGGCAGGCCAGCATGGTGACATCACTATCAGGCGACCTGATGATTATGGTGTCTTCGCCATGGTCAGCTGCATGCTTTGCATGGAGAAGGATTCTGGTATCTGCTTCCTCGTGGGTGCATTTCAACTCCTCCACTTGGTCGGACATAACCTTGCCATCAACAACGAACAACCGTACGCAGATATCTCCAACTGCAAAGAATATGATGCGTCTTCCAATGCGATTTGCGTAGATATTTCCTGACCACTGCTGGAGGAGAAATTCTGTCAGACTTGTCTTGTTCTCTCCACTGCTAAGAAACTTCTTCCACTGCTTGGGACATTTCTGCCCAGGGCCTGTTACCCTGACCTTTAGAGACCCATCACTGCTTCGTCTGGTTCTTTCGGCATTCTTTATTGAAGTTTCCAGGTACCTGTCGGTTACAAAGTCGATTCGTCTCGCCATTATTGATGGAGGTGCAATTGAGTCAAAGATCGTCATAGCCAGGTCTTTAAAGGTAGATGGAATATATTTCAGTGACTGTAGGATGGCCTTTCCGTCCACTATCCAGGCTGCTGTCGGGGGCACATCTTCAGCGGGCTCAATTTGATTGGTCACCAGCTCTAGAATTTTGGACTTTTCTGTTTTCCCAAGTGTTCCGTCAGTGGAAGCAAGTGACCAAGGGAGGGGACCAATGGAGTGTTTAAATACTTCCCGCAAATCCATGTCCCTCGTCTGCGCGATGACTAGAAGACGGGCGAACAGGTTCCTGTCTGCTTTAAGCGTTACATCTGTACCAGAAATCTTGACAGCCTTGGTAACAGACGTAAAATTTGTCAGCTTTAACTTGGATATTGCATCATAGACACCCACTTCATTGCTGACAAGTCGTTTCTGGATGTATGCCATCAGGGCTTCCTTTCCTCTGTCGTGAGCAGTTAAAAGATCTTGTTCAAGATGCTCACTGGATGTTGCCCCTGATGCTAAGTGGCATATCTCGTCCAATTCTGACTGAGCAAAGGGATTGATCCAGGTAGTTAGGGTCGACTGTACTTTGCGTACATCTTCTTCATCTCTTGACAGCCTGGCTTTACTCATCTCTTTCACAACTCCCTCCTCGCTATCATCAACACCAGCAGATCCAGCCATCTTGCGGCAAGCTTGGGTCACTGCTGCACGCTCGTGAGATGTAAGTACCCATCGGTGTACTGCTGCTTTATTCAGACTAAAACCTATGATGCCACCTTTGGATTTAGTGTCACAGTTAATAGTCTGTTCGATAGTTTGATCAACAGCAACCTGCCCAAAACCATTCCACGAGCTCCTTTGGACGACAAAGTCCCCAGTCTTGACAGCTCCATGCACAGATGGGTGGTTCTGCTCTAGTGCCAACATATCGCACAAATACACGGGGAGATATCGTGCGTAATTAGTACGGTCGTACGCAAACATCCACGGCAACATATCTTTGATACACGCAAGGTGTAAGTTCCAATCTCCTTCTCTCGTTGCTCGTATAAAGCGCAGTAGCAGGGTAACCATTTCAATGTACGACTGCCAGTACTTGCTCATCGTTCCACTTGATGACAGATTGAACTCTTCAAAGCTTCGCAGGAGATCTGTGAGTTCTGGATTGTCATAAAGTGCTTGAATGCTAACAGATGTTAGCTCCTTCCGTACATTCTGAAGTGTTACCTCTACCGCCTCCATCTGCTGGGTAAGGTTTATGTCTGGGGATTCTCTGTTGCACTGGATGAAGGCTTGCCAGTTGAGACGCATCAGAGCCTCAAGGACTATCCTGTGCGTGCGAAGTGCCCGGTTGTAATGTTTCTCTTCTAACACGCCATTCAGTGACCCAGTACCAATAATCCTGGACTCTATCAAAAGATCACGTAGCCCAGCATCCCCGAAACGTTTTCCTATGACTGCAAGAAACACACAGGCAACATGGAAGTCCCCCATCATAAGCACTACACTCTTAAACTCTTGTTGTTACTTCCATATCACTTCTAATGCTTTCGCATAGATGGCTTGATCTAATACAATCACTGTATCATCAAGACCGAGACGGTTTGCCATGGCTACAGACTTCTTGAGTAGTGTGTACACAGTGGAAAGTTCGGTTGGGGAGGCATCTATGAGCTGACAATAGCCAACAATACTCTTTCCGGGGACGTCATTTCTTTTGGCTACTATGTTGAACCCACTCCAGCCCGGGACAGACTGCGGAATCTCTGCTGTCTCGTCGATCAGATGAACATCCTCAGTCAGAGGAAGCCTTGAAAGGAACCATGCAAAATCTTTAAGCCTTACAGAATAGTGAGCATCTGCACTTCCTCTCACGTATTGGACGACATCTACTTCATATGTTCCTGGACCACATCGTCTTCCTGCATTGTACTCATGAACCTGGAATAAATTAACAGCACTTTATTGTATGTGGGATCTGGTTAATGCATACATTCATTCATTCATTCATACTTTCATTCATTCATTCATTCATTCATTCATTCATTCATTCATTCATTCATTCATACTTTCTTCTCTAATAACTTAAAAAACAAACAAACAACAGCAAGTTTATGTATATGCAATCAATTTGCTTTGTTAATACATGGATAAATGATTATGATATGTATGGTTAGAAACATACCTGACTCGGTATAGTTTGCAGTGTGCGCCTTCTTCCCCGTCTATCCTGCCTTTGTTGTGAAGGTGGTGGCTCACACCAAGCGACCTGGCGATGTACTATTATGCCATTTGTGCAGTGGGATGTTCCCTTTCCAGACAGAGTTTCCTCGAGGAGATCGATGTTGTCCCAGCAGAACATACTGAACACATTCGGCTGAACAGTGCTTGACAGTACCACACCTTGCTCCTCAGCCTCCAGCTGCTTCTCCTCCAGTCCAGTCTCAATGGCAAGTACCTGCTCGTATGAGATGCCATGCCCAAAACGATTGAGCAAAGTTATTACCTCTTTACAACCGGTGAGGTTCTTAACAGTTATTAGTAGCGCAATGTGTTTAGGCGTTTTCTGTCTACCTTTCGAAATGTTGTACAAGAGATCTTGACCTAATGAGAGGATCAGGCGATGAACATTAGGATCATTGATAGTTGCTCTCTTGCTGTTCTCTATTGGCCGGTTCTCCTTATCTTCAGTTAAAATCCAAGCAAGAAGATTGTATACAACAGGTGGGAGAGCTACATTTACTTCCTTGAGGTCGGTTGCACAAGGAGGCCATGGCATCCCGATATCGTGATTCAGAAGGGCAGCACGGACAGTCTTGGCGCAGTGATAAATGTGGTTCACAGCTTCCTTATCTTCTTCCTCATGACATACCTCTTCTTCAAAGCTTTGGTGGAATCCACACTCAACAACTTGCCCCTTAGGTATCTCCTCATAATATACCAACTCCGCCTCTGAGCGATGTCTTGGATGCCAAAAGCTCACTTTCTCACCAAACGATCTTTGTATACGAGACTTTAGCTTTTCAGAGCGATATTCTGGATTATTTACACCTCTACGGAAGAGCAGTTCTACATATTTTGCTCTAAGGGAAGACATCCTCAGCACTTCTAAACGTTGAAACAGTTGAATTTCCACTTCATTCTTTAGTTCTTGAAATGCTTCCTCGTAGATCTGAGTTTTCAGCCTCATCATTCTGGTTTTTGCTTTCTTCTGGAATCTTCACGTTGGTGTAACTGCGATAGCATGATCTGTGGTAACAAACTTCTAGGGCAATCAGGTCTTGGCCATCTAAAGCTACCAAGAGTCTCTGATCATCCCTAATTGTCGCAGCATTTACAAGCGATTCCCCGGCAGTTAGTGTCTGGCATGTTGTTAGCTTCTCCTTTCTTCTTCTATCCTTCGAATCAGTCTTTTCTGCCTGACAGATTATGCAGCTCTTGATGTTCGTTGATTGAAGGGAATAACGTGTAAGTGGAAGCTCTCTTTGCATCTCTGAATTATCTTCATCATCGGATATCTCTTCTGATTTTCGCTTTCTAACAACCCGTTCTATGTGACTTTTAGCGGTATACATTTGATAGCATGAACGATGATAGCCACCAAATGGACCGGTATCCCACTTGCCCTCCATGTTTCCGTAGATTGTATATTTTCGAGGAAAAGCTGCATCTTTAAATGTGTTCCAGGTTATTTCTGTAAAGGACGTGAGGGTGTCTTTGATGCCATCACTGTGACACAAGCATGATTTACTGACTACGGGCCATGGTCTAGGATTCAAGCTACATGCCATTGTTTCCACGCCAGCATTGCTGTTGAAAAATAAACAACCACAGAAACACACCATATATTTGGAAGACGTGTTTGAGAATTAAAATTCAACTTATTACATCTTTAGGCGACTTTAGACATACTGAATTATCGGCCCGATTTGTTGGGCACGATAAATCGGGAAGCGGATCCATTAATACCATTTGAAAGGTATTAATCAGTATATTTGATAAATCACATCAACAAATAAGAAGGAAGTTGTAGCTTTGAAAGTAGTAGGTACATGTATACCCCTAAACTAATGCTGCGCATTTATTTTTGATTAAGTGTACTGGTTATTATTATACAACATAGCATTTTAGAGTGCGAATACGCACAAAGACGAGAGCTGATATGAGACCGTATTACACGGGTCTTAGTCTCCCTGACCGCGCGCTACGGAAAACACTGTTGAAAGCCTATATTTTCGGAAAGATATTATGTCGTATAATAAATAATTTATTCAGCGGAAAGTTGTGTAATAGGGCTAGGCATTTTTACTCGTCAGTGTTTTATTTTTTCCCGGCTAAAGGCTCGAAAAAATAAAAACTGACTCGTAAAAATACCCAGCCGTATTACACAACTTTCCGCTGAATAACCTCTTTATATCAGCCACGTTGCATGCCACATATGCATCAGGAAAAAAAACTGCAAAAGTTTATAACTTTCACGGCAAAATCTGCAAAGTTGAATATGGGGCAAACTCTTTGTGAAATACAGAGTTTGTATGAGAATTTCAGGGATTTCGATGTCAAATGATTTACGTAAACTTCAATTTGTGCAATATCTGTGAATTAAAAACTAACGATATCAAATAAAATATTATACTGCTGAAATTTGAGGGATGTAGGCAAGGTAGGAAACCTGTAATCGTATATTTAGTTTTCTAAATATTTGTCTGCAAGACGGCGCCAAATTGTATACGGGAAATACCTATAAAACGTGTAAATTAACCTTAACCCTATTCTTCCTGGGGGGGGGGGGGGGCAGAAAGTGCCCGCGCTGACTTCAAATGTATCGTATTTAAAGAGCATTCAAGCAATCATAGCCAAACTTTTCCTAAAGATTATCTGGAAACATTTTGGTGTGCCAATTTTTTGATCACGTGACTTGATGTTTCCATGGCAACCAAGTTTTGACAGGCCGTTTTAGCCAAATTTGGTATTTTCAGTATAAATATCCGTTTTCATGAGCTTTCGCTTTTTACGAAGAGTTTCTTCCAAAATCTTTGCAATTTTTGCATCCTTATATTGTTTTTGATGTTTTCAAATCAAATTTGGTGATTTTCTGACATTTCTGAACAATTGAAAAATCCAAGATGGCGGATACAAGATGGCGGACAGGTTTAAAGTATGACGTTATTTCGGCGTGATATGATATCATAATTGATTCGTAATTGCCACTAAAATAAACATGTTTGAATGCTTTATTCACCACATAAGTTTTCATTTTTATAGCACAAATACTTTTTGAGATACAGATCGTTGTACCCAAATTTGTTAATTTTTTAGCTTAATTTTCAGTTTTCATAAAATTTTTGCTTTTTACGATGAAATATTTCCAAAAACGTTGCCGTTTTAGCATCTTTATATTTTTCTTGATTTTTTCAAACCAAATTTGGAGATTTTCTGACATTTCTGAACAATTTAGAAGTCCAAGATTTAGGATCCAAGATGGCGGATTTTTTTAACGTATGGCGTCATTATAGCGTGTATGACGTCATAATTGACACGTGACTGCTACTAAAATAAAGATTTTCGGATGCTTTACACACCATGTAAGTTTCATTTTCATAGCGTCAATACTTTTCGAGATACATAGGGTGGGCCCTATCTGCCCCCCCCCCCCCCCCCCCCAGGCTCAGGAAACGAAAAAAAAGCCCAGGCAGAATAGGGTTAACACACAATAATTATCATCCACTTAACTTTAGCAGACAATTATGAAATAAAAAGCATCGAACAGGAAGCGGAAAATGAAGAACTCACAGTACTTCCAGATGTGTTCATGAAGAACAGCACGTCTCTTCCACGTGGCCGCCATCTTGGATAAGACTGCTGACCACAATTTTGCAGTCACAAATAAGTGCAATACAAGAAGCCCTGCCTATTTAAAACAACTGCAAATACAACAACAGTTTGAATTCTAGCTTTTGTCTTCAAAATATCTGTCGATCGGGACTCCCGTTCACTTCTGAATGAGATTTATTATTAGTTTTTTTAAGCTTTATTCGAGTCAATGAACAGTATGCCATGTTTACCATTTTCAATTGAAGGCCGTAAAATTGGGATCCCCACATTGTTTAGACGACCGAAGTAAATTCTGCTTCTCAGTGAATACAGTATCTAGTAGAACAGTGTGGTTGGTATCCTATGCGAGATATACATGATTCTCATATTTTTTACTGAAAAAATCCGTAAACCGGTAGTTCAATTTTGGTCGCTTCCGGTTTAGTTTTTCCCATTTACGACAGAAAGTTTGGCTTTTAGCGTGTATTCTTTGGTTTTGCATGCATCCAAGGGAAGAGGAGACCCTCCTGAGCTGAAATATAGAGATAATGTATGTAGGAGAAAAGGCCAAGTGCAAAATGAAACAATTTTTTGGTTTCTAGTCGATGGTGGGTCAGATAATTAGCATAATTAGCATAAATTAAAGTTCAAATTGACGATATTGTTCAAAGTTTACATGTGTTGCCCTTAACAGTCGTTATTCTCTTTTGGGAAGCCGAGATAATCCATTCTTAGTGTGTTTATACAAGATGGCAGATCAGAAATGGAGCCAGCAAACATTTCTCTAAAATTTTAGTGTAAAGGAGTGTGGGTGTTTTAGGCCAGGTTACCAAGGCCTTCGGACACTTTATCCAGTTGGTAACAAACGTATTTGTAAAGAGTACACTATAAGCTTTAAAATGATACCAAGAACAGCTTGCCACCCGGGGGGTGCAGCCAACTTGAAAAATAGAGCCCTTTTTGAGATTGGCCACTAGACTTCGTTTATTTACTAAAATATATGAAAACAGCAGTATACATGTACAGGTCCCAGTAATATCATAATACGTCATTTCGCTCCCTCAAATGGTTAAGAGAACCCTCGCCTGCGGCTCATGCTCCCTCTTAGCATCCAGGGTGTGAAGGCATAAATACATAGGTTGGCATAAGTGTATAAGTGACTGTATTAAACCGTAATTTGCCTCCTCTTATTTTTCCTTGAAATTATTGGTAGTTAACCCTATTCAGACCGGGGGGATCTGCCCACCGTGAGTTTGACCGATAATAACTTTTTTTAATATTGAAGTAAAAGTCGTCAAACTTTTCGACTTTACCTAACATTTATCTGGGAGCAATTTGGTATGACATGGAATTGATCATGGGACTTGCTGTTACCATGGCAACTATGTTTTGACAGGCATTTTTTCCAAAATTTATTTTTAAGGAAGAATAAAACGTTCTGACAATAACTTTTGCCTTTTTGATCATTTTAGCATTCTTTTATTGGTTTTGTTTACTTTTGTTTTGTCTTTCTGGTGGTTTTCTGACGTTTTGGAAAAATCCAGAAATCCAAGATGGCGGATCCAAGATTGCGGCTGTTCGGAAATAATGACGTAATTTATATGTCATATGACGTCATCGTGTCGTGTTTCATACGACAAAAGACGTACTATATACCCTCCAGATTTCGTTGTCGTATAGCTTCAATAATCTTGGAGAAACGTAAAGGGGAATCATCCCCCGGTCGGAAAAGACCAAAAAATCCTGGTCTGAATAGGATTAACGTATCTCCGCATCATGCCTTTAAATATATTATCTGTAAAAAGTAAAAACTATAAATATTAAGGGACCCTTAAAATATTACAAATTGCCATATATATGTATCCAATAAAAAAAAATGTGTAATTAATTCCATTGTAGTCTCTTTGTATCGCGCCCACGATTCAAGTAATTAACTGATCGTTTATTCATTCGTGCTAGACCTGCAGACACATAAAGACTGTCTGGGAATCTCACTTTAGCGCAGCATGCTTCGACTTTCGAAACATTAAAAAAAAGAGGAGACACATCAGTATTTGTACTCCCGACACTTAAGAGAATACAACCGTGATACGACTTAATTCCTTCATTCATTCATCCATCCATCCATCCATCCATCCATCCATCCATCTATCCATCCATCCATCCGTCCGTCCGTCCTCCATTCATTCATTCATTCATCCATCCATCCATCCTTCCATCCATCCATCCATCCATTCATTCATTCATTCATTCATTCATTCTTCCATCCATCCATCCATCCATCCATCCATCCATCCATCCATTCATCCATCCATTCATTCATTCATTCATTCATTCATTCATTCATTCATTCATTCATTCATTCATTCATTCATTCATTCATTCATTCATTCATTCATTCATTCATTCATTCATTCATTCATTCATTCATTCATTCATTCATTCATTCATTCATCCAAGGCAGAGTGTTATTAAATATTTCTTATTGAGTCGTGCATAAATTATTTTCCAGACAAGAACAGAGCTCAACATTAGAGACCATGCAGGAAATAATTATGATCCTTTGACGTATGATATGTTTGCCTTTCAATGATTCAGCGGAAGTTAAACCTTACCTTTTCCTGCATTTGAGACCGCCAACCGGATATAAATATATTATTTTTATAGTGTACACAAACGGCTGTAAAATGTATACACAAGTCAATGTCAATGGATTTTTGTCCAATCATGGGACGAGAAACAGAAAGCTACAAAAGAAACCACGTTTGACCAACACGTGATCATAACACAGGACAAACAATATCCTGTGTTACATAACGGAAAACAAAAATATTTACATAGCTCTGGAAATCGCAAGCAAAATGGCACAAAATTGATGAATTTCTCCAATCGTCATGTAGTATTGTAGTATTAGTTATATTTAATTAATCAATTAATTAAATCCAACTGTACGTCGATATGTTTTGTTAGTCCTCGGACGTACATACAAAGTCATGTCAAACCTCCACAACCCATACAAGGAGGGGAAATTTGATGGTGATGGAACCCCTTGGATTTATGTTATTTGTTCGAACGTTATGCCTTTAGTAGACTTGGCATCCCGAATCTTACCCTACAATAATTGACACCGCGACACTGAGTTGAGTTCCTCGCGTAGACGTAGACATCACAACTGAAATGTTTTTCTTCGATAAATCGCCACCTGCCGTCATTTAACTTTTGTCAATTACACAGCACACGAATCTATATCACGAGTTATCCAGTGTTAAAGAGTTTGATGTGAGTGTTGAAAAACAATTATTACTTCTAAGCAGTTTTTTTAAATTTGTTATTTGTTTTTTAAATTTCACATTGCTTGTAATTAGCGCAGCGCGCTGTTCATCGAAGACATAATCATGTTTTTTTCAAGATTGGTTGAATAAAGTTAAAGGAATTCATTAAAAGTGCCTCTTGGAGCTGCTTTACTGTGTGCAAGGCTTGCATATGATTGCATGGATGATGTATTTGTGGATCGTTAGTTATGAGTAGCGCGCATTCATATCCGTATAGCCAAACCAAAACGACATGGTTTTTTTAATCGCTAGAGGTAATCACTTCCGCTATGAAACGCTTTGTTAATTACAAAGCATAATTCTACAAACAGGAACACAGTCTTTTTGTGTATCTGATAGTTGCGATGGCTACAGTCGTAAATAAATAAAACGCCATTTTCTTTAAAAACCACACGATTGGCTCGTTACCATAAGCACATGCAAAAGTAAGGGCGACCTCAATCAATTCACTTTAAAGCGCGATGTATATTGACGACATTAATTCCCGACATCTCTTTTTGCGTTAAAGGACTAATCATAAGCCTCGCTAAGTGTATGGTAGGTAACGCTCGTATTACACTTCTCAACCTGATAATTAAAATAACCTTGCCTCGGATTTAACACTTCCATAGGATTTAATATTATGAGCTACGGAAAAAAAATGTTAACCACTTCAAACGTTTTCATGCACCCCTCTTTGGATGGATTGCATTTGTATGTTTATTCATTATTCTTAATTATTGCATGAACAGAGCTTGGTTTAAAGGTTTTTTATTTATTTATGATAAGTAATCTGTATCAGTGGCTTGTTTGCATTCGGTGAAACTGGTCAATGCAATATAGAAACATTATAACACATTCGGTTAACCTTGAAAACTCGTTTACACCATTTAATGTCACTGGAAGCTTTCTACTTTCAAATATGCTTAGTTAGAAATGTTCTATGTACATGTAACTGCTAAATTAGATACAATAAGCTTGCTCAAAGTAAAATGTTTAATATGGAGGAAATTGACACGAGATATTAGAGACGACAAGCTAAAAGGAAATAATGGCAAAAATGTTTATCTTGCCTTATGTCTCTAAGATAAAACTTAAAACAAGTCATCGTCTTTCCTTCTTATTTTCTAGTAAATCCTGTTTACAAGCTTTCCATCTGCAAACAGCGCCGAAGTAATGGCAGGTGACGCTTCTTATGAACAGAAAAAAGACAGCGAGGTGCCTCAATCGTCAAAAGAATTAATCAAGGAATTCTGCAGCTATACGACTACCCATGGACTGGGAAGACTGGTCGAGACCAAGATCTTGTTCTGCCGATTGACATGGGCCGCGTTCATTCTTGGTGCCTTCGCTATGTTCATTTATCAAACACATGGCTTGTTTATCATGTATTTAAGTCGTCCTGTTTCCACTGTGGTAAAAGTAAAACATAAATCTGTGAGTATTCACTGTATGTAAATTAGCTTAAATCCCATTGTGTCATTTCATCAAATTGGCAACGGCCACATTATTGGTACGCTTTAAAAATAATCCACATGAAGTCTATGATACATATCAAACATTTATAAATTGTAATTGCATTAAATTGAAAAGCACAAATATTTAACCTAACATCGACAATTTTTCTTATAAGTTTTATCGTACGAAATTCAGTATTGTCACACAGCGACATACGGTTTTACGTCCAAGCATTTGTTACTACCCATACGACTTCGAGATTATACGCCATAAACAATAGATATTCAGTGAAATGATGATATTACAGTTTGTAGAATTCAGTATAATATGTCCAGAAAAAAAAGCTTACTTTCACCGGCTCCACTTCACTTTCCCGATGACATGCCAGCATTTCGTGACTTCTACCGTCAAATATCTACAAAATATTTTATCCACTTTGCCTCTTAGTTGAATTCAAGTTTGTTCAGCCGATTTATAATTCATCTTGCATGATTTGTGGTAATTTCATCATTCAAAACTTCCAGTTTGAATGCAGTTTTGTCGTTACGTTGATAACTGACAGTGAATTAAGCACGCGAATACAAACCAGTGAAGTCAGAGTGCACCCATGGGCAAATGGACCCGCGCAATTAACCAATCTGAACGCACGCTTCGCTGTAGGTATGTTATAATTAACAATTATTCCATGAGCCCGCGTTGGATACGAGATGATAGATAGCCAACGAGCGCGTAGCGCGAGTTGGCTATAATCATCTCGTATCCAACAAGGGCGAATGGAATAATTGTTTTATTAAAAACTTTAGTAACTTTAGGGGAAAACTTCGATATTACTTTTAAAGAAGACTATAAATCGACGGAGTGATTTTTCAGTGCGATTAAATGAAGCATGATTTGTATGAAAACGGCGGCAAACGTCCGGCGACCGGCGCTGTCTTCGGTTTGTTCGGTAAACAAGCTGAATGAAAATAGAGCTGCAAGACTGAATTTTCTTCGGATTAATATTCGCTGTTTCTTCTAAAGTTTCGTATATTCTGGAAAATTGTGCAAATGTGGAGCTGAACATTTTTCATTTTACAAGTTGAACTGATGGACAGCTGAACGGGTTGTTTATACGGCGAGCAAATCGTGCACGTCTGCAGAATTGTGTTGAGACGAGCGAAACTGAGCCAGTTGAAATCAAGTTCACTGAAGTAAAGAGCAAAGGAAAGAGTCAATATCTACATGGATGGAGAGAAAAAGAGTGACCTTCCAAGATAATTTCACTGTGAAGTGATCCGGCTTCGATTGTACCATCACTGACCAACGCTTGACGAACTGTGATAAGCTTATTGTTTTCAATGCTTAGTCTCTGATGGATATTTATTGTGCTGATTTTTAAAAGCTTAGTCCAGCTGGAATTAACAAGCCTCTTCGAAATACAAGGTAACAATACTGAATAGGTTAAGCTTAAATTTGTAGTGTAATTCATTCATTTTGAACGAATTTGTGAAGATCTGTATTGGTTTCCGGACTTTTCCCGTAAATTGTTTCAGGCTTCCTTTTATAAATAGTTGCTCGTTCAGTTGTATTTGTTGTACAATTACAAGCATTTCCCATTAAATATTTCATTCCAAACTTTGCTGCATTTTTCTAGCAGTTTTGTTACTTCGTCTTCAGTCAATTCTGCCGTGAAACAATTTTCTCCGGCGGCCATTGTTCCTTGGAGAGAGAAAAACATTCAGCTCTCTTTCTCGCCGATGCGTTCATGGTATAATGGCTCATATCCCATGGACTCTAAGCAATCAAAAACTCTAGAAATGCATTATCCAATGGTTCAGTTTTTAATAATTCCATTTGTCTGCTAATGAAACACAGCATACCATATTGAATTACTTGTCAATGGTCATTGCGTTTGACCGGCGAAAAAAGAATGAGTGTGATCGAAACCAAATTGCTTTCGCGTTCAAGACTGTATTAAAATCCGTGTACAAACACTTCTCGTATGATCTTAATTTTCCTTTTAATTTGTCCAAACATGTTTGAATTGCGATACAATTGGCTCATGGTTTTGGCTGTGCGTATATCAATTTATGGATGCACTTGGAAGTTTGGGAGCACACCCTTCGATCTCTCGTGCTTTCCAAGTAATATATCAAACACGAGAGGACAGTGTTTCATCAGGATATCCAAACACCGAGAATGGAGCTGAAAATACGACGCGCAGCGGAGTATTTTTGACGAAATTCGAGGTGTTTGGATAGCCGATGAAACACTGTCTCGAGTGTTTGATATATCTTCTCAATCGAAACAAAAACTAAGGAGTAAACGGAGAAATAAAATCGTAAAAATCTATGCTAATTAAGACCGGGTTTCCAAACCTCCGACACGGTTATGATTTCCTTTGTTTTAACTTGATGAATTATTAATGAGTTTGAGAAATACACTTCCCGCGTGTATTCATGACTCGATGTACGCACAGTAGAGCATGAACAAAAAAACAATTCTTACCGTTCTTTAATTAAGTATTTGTTTTACCTTATTCCATTGTTTTAATCACTATTTATCCATTGTACTTTTTTCTTTCGTGAGCCTGGGAGGGCGGGGGAGAAAGTGCACCCCCCCCCCCCCCCCCCCCCCTCCATGTAGCTCGAAAATTATTTACGCTATGAAAATGAAACTTATATGGTGTGTAAAGCATCCAAAAATGTTTATTTTAGTGGCAGTCACATGTCAATTATGACGTCATTTCACGCCATAATGGACGTCATAATAAAATCCACCATATTGGATCCTTAATCTTGGATTTCTAAATTGTTCAAAAATATGATTTAAAATATTCAAGAAAAATGTAAAGATCCTAAAACGGCAAACATTTTGGAAGGATTTCATCGTAAAAAAGCGAAAATGTCATGAAAAAAGCCCCACCAAATTTGGGTAAAACAGTCTGTATCTTGAAAAGCATTCATGCTATAAAAATGAACTGATGTGGCGTATAAATAATCCAAACATGTTTATTTTAGCGACAGCCATTCGACAGTCACGAATCAATTATGATATTATATCACGCCAAAATAACGTCAAACTTTAAACATATCCGCCATCTTGGATCCGCCATCTTTGATTTCTAAATACAGTAGAACCTCGATTTCTCGAAACCTCGATTTCTCAAAAAACCCGATAACTCGAACCAAAAGTTGTTTCCCTTGGACTTGTTTCACAGCTGTAATTTTACCCCGATATTTCGAACTTCCCGATTTCTCGAACCAATTTTCGTTTACCGTGGAGGTTCGAGAAATCGAAGTTCCACTGTAGTTCAGAAATGTCAGAAAATCACCAAATTTGATTTGAAAAAATCGAAAAAAATATAAGGATGCAAAAATGTACAGATTTTAGAAGAAACTCTTCGTAAAAAGGAAATCTCACGAAACTGAAAAATAAGCTGAAAACACCAAATTTGGGTAAAACGGCCTGTCAAAACTTGATTGCCGTGGGAACATTGTCATCTGGTCAAAAAATTGACACACCAAAATGTTCCAGATAAGTTTTAGGAAAATTAATAAAGTTTAGCTATGATTGCTTGAATGCTCTTTGAGTACGACAAGTTTGAAATCCGCGCGGACAGTTTCTTCCTCCCACCCCCGATATTCGCAGGATAATTGTTATTTTTTAATACGTTATTTTTTTTTAATACCAACAGCAAATTACTTTCCCAGCTGTAACGGTGTGCAACCAAAATACAATAAAATACAGCAAAATACCGGACCATTACTTTGACGAAATAATCGCCGAAATTCGTCAACGACTCGAAGACGAGAAGAATGAAGATCAGAAAGGTACATGTAGACGTAATGTATGTTGACGTCACGCACTCCCTTGCTGTTCGGTCTTGGGATATTTGTGGCTTACATGTTTAAATCACTCAGTTTTAGTCAATTTATTTTTGGATTGCGTTTCGGTCCGTTTCCTTTTAGTTTATTTATTTTTGCATCATAATTGATATTTACTTCACTGCTTTTGAACGCACTGAGCATCATTTCAGTTCCATTGCATTGTTCGTTGAAAACAGCCTTGGTAGCGATTTTTTGGGCAGTATTTAAGGGTGACTAAGTCACCCACTAATCTCAACTAGCGTCTAGTGCGAAATACCCAAATTAATTACTTCAATCAATCAATCATTTTTTTACCATAAATTACGAGTAACAATAAACAAAATAATAATAGGCGTAGAGTGACTGGAGTCCAAAGAAAGCATAGCTCGTGATATGGACCCTACAGATAATAATATGCTACGTCAGTGACCAAAATGTTATTGTGCATTGTTTTGTGTAGATGATGTCACCACACCTACTCCTGAAGTCCCTACTAATGCTGCAACTGATTATATGACTGAAGTCCCTACTAATGCTGCAACTGATTCTATGACTGAAAACAACGACACGGATGACTATGACCCAGAAGAAGATCTCAGAATTGATTATCTCTTCGAGGACCTGTTGCTGTCGTATTTGGCAATAGAGAACTACACCACATTGCATAAAATGGGACACGAGTATAAGGATTTTGTGTTTGATTGTAACTTCAGGGGAATTGATTGCAGGTACAGTGTACGGTGAAAATCGATCATGACTCTCGTGTTTGGCAATATACGAAATGTAAATATTGCAAATTATTATTCAACAAATTGTCACGATTGTTATCTGTCATATACAGCTATTTCGAGAAAGGTTGTCGGAAAAAAGCGCACGCGACAATCCCGAAAGGTAATCTGGGATGTGATCAGCAAGGTACGTTCCTGACACTGTAGCTGTCGAACCTACTTTTGTCGCTTTCTTTTAGCACTCGCAAACATACGTCCATGGCGTCTCGTGCCATTTTCTCAGATTTCCCTGAAATATATGCTGAAGTCAAGGAACCGTGAACTTAAAACTACCCACAATACCTCTCGAGATTGTCGCGTGCGCTTTTTTTCCGACAGCCTTTCTCGAAACAGCTGTATACATTACAGATCTGCTGTATTGGTAGTTTGCCATTTTTGGAACGGTATTGCACGAAGAACTGATAATTCTCGGACACCTTGTAAAGCGCTGCTGAGTTTGAGATTGCACAATCACAGTTAATCTAACCTCGTTGACAATTTGTTGAATAATAAAATATCGTCTGATTTTAGGCAAGCCTATTGCCCCGTCGGCTAAGAACACAGTCAACTCTTGTTATAGCTAGTGGACACATTGTGGACACCCTCGAGACGTAGTTTGGAGTCCGTAACAGCGAGAGTCCGCGATAGCGGGAGTCATTTTCAGTCAAACCTCTATAGGTGGAGGGATAGATTTTGTCCGTAATAGCGGATGTCCGTAATAACGGAGTGTTCGCAAGGCGGGAGTTCACTGTATAGGTGTAGTTGTTTAATATTGCCAGTATTGTAAATTGCAAATACAAATTTGATTGGTTTTCTCGCCGTTTATTATTCTGGCTTCATTTGGCTTAAAACTACCTAAATGTGCACGTTTATGACTGCTATATCATGTATCGTGTCTACTAAAGCAATTACAATAGATAACTCGCTCTTGTTTCCTATGAGTAGTCGATACGGGTGCGCTTGGTTGAATGACCCATTCTCAGGCTCGTATTGTCGTATTCAGCGTGTACTTGAAATGTGATTTTGTTTTCAAAAACCTCCAAATAACGAGTAACTGAATTACAACTGAAATAATACTACGTTAAGTGATTAATATTTTATTTAACAACGCAGAAAAAATTACTCCAAATATTGGCATCATTTTTGGGACTATCGCTATGGAAACTGTTTTCACGTTTAACGGGGGAAGAATGATCAAGGGCAGGAGCAAACACCCCTTGAGACGCACAGCACTGGAGCATCTGGAGGTAAGAGGAAATGTGGCAAATAATGATAGCTTTCCACGCAAGTTTAACTTCGACCATTTAACTGCTTATTATAAGCCCTTCCACCACGACAACCCTTTCCAACCCCGTCCCTATGCAAATTGCTGATACAACAAACTACCTAGGAGAGGTCAAAACCTTGCTGCCCATTGTATATAATATATATTTTTCTTATTTTCTAATTTTTCTTTAATCGATTTAGGCAATAACCGCGTGTACCCCTTTACAACCCCCCCCCCCCCCCCTCCCCCAAGCCAGACCACAACACCGGGACCTACATCCGAACCCCTATTATTTTCGAACAGCGATGGCGGCTCTTTAACACCCATACTATTTTAGTAAGAGTAGGTGTAGGAGACAAGGCCAACGGCTTAACGTCACCGCCAAATGACGCAATCATCTGAACTGGAACAAGGTATCATCACAGCCAGCATGATCTTAACAGTCATTCATTATTATTTCTCGTAACTCTGTTAGGTCTGAAGTTGAACTTATTCATCGAGTCCTTTGAATACGTACCTCAGCTGAGTCATTCGTCTGGAGCCAGGATTGTCATCCATAACCAAGGCGAAATGCCTTTCCCGGAAGAAGAAGGGGTTAAACCTCGTTCCAGGGTTTTCTACTTCCGTCGGAGTTCGCCGGGTAAATAAGTATCATTATACATTTTGCTCACTATCTCTATTCTCCTTGGCTGCGATGAGAGCATACAACTAATTCACGAATTGACGCGTCATAAACTACAGACACTAGGATTTATCATGTAATTACGCGTCATACCCTACATACACTAGGATTTGTATATGCATGTAATTACGCGTCATACATACAGCCATGTTCATTGACGTCATACATGTTTACATCCCGTCGTTCGCTTCTTTAGTGCCAGCAGTGAAAAATAAATTAAAATACTTCGGCAGATAATACAAACGCTATCATGCTCAACCTCATCCAATAATTGTTTATTATCAAATCCATGACTTTCGTGTTAATTTTGAATCTTACTTGGATGATGGAATATCTTATTTGCTTCGAAATGGTAGGTGAATACAGTTCAAATGTTTTTGCGATCGTTTGAAGTTTTACCCGATCTAGTTCACTAAATTTTCGGTGGCAACTGTCCACCTTCGTCAGAGTGACGAAGTTCGTTATCGCTCGCGCTGATGTTCTTACTTTCCAGATGACGTCTTTAATTTGGAATTAAACAATAAGTTCTGGTTTAAAAGGGGCCTAGTCTGGCCATTCTCACACCTAGTTGTCAATCAACTATCAAAGCGTAAACAGCTAACAAACAACCTGCGCTTTATGTACGACCTTTACTGATACAATTCGTTGTATTTTTCAAAAAAATGTTATCTTAAAACATTAGCACGTTATCTTATTTTTGTTGATGATATATTTTGGTTTCATGAGATTTCGAAGCATGTTTGGTTTGCAGGACGCTTCACTAAACAACGTGCCACGACTGATAGAGTACAAATTTGCATTTCGCACACGAAAGGTGTGAAAATGTGGGAGGTGCCATCCCTTTTATAGCAGAAATTCTCGTTTCAGGGCCTATTTACATGGAGAGAAGTTGTCCCTGGTAGGAGGGTTACCCTTCCCCCGTGACATCTTTTACCGAGCGTTTTTATGAAAATAGTTGTCCCTGTTGACCGAGCCAAAACTCGGCCCTCTTGGGTTCGCGCATGTTCTATTTGTCCCGACTTGTCCCTGGTAGGTGAAATAACAATAACCAAAGTGTTTATATGGGAAAATCATCAGTTGGCCCATCCCCCAGGGTCACCTACCTTCAAAGCGAGTAACCCTCCACCCAAGGTTACCCTGTCCCCCGAGCCAACTTTGCGCGGATTACTCATGTAAACGGTTCGCTTCTATTTATAAAGAAATGTATGAAAATTTATCTTGCCTGGGGTAACTCGGTATGGAGGGTGACCCTCCTACCAGGGGACAAGTTTTCTCCATATAAACAGGCCCTAAGGGCGTGTAAGAGCGAGGAAATGCTCTACGCTCGTTCACGGTGTTGACATTCAAAGTGGTAGTCAAGATGAATGGTTAACTTATATTGTTTGCTGTTGTTTTTGTTGTTGTTGTTGCTGTTGTTTTTTGTTTTTGTTGTTGTTGTTGCTGTTGGTTTTGATGCTGTTGCTGCTGCTGCAGATGGAACGTAATTGTTTAGTTTTATCAACTGATTATTGTTACGATCTCTTCTTGATTCAATTTATTTTCGTTCCACGGAATGTTCCTCGGCACTTAAAGAGAAGTAAACAAAGCATTTCCCTTGATTCCGAATAGTTACGGTCAATTTTATCATACTATTCAATCTATGTAACCCACTATGTATCCGTTGCTTCTTCAGGAAGTCATTAAGAGAGTGGACCCTTTCAATAACGGGAGTTGTAGAAAATCTGATACTGAACACAAAAATGATATTTATTCTCGAGAGGTAAGCTATTTAAGCCAATTTTAGACAGTTACGGTTTGTCTTATCTCTCATTACACAAACTGAGAGGGTGTTTAACAGGAGGGAGTAAGACGTTGTTGATATACACTAAGATGCATAAAAGTGAGAAGTTGTACAGTGCACATGCATGTGCATATCCAAGTTATATGTGTTAAATTTTAAATTATCCTTAATATCTAGTCACAGATTAAAGATGCACAGTACTAACTGTCAGCCCGCTCGCCCGCCCGCCCGCCCGCCCCGCCCGCCCGTCCGCCCGCCCGTCCGCCCGAACGACCGCCCGCCCGGACGACCGACCGACCGACCGACCGACCGACCGACCGACCGACCGACCGACCGACCGACCGACCGACCGACCGATCAACCGACCAACATTCAGTCTGTCAATCAGTCCGTCCGTCAGGGAGACGAGAGACCCTGGGAACGAGGCTGCGTCCGTCCGTCCGTCCGTCCGTCAGTCCGTCCATCCGCTCTTCGATCAGTCCCTGACTCTGTGCTCTGCCGCAATCTAATAGTCCCAGCGCAACTTGTTTACCCTTCCCATTGTTACAGTTATTCCCGGGTTTTCTAGGTCGTCCCCTACGACGCTAGCTTGCCCATGTCAGGGCAATGTGAGATATCTTTGTTATAGCCTATTACCTAGGTGCATGTAGCTATTCCTTGCGGGTTTTATTTTAATTATTTTTCGTTTGTGTATTTACTATTGTTAATTGTTTGCAGGAATGCATGAGGTCATGTCTGGCAAAAATTCAAATCAAACAATGCGGCTGTACTGAGGCTCGAATCACGAACAACGACGGCTATGTTTGTAAACACCATCAAGAAGCCAGACGCAGGTTTTGAACTATTCGCAACTTGTCGTATCAATAGTATCATTTTATTTGCTGATCCGGGTAATCAATTACAGGCACCAATTATGTCCTAACATACCGTAAACGTTTGTCTACAAGCCCTGTCTATAAACCCTGAGAGGTAATACCATCTTACAACACATTAATATATATGTAAAGTGCGGTATCGATCAGAGCTTCGACGAAACCAAAGCATTTTGAAGCTTTGAAGCGTATGAACGTGTTTCTGAACTGCCACAAAAAAACGGATTTTTGTATGTCATTTCATTTTAAATTCTCAGACATGATAAAAGTTAAGACTGAGTGATATCTAAAGAGACTTGATGTTAAAGCTAATTTTAATTGATGGTAGAATATTCTACTTATCTTATCTTAATATTCTACTTATCTACTTATCGTACAATTTGTTGGCCGCCATATTAATTTTGATGTCCCAAAGAAGGATGTATACAACCGGGGGTGGGGGGCGGTACTAAAAAAAACGTATATACGGGAAGGCAAGGCCCAGAGGTCCAACCCCTTACCCTTTTATATACCACTTTTGACAGAAAAGGTACCCTTCATATACCTCCATGGAAATGCCTTTCATATACCTTCCATAGAAATTATGAAAATGTTACCCCTTCACATACCTACAGGTTCTACAGTAGAAACACTGCATCCCTTTTCTGTACCCTTGGAATGAACTTAATGAACAATATATATCCCCAGAAGCAAGTCAGAGGAAGCTGTCTTACGATGGCTAGAACTTCAAACCTGCAGTCCACCTCATACCTAAATGACAGTTTTCCCTACCCTTTTCTATACTCCAACTCGTGATTGATCCCTACCCGCCTGTTCTATACTCATTTCGTGAAATCCTACCCTTTTATATACCTCCAGTCAGAGAAGGTACCCCTTTCGGGGGAGCCTCCCCGTATAGGCCATTATACGGAGTACCCCCCCCCCCCCCCCCCCCCCCCCCCCCTTGTTGTATACAAAGTACTGTCAATTTCTGAAAATTATTTTTGTAATAACTGGTAAAAATTTGGACGGAACCAACCTGCTCCATAACCTGTTAATTTTTTTTAGTTTGTTAATGCAAGCAAACAGTTTGGTAACTCATTGATGCACATTTGTCTCAAGATTCTAATTTTAACATTTTACCCCAGGATTTTGCCTGGACAAATTAGCTGCAAAGTTCAATGAACAAGGTTTAGGGTGTGACGCAAACTGTCCTGTTCCTTGCAGGTAAAATGTCCGGTTGATTTATATTTTTTTATGACCCTTAACCCTTTCACTCACAGAGTCAAAACTTGAGTCAATGCAATAAATGTTGTTGTAACTTTTTGTCTGTGGATGAAACCCTAGTGTGTGACCATTCACTTTCAAGTGGTGTTGATTGCTTTTGACAATTTTTTTTCTAGAAATACTTTTCTTGACTTATATATTTGATGCTTTATTTATATAATTACATTCCAGTGAGGTTATTTTCAAAACTACCATGTCGATGGGAGAGTGGCCTTCGGAAGGATATAAGGTAGACATATATTTACATATTTATTTCTTTGTTTGCTGCTAGCTCTATATAGCGCTTCATTGTTCGTTTTCTTAACCCCATCCAGGCCTGGGCCTTTATTCGGTATTATACTTTTTCTGTTAACCCTATTCTACGCTGATTTCAAATTTATGTTACTTAAAGGAGCATTACAATCATAGCTAAACTTTGTGACTTTTCCTAAAAATTATCTGGGAACATTTTGTCGTGTCAATTGTTTGATCACGTGACTTGTCAGTTTAACCCTATTCTGCCTGGGTGGTGGGGGGGGGGGGGGGGCAGAAAGTGCCCGCGCTGACTTCAAATTCATAGCCAAACTTTATGACTTTTCCTAAAATTATCTGGGAACATTTTAGTGTGCAAATTTTTGATTACGTGACTTGATGTTTCCATGGCAACCAAGTTTTGACAGGCTGTTTTAGCCAAATTTGGTATTTTCAGTTTAAATGTCCGTTTCATGAGATTTTCGCTTTTTACGAAGAGTTTCTTCCAAAATCTTTGCAATTTTTGCATCATTATATTGTTTTTGATTTTTTCAAATCAAATTTGATGATTTTCTGACATTTCTGAACAATTGAAAAATCCAAGATGGCGGATCCAAGATGGCGGACAGGTTTAAAGTGTGACGTTATTTCGGCGCGATATGATATCATAATTGATTCGTAATTGCCACTAAAATAAACATGTCTGAATGCTTTATTCACCACATAAGTTTAATTTTTATAGCACAAATACTTTTTGAGATACAGATCGTTTTACCCAAATGTGTTGATTTTTTAGCTTAATTTTCAGTTTTCATAATTTTTTTGCTTTTTACGATGAAATCCTTCCAAAATCTTAGCCGTTTTAGCATCTTTATATTTTTCTTGATTTTTCAAAGCAAATTTGGAGATTTTCTGACAATTCTGAAACAATTTAGAAATCCAAGATTTAGGATCCAAGATGGCGGATTTGTTTTACGTATGACGTAATTATGGCGTGTATGACGTCATAATTAACACGTGACTGCCACTAAAATAAAGATTTTTTCGAGATACATAGGGGGGGGGGGGGGGGGAGCACGGGGGGGGGGGCAGGAACGAAAAAAAGCCCAGGCAGAATAGGGTTAATTTGCAGATTTCATGAGATTTTCGCTTTTCATGAAGGGTTTCTTTCAAAATGCTAATGCGTAAGCGTGAGCCAATTAGGGGGGTCAGGAAAATGGGGAACATTTTGAATTGTTAAGGTGGCCCGTGGTTATTTATTGGAGCGGAGGTTCCCTTTTAAAAACTATTTTCGGCAGGAAAGCGTCAACCGATTTCTCTAATTTTTGGTATTCAAAATAAGGAATCTTTAAATTTTAGAAGGCTTTTAATTTTAGGGCAAACGAAATTTAAGATTTAGAGATACAAGCGCTATTAGAAAACCTTGTTTTTTACGAAATCGCGAATATTTTCATAAAACGAAGATAGATTTTTTTCTAATTACGTTCAATAAGTTCCAAGACTTCAATGTTTACTGTGAGCAAGTTTCCACAAAATCGGCTGCATAGAAATTGCTGCACAGTTCACTGCTGAATTTTAGCTTCAAAATAATATGCTCGTGTATTTGCTTCATCTGTTGCAAGAACGCTTCAATAATGCTAAGATCGCATCTATTGTTAGAAAGCTTGATACCACCTAAACCTTTGCTGTATAATCGGAAAAGATCGGAAATTCCACTGGAAAAGTTGAAAATTTACAAAGTTTGTAAATCAATGTAAATCTTGTAAATAACCTGTAAATAACCTGTAAAGATACTGTAAATGATAATTGACAGGATCATTCCCCTTTTACATGATCTTGTCGATCTTGTAAAAAGCATGTAAATATTTGGAGTGGATCATGTAAATATTGAGAATGATCATGTAAATTTTTGGACAAACTGCCAACCAAACATGTAAATATTTTGTAAATAACATGTAAATCGTAAATGGGAGCCTTGTAAATAACATGTAAATTGAAAAAGGAGGCCTTGTAAATCCTTGTAAATTGAAAAAGGAGGCCTTGTAAATCCTTGTAAATTGAAAAGGAGGCCTTGTAAATCCTTGTAAATTGAAAAAGGAGGCCTTGTAAATCCTTGTAAATTGAAAAAGGAGGCCTTGTAAATCCTTGTAAATAACATGTAAATTGGAAAAAGGGGGCCTTGTAAATCCTTGTAAATTGAAAAAGGAAGGCCTTGTAAATCCTTGTAAATAACATGTAAATTGAAAAAGGAGGCCTTGTAAATCCTTGTAAATTGAAAAAGGAGGCCTTGTAAATAACATGTAAATCGAAAAGGGGGCCTTGGAAATACTGTAACATGTAAATTTGAAAACGCAGCTTGTCAGGAAACCCAGTAAATACATGTCACAGGTAAATCGAAAAAGGAGCAATATTTTTCTATCTGTTCTTTGCAAATTTTATTTTCAAAACATCTGTTATTTATGGTTAAACAACACGGGCATCAACATCAAAAAGCCCATTTACAATCGATATACATAATATATATATATTTGCCTTAGAGGTAATTTGAAATGTCATAAGCTAAAACTGTAATATTGATGTTGCAGCATTCCAAAACTAAGATAATAGTTACATAACAAATGCTGTGAATAATATATGTACCAGATGGGCTTATATTTAAGTTATAAGTTAATTTTTTGGAAGTTTTGGTTATTTAGTCAGCTTGCAAGTGCCGAAGGCTACTATACATTGTATATTGTAATGTTTATAAATCAATATCATCTCTTATAATATACTCAACAAAATATGCAGCTTCTGATTGGTCAATGACGAATGCATAAATAGGTTATAGAGTGCAATACGGAATTGTGATAAACAGTACCGGACAAGTAGAGACGTTTTTGCCGCTTAATGGAATTGAAATAAGCTTTCAAGTTAATGGTTAAATATTTTCTAAACTATAGTACTGTAATTCTTTCAAAAAGTTCCTGTTTGGTTTGCCTGCGCGTTCAAATAAAACATGTGAGCACTTTGGAAACTAGTGAAGCGTTTCGTGTGCAGAGTAGCGTGATGGCCGCAGCAAAATTTTGTTGAGAATATTATAAACAAAAAATCGTATGAACTGCTCGTGCAATTAGTGATTTATGGTCACTCGTGATGTTTTGAAAGTTCTCAAATTGCACTCGCCTAAAGGCTCGTGCAATTTTAAGAACTTTCAAAACATCACGAGTGCCCATAAATCACGAATTGCACTCGCGTTCATACGATTTCCTATACATATAAAATACCTCCAATAAAATCATTATTTTCTAAATACCATATTTTCATGATTACACGTGCATTGTATGCATCTATCCTTCTTCCTTGTATAAGCTCCTCAAATACATTTTGTATAATCATAATATGAATCATGAAAGTTACATGTAAGAATATACATGTATAAACTTGCCATTCTCCCTAAAAAGCAGTCAGAATGAATTTCTAAAGATAGAGAATGCAAAATTACTTAACTGAGGAAATACATAATGTATGGTACAATGTTGTTATATTAAAACAAACATAAAATGTACATTCCTATTGAAAGCAATATTGGCTGCGGTCACATCAAAGGTGTTAACTTAGTAAAGACAGAGCTAACTTTAGTTACATGTAGCTATTTCGGTATGTAACCTCTTCTCTGTTTACTCTAACTACATGTATAGTCTGGAAATTTACGCTTCTGAATTAGGGATCCAAAACAATAGAAAGCAACTGAAATTATACCCAAGCTGGATGCTGGGGTTTAACATTAATTAGGAAGCAAAGAGCCAATCAGAATGCGGTCTTTGACATTTCTTTTTAGAAATAATTGGTGTGACTGCAACCACTTGTCCAACCACTAAGTCTGATGTCATGTAACTAAAGATTAGTATAGGTAATCGCATGGGGCCGAGTAAAATTAAGGATTAATATCACGCGTGTTTTCAGAAGTTGCGCGACAAGGGCAATTTCTGCAACTTCTGAAAACACAAGTGATATCAATCCTTAATTTTACGGGGAAACATGAGATTACTTGTTTATGACATAGAGGGCACAATTTTCGGAAAACCTTCAAAGCGCCGTGAAGCTAAATTCAGCCGCGGCGGAACAAACTGATATTCCTTTCAAAAATCACACAGAAAGATCAAGCAAACCCTTGACTGTTATGTAAATCTTAAGAGAAAATTGTAAGTCGTGAAAATAAAAAAAACAACAAGCTTGCAATCAAGCCAAGTAAAACGTAATTTTATTCACCTGTTTGCATGTTTTGAAGCCGGCTTTCCGCTGCGAGCTGCTTGACATGTCAATCCTACATCGACAAAACCGTGAGAAAACGACGAGTCCAAACAAACTTGTAGAGCTAATTTATCCGGTTTAATTTGACCTTCTTCTTTCTTTGAACAAACTCTGTGATCTTTTATACTCTGGGTTGCACGTGATGAAGCCCGTATTTAACAGAGGTGAAGCGAAGAAGTCAGTTGGCAGCCATGAATGAATTTCGTCGCAAACTCGCCAAGTGTCTAGCTGATGCAAGTTTTCTAGTTTTCAACTGAAATAATCTTCTGTTGCTTCGAGTGAAACACTGAGATTCAGCTTTCGGAATTTCGTTTCAAGCTATCACACGGTTTCCGTTCCTTTTTTCATCAAATAACTTGGGAAACTGAAGTCAAACTCCGAAGCGACGTACAAGCGAGCGCTGTGTTTGAAAATTCTGCTAAAATCCCGCCGTCAAGAAGCCAACTAAGTGCAGCGCGCTCAGCCAATTAGGAGCGAGGAATTTTGCCGCTCGACCAATCTCTCTCGTCCTTGTTGGATAAGAGAGGATTATAGCCAACTCGCGTTACGTGCTCGTTGGCTATTTATCCTCTCATATCCAACGCGGGCTCATAGAATAATTGTTAAATATACCGCATGAAAATATTGTTTTACATTCTGCATGAATTAATCGAAAGCGACATGACATCACCAGACAGCATTATAGGGGCCAATTGATTCAGAAGTCTCTCTCAGGATTAAGCGACAGAGGAGGAGACGGCTGAAATTCAGGCTATTTAAGGCTTTGTACATGTATATACATGTACATGTAGAGTTTACATACATGTATCTGAATTTTAAACACCCAACAAAACAAAATTTGTTTTGTTGGGTGTTTAAAATTAATGTTTGATGGATATCTAGTAAGACATTTCACAAACCAACTTATCTGCTCAAACAAATGACACAAAGATCACAAGTACATGTATAAAATAATATATTGTAGTTTAAAATGAATTTTAGGTCAAAATGATCTCAAAATAGTTCAATTTTTATTTTCCTTTGTTCCAGAATTACTACCATAATCCTAAGACAAAGGAAAATAAAACTAGTTTGAAATCATTTTAACCTAAAATCATTTTAAACCAGTGCATCAAAAAATTAACTTGTAATATAGATGTAATGTAGATAATTAAATAAAGGTGAAAACATCCACGGTTCCTCCTGTTCTTACAAATCCAGTTGCCAGTAAAGCAAATTTGTATTCCTTGATGCTCATTCTCTTTGACTATATTCAGATACATGTACAATATATCTCCTAAGATCAAAGTGAAAAGGAACATGTTAACGGGGACATTTGAATCAAAAGATAAGCTTTGAGAATGTACCATTATATTACAGTTCACATCCACAACACAAAGTAACAACAAAACAACAGAGGAACATTAGCAGCAAAGTTAACAACTATATATGGGACTGGAAAACTAACAGTGTACTACATGTATTAAATTGGCCTGAAATGTGCAAGAGATGGCTGACAAAGATCATGATCATTTAAAAGTACTGAACTTGAAATGATCAAATGCCAACTCAATGCGCATCTGTCAAGATATAAATATTGCCTTGGATGTGTTCACATAGTGTTTTTCTTGAAAAAAAATCATTATGTTCACCCTGTCAGCAAGTTTCATGCTTGAATTTTTATGCTTGAATACATGTAGATGCAAATGTGAGTTGAAACTTGATCATCGCAAGTTGAACTTTACCAATAAGGGCCTGTTCACACTACACAAAATTTTGTTTGTTTTGCAAAAAAATATGTCAACGTGAAGCTATTTTAAGTGCGAACAATTTTTTTGCCTACCAAAATGTTGTCGAATGTCACCAAACATCAAAGATGTTTTGTTAGGCTTGATTATTATCTATTCTTTATTGACAGCTAACCTTCATCAAGTTATCATATATCGCAATTGATCCCAAGCAAATCAAACTATCGTGGCTCCCGATGCTATTCTCAGGCAGATGATGTACAGTCTCTGTACTACCAGTAAATTAAACTGTTTATGCTGCTCGCTAGGTACTGTTTCTCAACTCTCTGCCCAGCAGCGGTACTTTCAAACAAGTTAAAAGTCTGAAGGCGCTTTGAATCATTCAATCATTCCTAACTCCCTAACAAAGTTGAGACTGCTGGAAATGAAAGCGGAAGAGAAGAAAACGGAAAAGTACAAAACAATTTCTCAGATCTTGGTATCTATTTTAATTTGATGGATGTTTCTAGTTATACAAATACCTCACATGTCTCAAGTGCGAACACGATTACGAAAACAAAATTGACATTACAAAATTTCATTTTTTTTGCAAACACCAAACCAAAGTAGTGCGAAGTGAAGTAGTGCGAACAGGCCATAACATGGTCAACAAAATGGCTATCACAAGATAAGAATTTGGTTGCCTCAACGGCCATTTTACCATTCTACTAGTTTTGTATTCATTATTCATTACTAATTGGCAGGGTTCAAAATAGCAGCCGGCTGCCGGCCGCAGCCGGCACTTTTACCACACTTGCCGGCACTTTTACCACACTTGCCGGCGACTTTTCACCGAAGAAATAGAAAATATCGACTTTGATCGCCCAACTGAAATCAAAGTCGCTGTAGATGTTATAGTAAACATTTCATATCAGACAATAAAGCAGCCAAGAAATGTTTTAAAAGCTTTTTGGAAACGTTTTAAAATGAGTAGAAAGAGTAGAAAAAGGTTTGGAAATTTGAAGCGTGCTGCAAAAGTTGAAATGGAGAATTATTGTTCACCGTGAACGACGAACTCTTTTACGCGTTTGTTCAAGCGTGAAACGTAAACATGCAAGTTTGTCTAGACAAACCGTTGCGTTACCAACTTTATGTTTCTGCACATGTAATCAATATTTATTTTGCACAAAAGCTTGTTTAGTGCCGGTTGTTAAGACTTCACTCGTTCAAATTAAAGTCAGTTTTGTATTCATATTGCTCGACAGAACGGATTTCCCATGTTTGTGAGTGAAGAAGCGTGACGGTATTTTACGCTTGAACAAACACCTAAAAAGAGAGCCGTTCACGATGCTTTGTTTGGAACGAAACACGTTAATTAAATGAAGATTCTGACGCTGACATTATTTTAGCAGTTCAAAGCATGCGATATGTGCGAAATGTTTTTAAAATCAGTTTATAATTTTAAGGTTTCTCAAGGAAGAAAGTGAAATTTCAATTCAGGAAGATTTTGGTCACGTGCTAGGCAACGAGTTCTTGGCAGATTCCCGTTAATTAGTGTAGCAGTACACACACGCAAATCGCGGAAGTGAAAAAAGTTCAACTACTACGTGCTCATTCATTATTGACAGCCGGGAAAAAATGAGCCTTGACAAAAAAAGCCTACAAATTCAAGCTAAAAGCTGTGATTTTATTTTGAACCCTGATTGGAATGGATGGAACTGAAAGTTTAATTAATTAATCACATTCAATCAACACCCAACCATACACACTTCATGATGATTTCTTAAAAAATGTTTTAACAGGGTGTTGACAAAACACTGACCGCCGGTCAACTGACCCTTCTAAAATTCACTGGGAAAAATGAGAAAAACAAAACAAAAGTTAAGAAAAATTCAATGAGAGACTGAGTCAAGTTCATAAATAAACTTAAGTTCACCTGAAATTACCAAAATGGCAGAAGTGTGGCTATTACATGTAGGTCTACTGACTCTCAAGATTTCCTTACAAGTATCATCGAAAGTACAGGTTTTGTTCTCGATAAACCAGCGCAAAATAAGTTGTAACATCATAAAGCATGTTAGCTACATGCACATGTACAGTATCTCCATGAGGAAACTACAGTGTAGCTATAAAAGCAACAACGTAAACACACACGCACAATGCAGTAACCGGAAGCCATTGCTGTGTGTGTTTATTTTGTTGCTTTTATAGCTACAGTAGACTCCCGCTATCGAACTTGGTTATCTCGAAAACCCTGCTACAGGGGGGGCTAGCAGCGAGGCCTGGGACCTAGTATACATGATTGCACATTTAAGAAATTTGGCCGAGCGAGACTAAGTACTGGTTTGTTTAAAATAAACATGGCGGACGATGGCAGACATGACCTGCGTTTGTGTTTGTTCAGAAATATTTTGGCGATTCCACGTTCAAACATCTATGGGAATGATTCGGTCGCTGTTTAACTGAACTTTGGTCATTGTGGGACACCATGGATGAAAATTCCACAGCAAACTCCCGTAGAGGTACGTTTCTCGAATGATTGACAGATTTCTTTACTTGTGCGATCATGTATAGCGGAAAAGCGGCAAGATGAAAGGGCGCTGCCTGCCCCCCCTGCCCTGCTATCTCGAACTCAAACCAATTCCCCTTGCCCTTGTTTTTCAGTCATTTACTATCGGCTATCTCGAACTCCTCGCTATCTCGAACTGTTTTTCGTTCCCCTTGAGAGTTCAAGATAGCGGGAGTCTACTGTAGTTTTCCTCCTGGAGACAGCTAACATACTTTATGATGTGACAACTTATTTCACACGCTTTGTTTATCAGAAAAAAAATCTGTACTTGTAATGAAAACGTAGAGTCAGTAGACCTGAGCCATACTTCCATGTATGCCATCTTAGAAATTCAGGTAAGCTGAAATTGTATTTATGAGCTTGATTCAGTCTCTCATTGTATTGTTCTGGATTTTGTTTTTGATTTTCTCATTTTACCAGTGAATTTTAGAGGGGGTCAGTTAGGGGGGTCAGTAAGGGTTCAGTCAGTGTTTTGTCAAAACCCATTTTAAACATTCATGTGGCATGGAAATTCAAGTGCAAATTAGGCACTTGTGTCATGATATAATTATGTTGAGCTTACATGTACTAGCTTGTTCTCACATGCTACAATGTACATTGTTAGGAATTTTTTAAATATCTGGTATATTTTTGAATGATTTCATGTTAAATTGCGTTCAGAACCCGAATGCATGCAATCAAGCACTCACATTTTGGGGGGTCAATTGTGACCAAATCAAAGCCAGTGAGCTCAAATGGTTTCAATTTATAAAAGCTTATCTTTGTCCGCATATTGTAAAGTTCGCTACAGTATGTTGCCCTATTCACCGGACGCCCCTATTTCCGGACACTTCGATTAAGAGTTTTGTTATTTTCGGTAGCCTACGAATGAAATACAAAAAAATACTTTCTAAAGAATGACCGATTATTCCGCTTTCACTAACTCCTGTTTTAGTCCTCCTAGATCAAGTTAAATCAGGAAAAATTCAACATCATTTCAAGGTAGGGAACCTTCTATCGTCCATAATTTGCATATTTGCAGCGACTTGAATTATATCGTTTTTACATTTTAAATTCGTTCTCGCAAAATACGCGACAGAAACTTTTAATTTTTGGACAAAGTTACGTCGAAAAGCGTAGGATTCTTCTAGTATAAGTATTATTTATTTACTATTTGAGAAATTCCGTTACATTTTAGCGAGGTGTGCCTAAATCCGGACGCCGACGTGATAGCGAAGAAGACTTTCATTTTATCGCCAATTTTGTGGCGGACATTCCAAAATTCCATCTTATTTTCAGCACTGACTTATTGTCGAACTTACCTCCCTTGAAAGAGACCAGTCAAACATAATTTTCACGAATTTAGAGGCAAAAGTCTCAAGAAGCGAGAATAAGCGAAAGTTGAACTAGTCACCAGTCCCCCTCCTCTTCGCCAAATACGTTCGTTTAGTCTTACTTTTGTCCACCGTAAAAACTGTGCGGAAACGCTTTTAATTTCGGAGAAAATATGATATTTTAACATGAATATTCCTTGGTTTATCATTTATGAGAGAAATTTCATCACGAAAGTGAAGAATATCACCAAAAAAACGGTGAAAACATCACCTTACGATCGTCCGGAATTAGGGCAACTTGTCCGGATTTAGGGCACCCAATTTGACCAATTCTTTTCAATATTGCGACGAAACCAAGAAGGTTCAGGCGATGAAACTTCAAGGTCTACTTACAAATAGTTGAGGCTACATACTGGGGAAATTTCAGCTCGTTAGTGCTGTTTTGAGGTAAGATATAACCGGTATTTGCAAAAAGTGTCCGGAAATAGGGCAACTGACTGTACTCGTTTATTATAGCGAAAATATATAAGCTTATATAATTACGTACGGAGTATAGAAACAGTAAAGCCAAGCTTACCTTGCAGCTGTTTAGCTCAACAAATCAACTGACTCGACTGCACGATTTCGACGTTTCAAAATTTGAATTGACATCACTCAACGGCACTAAGATACTGGCTTAAAAGGCGTACCCATGCATCTGAGGTCCGCTGTAAGAAGACGCCATACAGCTACTTGGTAAATAAAGTCGGCTTTCCGAGAAGAAAACCTTTTTTAGGCAGTAAAAGTTCCTTCCAACACCAGCCATAAAAGCTTCGACGACCGTTGAAACCAGCGCCAAAACACCGAGGCATTCCGGGAAGTGGTTACATTGGCGCATGATTTGTTCAGATCCAGACTCTCTCGACCAAAGCCATTCTCGACCCCAGACCTTCGCTGCTTTGATGCGCAAAAGAGAAGGGCTCTGGGGTCGAGATTGGACCAAAGCAAGTCATTTACTATCGGCTATTTCGAACTCGGTTATTTCGAATTCCCCGCTATTTCGAACTAGTTGTGCAGTTCCCTTGCCTAAAATCAACCCCGTTATTTCGGAACTCTAAAAATGTTGATGGAGAAACATCAGACGGCATTATTTTGTAATGTATATATCATTGTCAGTCGTTGGGTACAGTTCCGGTTGTACAAATGTACTATATATTGTCAATTTCTTGAAATAACAATTGTATAAGGCACATAATCGCCTCAGATATTCGGATATAAAGTTTGGAGTTTTCTTTAGGGAAATATGAGAAAATTAATGCCTATTATTTTTGGAGAGATAAAAATTTCGTTTTGGGTACAAAAAAAGGTCAGCTTGTAGGATTTTCGGAAAGGAAAAAAGGTCAGCTAGGATTTTCGGAAAGGAAAAATCAGCAAGCCGAGGAAGAGCTGAGGTTTTCGGGAAATGACTAAAAAAGCCCTAATAAATTCGTGAAGTCTAAAGTTCCCCTACCCGATGACCGAAGATATATAAATTTTATAGCTCAGCTTAGAATTTAAAAGCACATGCACCAGACAGCCTAAAATAGTTGGGAGAAAACCGTCGTTGGGTGCCCCTGGCTAAGTCGAACTATTTCCCGTTTCCACTGAGAGTTCGAATTAATGGGGTTCAACTGTATTTGCATGGTTCAAGACAGGCCCCCTTTTTCGATTTACATTGTTATTTACAAGGATTTACAAGGCTCCCTTTTTCAATTTACATGTTATTTACAAGGCTCCCTTTTCCGATTTACATGTTATTTACAAGGGTTCCTGAAAGGCCCCCTTTTTCGATTTACATGATATTTACAAGGGCTCCTGACAGGCCCCCTTTTTCGATTTACATGATATTTACAAGATCTAGATACTGTAAATGTGTTTAAAATAATTTACATGTTTTTTACACTTCCTTGAATTCTCACTGTAAAAACTAAACATGTAAATCACTATTTACAGTCCATTACATGATCTATTAAAGCTGTAAATATAATGTAAATTTTATTTACAAAACCCTAACCTGTAAATTGAAATTTACAAAGTATGTAAATCCAGATTTACAGTTGTAAATATATTTTTACATGTTTTGTAAATTTTCAACTTTTCCAGTGATTCCCAGTAAAAGTGATAAGCAAATGAAGAACAAGATGTTTATAGTGCGTAATTTGTGAATTTCAAAATATTCACGTTTGTTCGACTTGTGAAAAAAACTACCGATTTGTTTTCTGTAATTGTTAAGTATGATAAAATCCAGCATATATAAAAAAGACCTCGCCTAGTTTTGGGCGTGTAGACTCGACGAAGCTCAGCGAATTAAGTCATCAAGTTAGCTACTTCATGTCCTCCATTTTACCAATGCTTTGAAAACCCCTCGTCTTCCGTAAATTATTCAAATTTGCCGCGTTGTAGGATTTATTTTGCACTTGGAAATTTTACGGATCATCGAAAATTGAAATGATAATGAACGATCAATGACATTCCAAGGAAATTTTCGATGATCCGTAATTCCCAAGTGACAAATAAATTCCAGAACGCGGCAAGTTTGAATAATTTACGGAACATGAGGGGTTTTCCTAGCATTTGTAAAATGGAAGACATGAAGCAGCTAAATTGACGAGCCAAATTCTCCAAGCTTCATCGACGCTACACGCCTGAAATAAGGTTAGACCGTTTGTATATATGCTGTATTTTATCATACTTAGAAATAAGCAAAAACAAATCGGTAGTTTTTTCAAAAGTCGAACAAACTTGAATATCTTTAAATTCACAAATTACGCACATAAACATCTTGTTCTTCATTCGCTTATAGCTTTTCCTTGGAGTTTCCGATCTTTTCCGATTATTCAGCAAAGTTTGAGATAACATTAAGCTTTCCAATGATAGGTGCGATATAATAATTATTTTAGCGTTCTTGCAACAGCTGAAGAAATACACAAGCATATCATTTTGAAGTGAAAATTAAGCAGTGAACTGTGTAGCAATTTCTGTGCAGCCGTTTTTGTGGAAACTTGCTCACAGTAAACCTTGAAGTCTTGGAACTTATTGAACGTAATAAGAAAAAAATATATCTTCGTTTTATGAAAATATTCGCGTTTTCTTAAAAACAAGGTCTTTTAATAACACTTGTATCTCTTAATCGTTTATTCCGATTGCCCTAAAATTAAAAGCCTTCTATAATTTGAAGATTCCTTGTTTAGATTACCAAAAATTACAGGAATCGGTTAACGCTTTCATGCGGAAAATATAGTTTTTTAAAAAGGGAGCCTCCGCTCCAATAAATAACCGCGGGCCACCTTAAATTAAAAATGCATCTAAAATGCAAGAATCAACATTAAATTATCTGTATCCAGTCATCCTTCCTTCGGTAAAATATGAATACAATATTCCAAAATGTTTATCTTCCATCTCATGGTTACAAACATTTTAGATAATGAACACCTCATACTGCATATTTTACTAATTCAAGACAACAAATCATTAAACATATCTAGTACAATAAGACACAAATTCAAATTAAAGTGTTTTTTGTTATTATTGTGATGAACTTATGTGTTGATAATAATTATAATATGATGGAATAAAATATGATTTTTCAAGACCCCCCCCCCCCACCCCCCTTCATCAGACCAATATTTTTGGAAGCCCCCCATCTTGTTGTAATTTGTTTTAAAGCCCCCCCCCCCTTCATCAATTCCCCCGTATAATTAATGAACGGTGCCATAGTACGTCATTGACGTATGCAGCATGAGATGATGAAGCCATGTGCCGTAGAAATTAATTCATGATTTCCGAACAGCCGCCATCTTGGATCCTCCGTTTCTTGATTTTTCCAAAACGTAAGAAAACCACCAAAAGAATTCAAAAGTACTAAAAAGCAATAACAGAATGCGAACATTATCTAAAAAGGTAAAAAGTATTGTAATCGAATTATTTTCATACATTAGGATACGCTTTTCAAACGTGTAAAAAAAAGACGAAATCCAGCGTACGAAAACCAACTGGCAGATGGTCCTGAGTTCCTAAAGTAAGTATATATTGTTTTACAGGAGATCGGCGTACTTTGATCTCATCGTTGGCATTGATTGATACCAAGATTGAATTTGCTTCAACCACCCAACCTTATCTTCCCCACATCCCATCATATACTTTTAGTGAACTTCAGGATCGCGCTGAGATCTGGTCATACCGACCTAACCTGAAATACAGGTTGGTTTAGCGGATTTATTCTCGGTAAAGCGAATAAAGTTTAATGTAAACCAGAAAATAATTGATCAGTGAGCAGAATTGGATGCGAGAGTCGCAAAATATTTTCCATTCCAACTTCAATAGAGGACAAACGTAACCTTTGACGTTTTGAGCTATTAACTTTAAAACTAATTGGCGGAATTGTTTGCTTTCGGCGAAATATTGCTCAGAAATCTGACGCAATAACTATGCATTTTGTTTTGGCCATCGCGCTTTTCACGTGATTCCTAGTGTATAGAGTCATGCAATAGATACTCGCCTTTACTTCTGTGATTTCATTTTGCAGTACAAACTTCCTACAGGTAAAAGTGTTTTTCGATCGCCTGAACTACCAAGAGGTGCAAGAGCAACTTAGCTACAAGGTAACAATCATATTCATAGGCTTCCTTCATCTCACTATATACTGAAGACATTTAAATTACCTCCGGTAGATATATTATAACTTTAGGTGATTTTAAATGTAACTTGCACAACTTTAGTTAGCCACTGAGCAATACAGATAGTATTTTACTCACTCGCTGTGCTCGTTCGTAAATACTGTTTTTACCACTCGAAAATATACAATTAATATATTCGCACCGCCGTCGGTAATATCCGCTATATACCAAATAGTATATATATTTCCACAGAGTTATGTTAACATGAGTGAAGTTTGGGAGAACTCGAAATTGCTGTGGAAACAGTTCTCCCAATACCATAGACTTATTTAAAAATGGCTGCCAATTTAAAATTATTTTGTATGCATTTAAATTTGCCTCACTAAACTTGTTCTAGAGTAAAAATTATTTTTCTTTATCAACTCAAAAACGAGGTTAGTGAAGTAATTTTTTTAAATTTAAATAGATACAAAATAATTTTAAATTGACAGCCATTTTGGAATAAGGTGTAGAACTCTATGGAAACACAGGGAAAAAAGTTTTCTATTGTTTTTTTTTTTATGAAATATAGGCACGAAGCAATTTTCTATGTTTCCATAGAGTTATGGTAAATGGTTTTAAGCCAATCAGAGCGCGCGTAGTATCTTGTTTATTTCATAAATAAGCTTATGGCGTGTATAAAAAACTGTGAATGCTAATATATTTTATTTATCACGTGTTGTGCACGTGATCTTGCAGGGAATCAACTTGATTGCAGACATTGGTGGTCAGCTCGGCTTGTGGATCGGGGTATCGGTGCTGACCTGCTGTGAAGTCGTGGAACTAGCGATGCTGCTGATACAGAGCGTGTTTAAACGAGTGACAACCAAAGCTAGCAGAGTAGAAGTGCGAGAATAAAATTGACGAGAAAACCTTTTCCCCCCACTTTTATTTCAACCTTATTGAGTTTAAGGTGATTCCTTAGTATTGTACTGCGCATCCTTTCTGCGCAAATATCATATTTGATCCCAGAACCGTTGGTCAAGTGTAGAGAAAACGAGTTTCAATCGTGTGTCACGTGACAAAATACTCTTCGATTCGTGGAGTATTTCTCTAGCGTGTCCCAGGGTCTTCTCCGTGCCCAGCCGTCATCTTGAAAGCGGAGTAGACCCTGGGAACAAGGTTGTTCAGAAATTTTCTATTGCAACTTTTATTTCGAAAGAATCGCCTTAAAACTACATAAAATTGTTAATAACACCTATCATTGCTGTCATTGTACTCCCAAAATGTTTTGTTTGGTGGGGGTGTGCGACCCGCTTCTCGAAACCCTTACCCTATTTCAGACCAAAATATGTGATTTTTTGATACCCTGTTTCAGACCTGACCCAAAATAGATACCCTATTTCAGACCTATAAAATTAGTACACGTGTCTAATACACGACTTCAGCTACCCAGGAATGGGTTCCATTTGCGCAAACATTTGAAAGGGGTTTCAAATTCCCCGATGTTAATGGAAAAAACAGTTTCGTCTAAAGGCCAAACCAAATTCCAGACCAGAGTGCAAAAAACATACCCTATTTCAGACCAAAATGGTCAAAATCTATAGCCCCTATTTCAGACCAAACGGCTAAAAAACCATACCCTTTTGGGCGGCACATACCTATACAGCTTATATAAGGGAGAACCCCCCCCCCCCCCCCCCCCCCAATCACGGCAAATCAAGCCCTATTGAAGGAACTATCTCACTTTGCAGTTTGGTCTGTAAAGAACATAACTAAACCCCTAAAGGAGAGCAATCTGGACGCGCTCGCCTCTCAATTTTCCTCGCGTAGAAAAACGTGCCACAGAAAAACGTATAGGGAAAGAAAGAGACTGCTCATAGCCTAAGCCCAAATATGGATAAAGATTATTTTACTACTGCCGACTAACAGAATGTGCAATATGTCGTGTATATTTGTTTGATTTTTTTTCGCTGCTTGAATTTTAACAAAAACATGTTCATGCACTGCAATAATCCAGAGTTTAGACACGTCTCTAATGCTAGTTTATAATATACAAACCACAGGATAATGGTTATGCATTTTCAAGCAATTTGATTGGTTCCTACTCATGGTCTCAGAGGGAGTATAATAGTGGTGAATAATTGTTATCGTGGCTATATCCCAGGACTGAAATTATTAACATTATCACTAATAAGTAACTGTAGGCACTTTATTTCAGTGCATCAATGCAAAATATACCATGCATGAAGTTCAAATTAACCATTGCAAATTTTAAGAGACAAACGTATGTTTTTCGTTAATGTTTGGTAATATTGTTAAATAATGTAAAACAATAAGCCTTTCCGTCACATGGGAGCTTAGTAGTTACTTAATTAATAAATAATCATTATGACGTCATCTCTCCACTACTACGTCGGTGTATGTCACTGCACTATATCACTTACAGTTTGAAATAAACATCGTAAACAATTGCAGCCACTTCATATATTGAATTTGCAAAATAAGTCCCATGTAAAGCATACCCTCCCCCCCAGCTTTAATAAAAAAACTCCAAGTTATTCTTATCCAATGCGTTTGATTTTACAGTGAAGATGACGCTACCATTGCCACTCGACAAAGTGTTGGATTAATTTTTGACATCCTTTTGACAACTTTTTGACGAACTTTCGGATGGGTTCCGATTTGGAGTTTCACAAATTGCGACGTAGCTCAGCTTGGCGCACGTTGAGTTATAGCGCAAGCGTGAGACGTATGTTGTGAATATTATGGAGCTTGTAATATACGCGCGCTTTAACTGGCTAAAAATATATGTTTTATTAGAGTAATAAACATATATAGAAAACGGTGTCTTCTTGTTTCGCGGGGCTGGTGTTAAATCTGTATCATAAACTTGCATATAAAGGAGACAAAGGAATGTATTTTGACTGCCATGAAACTTGACTCCGTTTTTTAGCACACTTAAAACTCTTTGCCGTTCGCCTGCAGAACAGTGAAAATTGACCATATTGTTTGTTTATTTATTTTCTCAACAGCCATTTGCAATTGTGTGGGAAGCTATATCTCTTTTGAAAGGGTAGTAAATAAACTTTCAGTAAAAAAAAAAAATTCCCAAATAAACCCATGTTCCTTGTTATATTGGCAACATATCCTGCAAATATGGATGAAAACGGATAAGTAGAAAATTAATTATATTTTTTCTAGTTATACTAATTTGCATAAAATACGCATAAATATGACCCAAACACGACACTCGATACTTTTCTCTGTCGTTCCATAAGATCGTTTCCTCAAGATATATCGTTCTCCCTATACTCAAATATGAATACTAACATTCATTCGTAGCAATAAGCAAGGTTTTCGAATGTAAAAAGGAAATTTAAATATCATTTCATTGCATTTCCACTTACGTATTAAACCTTTGCGCTGTACTGTTTCGATTCTTCGCTCGGATTTTCGAGCTGCCGATCCAATTCATTTTCACTTTCCTCGCTGCTTGACATCCCTTCTGGATCACTTTCTTCGTCCAAAACTATAACTCTTGCTAAAACTTCCTCGACATCGCCTGTAACGGATTACGATCCCTTCGCACGAGACGCCATTTTGCAATCTCGACCACGTTTTGAAAAATTCGTCATGTAGGTCACATTGGAGGGTCCCCGTTCAAACTCGCCCGGGAATTGGGTTAGAGTATATAAAAAAAACACGCGAATCGGATAACGGGCAAATTGTTGCGATTTTTTTTCAAAGTTAACTTTTCTATTGCAAACTGAGAAACGGGACTTACAAACGTATAAGAAAAACAAAACACACTTGACGTAATACGTACCGTAATAGAGAGCTTAAGCACAGACGTTTTTTTAACGTTTTTGAGCCACGGACGGCATCCGGAAGTCTAAAATTATCTTCTGTGGCGCGTATTATCGACTTTTCGCCCGTAACATCAAGTTTTAAATGCTAAAACGAGGGCTTTCCAACTAATTGGTGGGGACGAAAGCGCGCCAAAAACGAGAACATTCCTCTTCCGGTTGTCGTCCGTGGCTCAAAAACGTCTGTCTCTCTCTATTGATTCGATTTACCGCCCGGGGCGCCAATTTACTTCAGGTAGCTCAAGGGAGGACGCTTATTGGAGAGGGGGCGCTTATTGTTTTATTTATTTTATTTTTTGACATAAGTATTGGCGTGTACGTGAAAAAAACTTTAATGAACAACGATAGAAACTGTAACACTAACTGTAACGATACGGGTTTGCATAGTCAGAATAGCACTGGATTGTCTATTCCAAGTCAATATCATATTTTACTTTCAGATGACTACCGGAATAGGGCGCTTATTGGAAGGGGATGGTTATTGAAATATTATTCGTTTGCAACTGACGTCATCGCCGCCATGTTAGTAGCTATTAACGTAATATTTCTAAATTAACTTTTATTGTTTGGTCATCAAAAATGGCCGCCATGGTCTTTGTCATTTGAATATGTCGGAAATGGTTGCAAACGTACCAGCAATATATAGGAGCGCTTCTTAATAAAACGACTCGACTAGGGGGAACGCTTAATATTGGAAGGAGAGCACTAAATCGAATCATTATGGTACTGGTAGTAACATTCCAGGGGCACCCAACGGATCGTTTCGGTGTAATATCTGTTCGGAAGGCCTATAATCGCCTTAGGATATTCGGTTAGGGAAATGTCATCTCGAACTTTCTTAATATGGGAAAATTAATGCCTTTTGTTTTCGGAGAGATAAAAATGTCGTTTTGGGTACAAAAATAGATCAGCTAGGATTTTCGGAAAGGCAAATTCAGCTCATAAATTCGGGTAAAAGATTTCAATCCCTAAAATTTTCTGAAGTTTGAAAGTTCAGCTAACGTATCCGAACAGATACATTTTTCTTAGCGTTTAAAAATAAGCCATTGAACTGCACAAAAAGCATAGTTATAACGTAAAAACGACGTTCCGATACCAACAGGAAAATTTTGTTGTTGGGTGCCCCTGACATTCCAGGATCGTTGGTCACAAGCTAAAAACCGCAGAGGAAAAACGGCAACGCATGTTCTATCTTTAAAGAGTGCCAAGATGACAGGAAGCCATAAGATGATATGCAACTGTCAAAAAAAAAAAAAACCACGAATAATGATGTGGAATAATTATTTGCGCGGTAGGTTATGTTTTCCTACCTCCAACCCTTTAATTTTCCGGGCCATTTTATAAATATTACAAGTTTTTTTCATTTTTGTGTTTTGTTTTGTTTTGTATGTTTTTTTCTGCTTTGTTTTCCCTTGCGCTCTATCAGTTGCTTGTTCGTCATCATCAAGGAGAAACACAAAATGCGAACTATACAATTGTATCATGTTGAGTGAGTCCCGTTGATAAGTTACCTGGAGATAAATTAAGACCCATGTGCGAAAACTGCACGCGATGGGGAAGAGGAAACAAACGTTCACTTTCCGGTTTAAACCATTGTAGTTTTTAACAATTGTGGAAATCTTCCAAATGTCGTTTTGAATTCAAAACCGGGCTCTAAAATCCTAAAATCACCTTGCAAAGTTTTTTTTTTTTTATCGGGAGAAACGACCAATACGACATATTTTATTTTTCTCTTCGTTTATTACAGTTTCAAACGTGGCAGGTTGCAATTGAAATTGACAAGAACTTATAACACCATTTGAATAATTTCCCGTGTCATGAACGTGGGCTTGACCGCAATCCTCAATTTTCATTATCGCCTCAATTCCATGGTCAATTTTCAGACGGTCTTTTAGTTTTTCATGTACCCGTTCTTGCTACTCGTTCGATTTTTTTCTTCAGTAAGACTGACATACGTTTTTCACAGTTTAAATTATTTTAATCCTGCTGATAATATTGGAATAATTATTGAATAATTATAATAGCCGAGAATCAGTAGGAGGGATTTTAAGATCCTTATAAAGCTCACCATGTTATCGTTTGGTGGTCAGTATCAATCAAATGCTCAGTGTGTTCCGCGAATAATTTCAATGTGTTAATTTACTACAAATAACTAAAATGACATGGTCCGGTTAAATATGATAATTAACCAAGGATTTAAGACTTACAGGCGCTTATTTTGTTGCGAACTGTTTATGAATTTGAAGCGATCCAACGCAAGGGTTATTGAAGGAGAAAGGTAAGGTAAGATTTATGTTTACTCCATTCCATTCAAATATCCGATTCAATGTCAAGGGTGCGTTCTATTTATCCCGAAATAAGAATAAATGGAATAACCCCGATGATCCGTTCGATTGTGTGGCCATTCTGATTACAGAACACGCGGAATGTATTATAAGCGACCTTATTCTCACTTATTTTCGCGAGTATTCATTTTCGCGGTTTTCGCGATGTAGCAAAAAAATGCGAAAATAAAGACGATATTTTCGTAAAATTTTAAAGCCTTTGAGCCCTTTTTTTCTCTGAAATCGCGAATTAACGCCTCGCGAAATACAGATCTGTCGATTTTGCAAAATTAAGTACGCGAAATAATGACGTCCCTTAAAAAAAACAATGCGGCTGCTGATGGCCGTGGAAACGAGTTGATACAACTCAATGATACTCTTGGAAGTGTATGAGAGTTGAGAGTATTTTCCACCAAAACGCCAAAATATAAACAACAATAACCTTCAATGTAGCCGCCAGATCATGGACTCGAAATAAAAGCGTCTGCGCCCTACAACGTGCAAAACATGAACTACGCGCAAACTGTTCATGTTTCGTAGTGGAATTGTTATTGAGAAAATAGTTATAAACCCAATAATAAAAACACTGAATACGAGATATCGCTAATCGCGAGATTCCTAAGTAAATATTAGTCAGTATACATTTTTAACAGGATGCATTTTGCCTGAAAATAGATCGATTCTTAAAGTTGCTATATTATTTATTTATATTCTATATATTATAAGTAGTCTACTTTGTGCTCTCGTGGACAATGATGACCTGTCATACCAAATTGTCCCCAGATAAATTTCAGATATCGTCGAAAATTAGCGGAGTACTTTTGAAACATTGCCTCGAGTTTTTGATATATCTTCTCAATCGATACAAAAAACTAACGCGTAAACGGAAACAATAAAATCGAAAAATTATATGTTAATTTAAAAAACCGGGTCAGTCAGTGCAAACCTCCTACACGGTTATGATTTCCTTTGTTTTAACCCTATTCAGACCTGGCTATTTTTGGTCTTTTCCGCTTTCCGACGGGGGCGAAACTCCCCCCCCCCCCCCCCCCCCGTTTCTCCAAGATTATTAAAGCTACAACAACGAAACTTAAAGGATATATAGTACGTCTAAAAATGTTTCTTTTGACATATGAAACACGAGATGATGACATCATGTGACGTAGTAATTGCGTCATGACTTCCAAACGGCCGCCATCTTGGATTTCTTGACTTTTCCAAAACGTCAGAAAAACACCAAAATTCCAAATTTGGAAAAACATGCCTGTCAAAATATGGTTGCCATGGTATCATCAAGTTCCGTGAACAATGACATGTCATACCAAATTGTTCTCAGATAAATTGTTGGTAAAGTGGAAAAGTTTGACGGCTTTTACTTCAATATTAAAAAAAGTTATTAACGGTCAGAGTCTCGGCGGGAAGATCCCTCCTCCTCGGTCTGAATAGGGTTAACTTAATTAATTATTAATGACAGTTTTCCCGTCCAGTTTTACAAGTTTTATCTAATCCAAGGACGAAGACTTAATGGCAGTTGGTGTGTCTGAAGAACTGATAAAAGACAGCGAAGATCCTCAATCGACAAAAAAGCTAATCAAGGAATTCTGCAGCTACACAACCACACATGGTGTTGGCAGGCTGGCAGAGGCTAAGACGCTGTTTAGCCGACTGCATGGAGTTTTTTCATTGTGGGTGCATTTACTATGTTCTTCATACAGACGCACGGTTTATTTGCCAAATATCTCAGTCGTCCTGTGTTTACTTCAGTAAAAATGAGGCATAAAACGGTGAGTAGCTCAACTTGACTTTTAAGCGTAATACCGCTCGACTTCGTCTCGACGGGGAATATATTTAACAGTTATTCTTCGAGGACGCGAAGCGCCTCGTTGGTTAAATATATCAGCTCATATCCGGCAAGTCCGAGAAGAACAACTGTTTTAGTAAATTTTCAAACACTCAAATAACCGGAAGATGCAAACAATAAAAAATTCCGCTCCAAGAAAAACACATGCCTACAAATGTACAACAAATGCAACTGAACGAGCACTGAAGGAAGCCTGAAACAACTTTGTTTACGGGAAAGTCCCGAACTGAAACCAATACAAATCTGCACACATTTAAACTGAATGAAAACCTGTTTACACTACAATTTTAAGCTTAACCTATTCAGTATAGTTACCTTGTGTTTAGAAGAGGCTTGTCAATTCCAGCTGGAGTAAGCTTTCAAAATCAACACAATAAATATCGGCATAAATATCGCATAAATAATCGCAGTCGATCGATCGTCAAGCGTTGGTGATGGTACAATCGAGGAGGACCACTTCACAGTGAAATTATCTTCGAAGATCACTCTTTTTCTCTCCATCCATGTAGATATTGATGCTTTCCTTTGCGTTTTACTTAACAGTGAACGTGATTTTAACTGGCTCAGTTTCGCTGGTTTCAACACAATTAATTCCGTAGTCGTGCACGATTTGCTCGCCGTAAACAACCCGTTCAGCTGTTCATTGAACTTGTAAAATGAATATAATGTTCAGCTCCACAATTATTTCTGATCTTTCCATTTTAAGCTAAACCATTTGCACAATTTTCCAGAATATACCAAACTTTAGAAGACACAGAGCGAAGATTAAAATTCTGCGTGCTAACTGAACTGGCAGACCGCGCCAGCAGTTTTTGCCGCCGTTTTCATACAAACCATGCTTCATTTAGATTGAACTGAAAAATCACTCAGTCGATTTATAAATTTTTAAAAAGTAATACTGAAGTTTAACATAAAGCTAGTGATGTTTTTAATCAAACAATTATTCCATTCGCCCTTGTTGGATATACAGTACAAGAAATTCATCATGTTTCCATATTTGGTCAACTTAAGGATAATGGCTCAGATCCATACAGGAGGGAAACAATCAGAAAGCTAGAAAATCATTATCCAGAGGTACAAATTTACTAATCACCAATATTCACGAGCCTGAGGCGAATACTTATTAAATAATCATTTTATCTCAATATCATTTTCTCCAAATAAATTGACCTCTACATATCTGCGCGAATACCGCGCGAGTGTAGTTTGTTTTAGTTCTGGACTTTTATGAGGCTCGTTGTGATTGGCTTAAAAATAATGATGTCATGAAAGTCGATCAGTTGGCTCTTTTCAAGTGATAATCCGCCTGCGTGCATAAGCTATTCATTTATTCCATCCATTGATTGCCGACTAATATACATTGTTTTCCATACCAACAGCATGTAACCTTTCCAGCTCTAACGCTCTGTAACCAAAATACCGTCAAACGCTCCGAATTAGAGCAGAACCCTTCTATAGTGTCCGGTGTACTCAAGGAAGTCAACAAAAGACAAGAACAGGGGAAGAAGAGTCAGGAAGGTAAATTGAGTAAACTTTTACTGATAGTCACCTTCAACCCTATCCTGCCTGAGGGGCAGTTTATCATCTCTAACAATAAGCTATGTTTTCTTTTAAATTCACAAATTAAACTTCGTGTCTGAAAAATTCCAGCTAAAATAACACGTTCGTTTCTTACTAAGGTACCCGCCCAAGCAAAAACTTTGAATTTCTAAAAGAGCTCAAAATTTGTATACATGAAGTATACTACGTATAATTTCTCAAAATGCATTTATTTTTAGGATATTCTTGCACCAAGTTGAAGAAAATTGTTTCCGAAGTTGTAATATTTACCGGTAATTGAGCGGTGTGTTTCACTTCTTCGCATAATAGACAACATAAAACAGAACACCCACATGGGCTATAATTGCTTTTTGATTAAATAAAATTAGTTATATTATATGGATTAACATATTATTCACATGTTATTCTTTAGCTTCCTGCAACAGAAAGGACAACGAAGATTACAGTCTGGAGGATGGCCTTGAGTTTTTTACTCTTTTCCAAGAAGTGCTGATGGCAGAGTTAGCACTAGAGAAGTATAACACATTATATGGATTGGGGCACAAATTTAACGAGTTCGTGTTTGAATGCAACTTCAGAGGAAACGATTGCAGGTATAATATATGCATGATGCGTTAAGGGGGGACTTCACCTAAATTTCAAGGAAATTTTAAGAGGTTTAAAGAAGGGATAGTAGAAATAACTTTTTTGGAACACGTTAAGTCCCGCCTTAACATATAAATAGTTAAAAAAACGATTTAAAAAATGCCAATACAACATTAACATTAACAACAACAATACAACATTAACATACAGCATTGATTACCATATTTCTACGTCACGCACTTGATCGAGTTTTGAACACGTGATTAACTTCCCTGTTAGAAATGTTCTCGCTGCTTCTGTGAAATACTTTTTAGCTTATCGCCCACATAGAATCGTAAAATTTAAAATATATAAACCATAAACCAAAAGCTATGAAGTATCAATGAGAATACATCATCTTGTTCATTAAGGAACGTGGACAGGGTATGGTTTTTGAGCATTTTGGTCTGGAACAGGGTATACCAAAGGCATTTTTGGGTATCAGGGTATCAGTTTCCAGGAGTTGGCACGAAGATCGGTAATTGATACTCTGGCATAGGGTAGATGAAGTAGTCAGACGAAAGGAAACACGTAGGAGTGTTAAAAAAGCTTTACAACTACAACTCGCAGTGCTGGTTAGTAGTTTAGCCTTTTGGGTTAGAAAGAAAATCGTTAAGAATCGTCTGGAATAGGGTATCTTTTTTCAACATTTAGTTTACATGGAGGGAGGGTGACCCGGGAACCCGGGTCACCCTCCCTCCATGTAAACAGTAGCCTGCGAGCGCAGACGTATTTCCGGCTCGAGTTTCCCCGCCGGAAATACGTCTGCGCTCGCAGGCTATGTAAACAGGCCATTAGTCTGGAACAGGTTCGCAAAATTAGGGTTGTTATAGCCCAGCGTCACACCCCCACCCAATTTTTTTGGGAGAACCCCCCGGGCCAATTTCACCTTGAGGGGAGAAAGAACAATGCACCCTCCACCCCTCGGTCAGTTTACTCTGAGGTTCTCCCGCCAAATCTAAGAGTCAACTTCGAACCTGCGTGACGAAAAACGGGACTGGGTGATGCAATATTTTGGCTAGCGTAAGTTGAGCTTAGGTCAAGTTTACTGTGTAGAAAAGTTTAGCTAATGTCAATTGCATCATAATCAACAAGGGCACAGATGTGTTTTCGCTCAACGTGAAAATAAATTGTGAATGACATATATGCTGTGGAATTGTGTAAGAAAAACTGTTATGTTTTTCGGACCGAGTTTTATCGTTCGTTTAATGAGGTGCATGTATTAAACAGAACAGAAATTATCTAGTGGCTATTTATTTGCATGTCTCCTGGCTACGTTTACAATGTAATGGGAAAACCCCTCACAATGCAATGCAATGTCATCTGGGGAAAGTGCAGTGAAAAAAAAAGTAGTCACGCCAGTCTCGCTAAAGTCCGCAGTTTGCGTGAAACCGGAAGCCGATTCCCCGCTGGAATCGAATAACGCGCAAAGGTCACACCGCCAAATTTAGCACATTTTGCAACAGCACTTCTGTTCACTGCTGTGGGACATTTGTCTTTGCTTTTTTCAATGCGATTCCTGTAATAAACTCAAACATGTACGCACTTACACGGCACTACAGAAAGCCTGTGGAAGAGAAATTCTCCACTGGCTAATTTTAGACCGAGATGCGATAACATCATGTCAACCGTGTAGAGGGCTAGGGCTAGCGACATGAAAACAAGATCTAATAACGCAGTAACGCAATTCGACTCCTCTGCTCCCTGTGTCATTTCAAGTCATCAAGTTCATTTCTGCTGAAGTAAGAAAGACGACTTTTTGTTTGTTATCCAACTACATTCTGAAACTCTGCATCAGCACATACATGATCATCTTCACAGATTAGTATTAAAAAGAATCACTGTTCTTACGCACACATTTTGATTTCTCCACCGCAAGTATTTGAATTATTCATCTCTTGTAGGAAAAGACGATTAATAAGCTTATTCCTGACTTCATACGTTAACTTTAAGATGCTCAGCTTCACAGATTAGTATTAAAAATAATCACTTTTCTTATGCACACATTTTTGATTTCTAGACAGAAAGTATTTTAATTATTCATCTCTTGTAGGAAAAGTGTGAATGTTAAAACCTTTCACGACAAACGATTAATCAGCTTATTCCAGACTTCATAGGTTAACTTTAAGATTACTGTGTAGAAACTGAAATATATATCTAAATGCCATCAACTAATTAGAAATAGTCATTTGAAAAACATACCTTAATTTATCTTAATACCACTAATCCAAGGACACTAATCACGTTTACAAAAACATATACCACGGGGTATCGTAACTGCGATCAGGAAGAGAAATCCCAATGCGGATTGCTTCATGCTCATAGCACAATACCTCTATTGCATCATCTTTACATGACCAGAGATTGCGTCATGTCAACCGTGGGATCGAATAACGAGAAAAGGTCACACAACAAAATTTAGCACATTTTGCAACAACACTGCTGTTCACTGCTGTGGGACATTTGTCTTTGCTTTTTCCAATGCGATTACTGTAATAAACTAAATACATCTACGCACTTACACGACACTACAGAAAGAATGTGGAAGAGAAATTCTCTACTGGCTAATTTTAGACCGAGACGCGATAACATCATGTCAACCGTGAAGAGGACTAAGGCTAGCGACATGAAAAAAAAGTCCATTTCTTGAAGCGGCTCGATGCCCATGATGCATCGGCCGCTTAAAAAAACTTATTTAGGCATGGAGAAGCGATGATTTCTACTTCAACTGGACTTGGAAGAGCAGGTGGACACAAATAAACTTAAAATAGCCTAAAAAATAAGGAAAAAGCTATATGTAGCAGAAGTTTGCTTACGTACGTTTATTATTTATTCAATGTAGGAATTATTCCAAATACTGGTTCTCTTTTTGGGACTATCGCTATGGAATTGTTTTACTTTTAACGGAGGGGTAGATGATAACCTGGAAAATCAGACGATCTACGAGACTCACAGCACGGGACCCTCAGAAGGTAAAAGTACAGTGCGGGATAGTTATAGATAATATAAATTGAATTAAAAATATATATATAATTATATGAATATACAAAAAAGTAAATATATACATATATATTGTTTGTGTTTGTTTCGTTCTGTTTTGTGAACTTGTTGTTTGTTTCTACGTCTGTTTTTCCCCTTTTTCTTATTTTGTTTTGTTTTACCCATATTGTAGCTTGTTTTGTTTCAAGTTTGATTTGATTTGATTTCCATTTTTTTTGTTTCCAAACATTTTTAATTTCAAGGATTTTTTCCGACATAAGGTTCAGTTTTTTGTTTCATTCCAGATTGCAATACGAGCGTTTTTGTTGTATTGTGTTGGTTTGGCCTGTGTCTCTTTTCGTTTCGTTTCACCATTATGTCTGTTTATTTGATAGAATCTTCTTCAATTTCTGTTTATCTCTCCCTTGAAAGGTCTGAAGCTGAACCTCTTCATCGAGTCTTCCGAATATCTCGGATTTCTCAGTCATTCCGCTGGGGCCAGGATTTTAATTCATGGTCAGGGAGAGATGCCCTACCCAGATGACGAAGGAATCAACCTTGCCTGGGATTTCTACTTCCATTGGACTGCGAAGGGTATGATACATGAATAGTAAGAAGAGAAGTGCATATACCCTCGTTACAACAAGTTATTTTTTCTGTCACATGTAGAAAATCGAATTGAAGAAGAAGCCGAATATAAAATAGACATAGAACGGCCACTGGATGACACCTTTAACCAAGAGAGAATGTTGCAAGAGAAATATTCCCCGTTTCTTGTGATTTTTTAATATATTAATAGTTTCGCGTCATAGTTTCGAGGCTCAAATATCACGTTTCTCGAACTGACCAATCAGATCAAAATAGCTCAGCTATGGATTTCAAATTAAAAATAAATGTCAAAAAAATATCATTGGAATAGACCAATGTATGGGAGAATGCTTCTTCTTAGATCATCCTCATTTCACTTTTAGGAATTAATTGAGAGAGTGGACCCTTTTAACAACGGAAGTTGTATGGAACGTGGTAAGGAACAGAGAACATATCTTTATTCACACAAGTTTGGGTCTCTTTATTCACGAGAGGTACGTTAATTTGCACATTTAGTTATCGTTTCAATGGCATTATTAAAGCCTGGTTTCCATATGATCGCAACGATCGCATATGGAAAGCAGGCTTAAGAGTCACAATTACATTTTTCTCAATAGCCGTTGCATAAGACTGTTTACGTCGACTTTCTTTGATGTAACGTTTATTAACTTTTGCACACCGGTCGGACGCCGTACCACTGTTCTACCGCGAGAGGAGCCTAAGCTTTCTCATGTAGCTCAGTAGTAGAGCGTCCGATTGGTGAGCGTAAGGTCCTAGGTTCTACTCCTGTTGGGAGAAATAGGAATTCTGATCCGTTTCCAAGTAGCTTGTGTCACTGGCTGAATAATATATTTCTCACTATTTTAATAGTGTCTTGCCTGGCATTGATTTGACTGACATTATTGCTCGCTGATTTGTTGACACGTCCATCGAGACCCTCTCAGTGTGTAGAGCTTTCGTGTATTAGGTCGCTTATTATATTTATCATTATTATTATTTCTTCGACTCGACTCGTTTTCCTTCATGTTTTCCTCCAGGGTTGCTTGAAGTCATGTCTAGCTGAGGCCCAAACCGAAACTTGTGGTTGTGCAGAGGCACGATTCCAGATTGCCAATAGATCCATTTGTGACACCTTCGGAAATCGTAAAATAGGTGTGGAGCTTTTATACACATTATATCATGATCCTGCAATCATTTGAATTAATTTACAGTAATTGTTCGGTTTTCAAGGTTACCAGTTGTCTCCTATAGCACTTGTGCACCCTTGTTTCAACTGGAATAATGAATATACCCAAGCTTTCTTACCAGAACACGCATAATTTAGGTTACTTATTTTTCTAATTTGAGGACAAAAACGAAGTGCACATGGCTTGTAGTAGTCTTGACGTTTCCAATTGTATTTTTACTTCCTAGAAAAATGCTTGGATGACTTACTCAAAAAGTTCAAAAACGAAGGTTTAGATTGCGACACCAGGTGTCCTGTTCCTTGCAGGTAAAAATTACGGTTTATTCGGTATAGTGAAGAGAAATATCCTGTAGCAGAGGATATATGATGTTGCAATATTGTTATGAAATCAGCCAGCAATAATGTTCGCAAAACTGATCTGCTTTAATTTGCGTTTTAGTGAGGTGACCTTTAATACTGCCATGTCGTTGGCAGAATGGCCTTCTGAAAGTTACCAGGTAGGTGAACATTAGTATCTAATTATGTGGACACGTTTTACATGTTGAAAGTGTGAACTTCAGATATCATGAGTGTTCCAGGATCCATAGCCGCTCTGAAGTATTGTTAACCCTATTCTGCCTGTGATTTTATTTCGTTCGTGATCCAGGGGGGGGGGGGGGGGAAGGGCAGTTAGTGCTAAAGCACTGCTTAAGCTAAAAAACAACACATTTGAGTAAAAACGATCTGCATCTGGAAAAGTATTTCTGCTGCTATGAAACTTATGTGGTGTATAAAGCATTCAAACATGTTTATTTTAGTGACAATCACGAATCAATTATGATATCATATCACGCCAAAATAACGTTATACTTTAAAAATGTCCGCCATCTTGGATCCGCCATCTTGGATTTTTCAATTGTTCAGAAATGTCAGAAAATTTGAAAACAATATAAGGAAGCAAAGATTTTGGAGGAAACTATTCGTACAAAGCGGAACTCCTCCCCCCCCCCCCCCCCCCTCCCCAGGGAGGATAGGGTTAACCCGGCCGACTTATCCAGTGTCCGTTGACAGTTTCAGAGTCCGTTGTTCGTTTTAGAGACGGGGGGGTCCATCTTAATTAGTTACAGTAAAATGACTACAGAGACCGACTCCGGGTGTCCATCTTAGATAGGTGTCCACCTTAAGACGTATCTGTTGTGATAGAGTTGACTGAAATCGAATTAAAGTAACCCAAGCCTTGTGCGTGCGATTTCCACCTCACCACCTGTTTACAATACAGTATAATATATTCAGTTTTTAGAATCAGAGGATTTAAATTAGTATAATTAACTTCAACAAGGCTCGTGTTTGTAATCATATCGCAGGGTATTTTTCGCCGTCTAGTGGCAAAAAGACTTAATAAGAGCAAGGGGCAGGATCACTATGTTCCTATAAAGTAGGTATATATTGTGCAATTTAAATGAAGTTCTTTAAACAGGGACCTGCACTATAAAAGGAACCTTGGACTGGCCGAGCCGCCAGTCATTTCATTCCAGACACCGACCTGTCAACATCTCAGAGTCGATCAGGGAAAGAAATCTCGTAAGGTGCTAGAGGAGGTCAGAGTGAAGCTAGGAATTTTATCCATAAAATTATTTAAAACAACTTGGAAAGATATATATTTATAGTTCTATCCTTTCAGTTCCCTGTTGAAATATTCTCCTCAGTTTGTGCGGCACAACAACGCGAAATTATGTCTGAGCGCATTCAAATATTAGAAACGGTTCCTTCTGTTACTAACATATAAGCTTATAGTGAGTTGCTTTTTTCTTTGTTGATTTGAAAATATTAGCCAGTGAATATTTCGCGAAGTTTCCCTTGACTATTCCGTTAACTGTCGTTTGAATTCTATGCATTGTCAAACAAACGGCACGAAGTAAACAACTTGATTCCCTTTAGCGTAAAGTCATGTAATCCTGTTCCGCAGATATCTAAGACCTTTGATCCTGAAATATTTTTAGGTAACGTATAAATCTGAATTTCAAAGCAGAGTTGTAGCGAATCATTTCACTATATACTCCCAGGAGCAAGCAAACCTATACTGGAATATTTATAGAGATCTAAACGTAACACTGACCGTATAAACTGTGAAGCGATATGCATGTGGCAAATATCTTCACCAGACATGGGCGGTAGATACATTCAGTATGAAATTGAAGTGTTTTGTATTACTGTGCCTCGGATAATGCATCTAGAAATCCACCTCAATGAAACACCGCCCGGCGTATAAATTCAGGCTATAGACGGTTGGTACAGCATATCCGACGAACTACAAACGTCAGTCGAAGAGCCGTCGAAGACGGGTACCGTAGAGTGCACATTCAACACACACGCATTCCACTATAAATGCATCATTTACTTTTATTAGGTGCTGTACGGTATTGCTAGACCAAACAAAATAATGTACGAGGGTTGTCCTTGAATAACTGAGTACAATATTCCGGCGCTTTTCTCTCCATTGGCCAAAACACTACCTGGTCCGAAAGTCAAATGATATCCCTTGCGTGGCGTAACTTCATCTCCAGGTACTATCCGTGGTGCACAACAAGGCATCTTTCAGGGTTTTTTTTCTGAAGAATCAGCCGAAAACATATCAAGAAGTAAAGCTGAATAGACGATAAACGTGAAAATTTAAAGACAAGGAATAGCAATGTACGCAAAGCGGTTCAATCCAAGACAGAAGTCGACTTTCCAATATGGCGCAACATCCGCCATGGAGCGAACAGCAGTCTTTTCACAATCAATTTTATTCGTTTGTTAAACATTAAGCCACGGGTTGAGCATGTTAAAATAAGAAAGACCACAAGCCATTCATTTTGAAGGCTCAAGAAGGCGCATCTCAGCTGCGAGGAGTCTGTGCGCCATTGTGCAAGCATCTCGCGATTGGGGAACCGTTACGGGCGCGAAATTCAAATTTGGTAGCTAAAATCTCGGATTTGAGCTATGAAAGAGGCATCACTGGTGTTTTTTGTTTTATTTCACAAGAGTGAGTATTTTAAAGTAAAATTAAAGAGCCCAAGGTAGGATTCGACTTGTATTTTGTATCAACGATTTTTCCCCTTCTTGCTCGCATAGTCCGCCATCTTTGATTAAGCCACTGAAGCAGAGATTTCGTGACAAAGAGGGGGAGGAGCTATCCCTTTTATAGTGCAGGTCCCTGTTTAACACAAAACCCGCACAATTTTGCGTTCCATGTTTATCGATTTATATTTGATTTCTAATTGGTTCGTTGTGTTGTTTTCGTTTATCGTGATTGGTCGTCATTGTATTGCTTTGGATTTGATTTTACGACGCTCAATTGAAAACGGTACCGGTTTGGGGGTGTCACGAGTTACCCACGTGCACGTGCAATGTTAATTTCTTGAACTCGGATGTTTAGCATCTTCATACTTCTGCCTGTTTAGCAGTACACCGGCTACAAAATGAGCTAAAACCATTTGTAATGGTAATCGGAAAGTGTGGACTACAATTCAGGGTGTAATCGGGCGAGTAATTTCGAAATCGGCCTAGCGCGCAGCGCGAGGCCAATTTCGAAACTACGAGAACGATTACCCCTGAATTGTACGCATCAATAACAAAAGTCGGGGTTAGAAAGTCTGAGAGAACCTCTTTTAGTTCAAATGTCAGCGATTTATTCAATCAGTTTTACAAACAGTACGGAGACAGCAAGAAAGAGCCCATTAAATGCACGTAATTGACGCGCGGATGGCGTAGCAATTCCAAATTGGATACCTGTAATTGGATACCCACGCGATCGCGCTCTAATTATGTAACAAATAGGCGCGCGGGAACCAATCAGAAACGAGAATTTTGTTATTGATACGATTAGCCGAGAAAATAGCGTCCTTCGTATGGACTCTGTCCAGATCTATACGTATAGTTAATGTTGACATCCCATAAATAACTGAGCCACATTAATTATTATTTCTACGATAAAACTTCGTTACTATCAGACACATACATAATTATACTGAAAATGTGTTTATGCGCTGTCATCTATTCATTCCATGTAAATACAAGTGTTTATTATGACTTTAATTTATATCAGTATTTTGATTTTGTAGCAAAAATTTTCTACAAGCCAGAGTGTTTTATGAGAAACTTAACTACCAGGAGGTTAAGGAGCACCTAAGCTACGAGGTAATGACGATATCACTGACTTTCTAAGCTCACCAACTACCAAATATATTTATAACTGATATATACTGAGATTTACCTGCGAAATTTGTTGCCTGCGAAAAATCCATTTAGCTATAGCTAATCCAAATCGAAAAAGCAAGGGTACCCAACGGATCGTTTCGTGGAATATATGTTAGGAAGGCCTATCATCGCCTCAGATATTCGGATTGAAATGTGAAGTAAAACTGGAGTTTCCGTCAGTGAAAAAGGTCGTTTTTGGTATACGAAAAAAGGCCTGTTATTATTTTAGGAAAGTCAACAGCAGCTCAAAAATTCCGGTTACAGTATAATATTTCGTTCCTAGCACATTTCTGCAACTTTAATATTTAGCTAAATAATACGAACAGATCAAACTGTGTAACTTTATAAAACGAATAGCCCTTTAAATGGTCTTAAAAGATATCGGGAAATAGACTCCTAAAAGAGTCATAGTTTGTAATATTTGAACTTTCGTCGACCACCACACCTCACTGATTTTTGCTGAAATTTGACACGTGGTATTGATTTCGGGTCGTAACTACAAAATGGGTGTTAAAAAGCTCCAATTAGTTTTATTTTGGAACATATCGAGGAGGCCGATTTGAAGTGACCTGATGACCCGCCAATATTCCAATATGCATGGCAGATCGAGTTCTTTTGACTTTAACTCTGAACATTTCATCGTGATTTCTCGATAATGGTTACTACAGAACGAAAAACGCGTTCAGCACATATATATGCATAATTTTCGTACAGTCTATTCTAATTTAAATGGGCTTGTAAATATGAAAAGTTTGAATTTTGAACGATTTATATTTGTTTTAGGGAATCAACTTGGTAGCAGACATTGGTGGTCAGCTGGGCTTGTGGATAGGTCTCTCGGTTCTAACCTGTTTCGAAGTCCTTGAGTTGGTGTTGTTACTTATTCAAAGGATCTGGAAGAAAGTGACAATTAAAAAAAGGATCCCTTCCAAGGAAGATGTAAAGACCTGGGAGACTACTCTTTAGCAATTAAAAAACCGTGTTTTTAAAAGTGAACTGTGGACGCCTCCAGTAGATACAATGTATTAAGAGCACAGGTCTCTAAATATCAACTAAGGCTTGCTGTTTGAGAAAAATCGAAAATCCCCAAACTTGGTCAGAATGTAGGTCTAGTGAAGAAAATGTATATCAAATTATGTATGTCAAAATACAGTTGCCATGGCAACATCAAGTACTGGCGGTTCACCTTTACCTTCCCTACATATACGTACTGTCAAATTCTCCCAAACTTTCTCTATCTCGTATAATGGCTATGCAAACGGCGCGCCATTTTCGATTTCTTAAATGTTTCTGTTCAGAGCCGGGAAAGGAGTAGCAAGGTAACATGTTTGCTAACTCGCCAGTTGTTGTTGTTGTTGTTGTTATTGTCGTTGTTTTTCTTTCTTCGGCTAACGACCGGTAGTGACCTAAAGTAGATTACTAAATTGTTACATTTATAAATGATTTATTCGGCTTTAAGTTGCCGCGTAATAAAATCAATAAACAATTTAAAGACATTACATGGATCTATTTCTTGTATCATGCCTCTCGTACTTTTAAAAATACTTTAGTTCAAAATGTCATTTTTTTCTTTTACAGTATGAAAACTGAAATAATAATAAAAACCACCACATGAAAATAAACTAACCAGTAGCTATTAGTTGAATCGTCACGCACTTTTAAGGGTATCGTCAGCAGTGTTAGCGACAGGCTGAAGCATTTATGTTTTTAGTAAGTAATATATCAAACACGAGAGACCGTGTTTCATCGGGATATCCAAACACCGAGAATAGAGTTGAAAATACGACGCGCAGCGGAGTATTTTTGACGAAATTAGAGGTGTTTGGATAGCCGATGAAACACTGTTTCGAGCGGTTTAATATATCTTCTAAATCGAAACAAAAACTAAGGAGTAAACTTTGAAATAAAATCGTAAAAATATATGCTAGTTAAGGTTATGATTTCCTTTGTTATAACTGGATGAATTATTAATGAGTTTGAAAACAGATATTACCATACTTTTAATACAAAAGTAATTTTATTTATGGCACTTATTACATGTGATGCTTATTAGACTTGATAACAATTACCAGTTTAGTCATGACGTGAATTGTCTAGTCAACAAATTCAATATTATCCTTTATTTATCTAATCAGATAAAAGTCAAAATTATGTGTAAATTTTCAACAAAATTGCACGTCCACTTGTAACCAATGTCGAATTTTCAGTTCTTTGTTAACAATATTTATTTAAAAAAATTAATCTAAGACAGTAATTTACCTCTTGTAATAATCACCTAAAGTATACAGGGCGTGTGAATTTGGCACGTAATTAGACTTGTTGTCGCTTGTTGTTGTTGTTGTTGTTGTTGTTGTGTTGTTGTTGTTGTCGCTATCAGATTGACTTATCAACTCAAGAGAGATACAACTGATATTTGAACCAAAATAAATATATCGTGATGCACACGAGGTATTACTATAGAGAACCGTGTGGTGTTTTTGATTACCCGCACGCGAGTAACTGCCATACGTCATTCATTCTCGTCCCAGAGGCCACGATCCTTTTGGTTAGCAGCAAGAACCGAGACCAAAAACTGGAATTCCGCGAATCTCGGACTAACCGAGAATACAGAACGAGTACTGATACATACATACATACATACACTTTATTGAGACTCCCTTATATAGGGCTATTCTGTCACAATGTATAATAAACTAAATAAATAGTACTCGGAGCATGCTCAACAAATTGGGACCGGCCAGAGGTCTCGATTATTGGTGCTGACCAAAAGGATCGTGGCCTCCGGGGACGAGAATATGCGTCATTAGTATGATTTTTTGGCTCGAAATCCATACGCCGTTCTGGCAGAGGATGGAATGAGACTACGATTTGTTATCTCTATTTGTTTTTCTCGACATAATCTTGACATCAAGGAGAAGTAACACGAGGAAGGTGTTCAAGCTACTCATTCTAACAGGGTAACAGAAAACAGCGCTGGTGTTTGCTATCTCCCCTTATAACTCATACGCGCCCAAAAAATTGACGGTGTGGTCACCTTCTATGGTGCCATGACCCATCAGTCTCACGGATATCACGCTTGACTTTTTCATGACAAATACCGCACCAGAATAAGTGGCTTCCTCGCCTTTTACAACTTTTGAGAGATAAATACTCCCGTTTACTATTATCTCAAATCCCGTCCTATCTTCATCGGTTTGAAGGAAGTGTAGCTGGCAATACACAAAGTATCGCCCATCCCGCGGTATCTCCAAGGAAATGTTCGTTGATTTCATTCCCCCAGCTAGATGCGAAGTTGGACAGCTGGAACACCATCGAGAGTATTCTGGACAAGAGGCACAAATAGAAACAATAAATAAGTAATTGCATGAAAACCTTAAATAAAATTCAATAAATATTGTCATGGCTTGCTGATTGATGATTATTCAATTAATGCGAGTTTCGTCTTAAGGAAGATATACATGGCTTTCATCAACAAAGAGTCAGGACATCTGAAATTAGTTTTTTTAACAATATTTATTGCGCGAAATGTAAAGGGTTAATAGTGAATAATAGTGGTCAAGGGTAACAAACTATATGTATAATATTGGAAGCAATGATGACAGAAGTCAGCATTGAGAATGGGGTCCTTATGGGATACATTTTACCTACACACTAAAGGTCGCTAATAGCTATAGACGGCTTATTGTTGCCCGGGCAATGTCAACAAGGGGGCCATAAGAGAGATTTGAAACCGGAAACCGCGCAAGAAAAGCCTCTGGCACCCAGGGTACATCAACTATCACATCATAGAAATCTCGAGCTCACAATTTAATTTTTAATTAGTTTTCATCGATTTTTCCAAGATAGAAGGGTACTATTTTGAAAAGGTCTGCCCGACTTTTTCAAAAAAAGATCAAAAGCTCCTATGAGAAACTCATGATAGCCTCCTTTTATAGCTTCATTATACTAGTAATAGTAATTTTCAACAAAACTGGACCATTATTGTTAGGTTTCCATTGATACAAATATGTCTTTTGGCTTTTGACTTTTCAACTGGTGCTCATGATAGTGCCCCTTTAATTATATTCATGCCATCTTTATAGGGAATAGCTATATATAGCGCATAGCGTTAGTTGTCTCTAATATGTAAGAATCACATTTATAGGCTAACAACTTACGAAGGCCATCTGAGAAACGAAAGGCAACACCATCACTTGCCGAATGCCCAGATGGTTTTTCCTAAAAAAATGTAAAGTAACAAATGCAATACCCATACGTTGACTAAGTGTCCACTTACGAGAGGTGTCCGCCTACGGGAAGTGTCCGTTAGCGGAGGTTCGACATTTTGTCATCAAAAATCCAGGATTAGCGTTGTTCGGCTTTCGTGCAACCGAGCCCTGATCAACACTTCGATTATTTTTTTTGGAATAAACTAATTAAGCTAATGTTACTATCTTTATCTCTTTTAACTGGTAACCTTGTTTAGCTGAAATGCATCCCCTGTTATGTCTTTCTTCTGATAATTAAATGAGTAATTTATCTATGAAACAATTTGTTGTTACGTCCGCGTACCTCTCTATGTCGACTAGGTGACACGCTCGCATCACCGCGCATGTCCTGATCTTCAGAGCACCCCTAAAATCAATGTATTGATGATAAAATGATAAAATGTTAAAATAATTAATGTGATGAGTGGCAGGGCTATGCCTAATATGCATTAAGTTTTGTCGTTAATAGCAGTTTTATACATGTACAATTCTACTTCATCTCGAAATTGGTTATCTCTCGCTATCTCGATCGAAACGAAACCTCATAAAAAGGAAACCATTTAAAGAGTGATCATGTGATACTGCTCTGCGATAATGTTTGGTTATTTTGAACTCCCGCTAGCCTGAGTAAACAGACATCTCTCCTCTTCGATCGATCACAAATTCATATTGCATGACGTAGTACTGTAGATATATGTATGATGTTTCGAATTGGTTGCTACTTGCGCAAAAGTATTCAAAACCAAGCGAGGGGATGATTGTACGCGTGAAGGGCGTTAACTACGACTAAACATTCACTTTCTTTAAGCGGTATTCTACTGTAATTTGAAGTCACAATAATCTCTGATTATTTATTGTGTTGAAGTAAATATAACGTAAACAGTAGATACTCTGCGGAGAAACGGAGAAACACGGGGATGATTTCAAATAAGATAATTGATTATACAGTATATTCTGATATGTATTAGCATAATCCGCAGTGGCTGACTATTGGCAAACTCGCAATCTGATTGGCTAAACAGGCACCCGCTGACGATATACATAATGCTCTGTGTTCGCGCACAGTTTTTCGTGCAGCCAAATGTATTCAACAAAACGGTCAATAAATCAGTTTAATCTATCAGCCACTTGGTTATATGAAATGTCTTACCTTTGATCCAGGAGCTCCCTGGGGACCGGGATATCCGGGATCACCCTACAGAAAGAAATAATAATCGGGGTTATCATACCACCGTACGGCCTTGCTGTCGTAATAAAATCCAAGGGCCATTCCTTGACCGAACAGATTCTTACTCCTCGTTGCAATTGCCCGGGAAACAATAAGCCGTCTATTAGATAATATTATTAGCCAATCATCTTTCATTCAAAAACAGAGTCGCATGTAAAACAATATATATTTCAACAATTTCCCCTTACCCTGAGACCGTCTCGTCCATCTCTTCCGTCTTTTCCATCTTTCCCATCTCTGCCATCTTTTCCTTTCAGCAGCGGAGCCATCTTCTTGACAAGATCTTCAAGTGACATCGCATTGAACTCCAACGGTTTGGTCTCTTGCGATTTTTTGGTCAAAGTTATAACATCCTTGGGGAAAAAAGGGCAAGATGATAATTCCTTTCGCTGGCTCACTGATTGTTAGGTCAATCATATTTTGACAGACATGTTTTTTTTTTACCAAATTTGGAATTTCGTGTTTTTTTTAATAACAAAAATAACTTTCTGGCGATTATTTTTACCTTTTCTGGTCATATTTTATTGGTTTCGATTACTTTTGAGTCATGTTTGGTGGTTTTCTGACGTTTTGGAAAAATCAAGAAATCCAAGATGGCGGATCCAACATGGCGGCTGTTCGGCAATCATGACGTAATATATACGTCATATAAGGTCATCATCTCGTGTTTTATTCGTCAAAATATACATTATTGGACGTACTATATATATAAAAAAGCCCGGACTGAATAGGGTTCCGCAGTGTCAGTTGATTTCAATTAATGAACATTAATTGTTCAGCATGAAAACATTATCGGTTAACTTCGTACAAGAAAATGAAACTTTAAATAGGTCAAATGTTATTAGTATGCAATAAAACTTTGCAGATGCAACAATGGAAATCATAATATTTCCAAAACTGTAAAGAATGTAACATGTATTCTTTACCTGGGATAGTAAAGTAAGTATGTTGATGTATAGTAATCATGACGAATAAAATGTCTCAGTTTTATATTTGTTTACGCACTTACATTTCCATACAGGTCTTTTAATGTTCGTTTATGTTCCCTGTCGTCATTTGTAAGGCCAGCCATAGCTTGTGGTAGCCTGCTTGGACCTGTATCAGCACTCATATAGTCATTTAACAGACCCAAGCCATCAGGAACCTGACGTTTGTCAATTGTGTGTTCTCTCTCCTCTCCATCTGGTTTTTCCTCCAGACTTCGTTTATTTGCCAAATTGGCAATTTTGTCACGGTTAGTCCTATTCATCCGGTCGTCATGTCTGACATCAATGCTTCGCCTCCTTCGCACAAGATGCAGTACTTCGTGAATCAAAGCACTCGGATTGGCTGCGAGCTCTCTTGCTTTATTCTTAGTCAGACCCAAGGCAGCATAATTTGCATTGTCGTGAAGTTTTCCTTTTCCACATCTTACCACAAAGACTGTAGTGGCTATCAGAGTTAGCAAAATCTTGGAGTGTCTTGAGAATTCCATCGTCAGTACTTACAGCGTAGGATTATATTAATGCTAAAATAGGCACAGAAAACACAAACAATAAAAAACATAGCACATTGTTTGAGACTCACCGTGTGTCGTAATAAAATACTGAAGCTATTATGTTGTATTCATATTATGTTTATCGACTAATGTACATAAATCCGTCCTTGAAAACTAAACGTTATTAATCGTGATTAAAAATGGCGAATTCGTAGTTTCGTAACCGACAACAACGCTTGGTGAATGCACTTTACATAATGTACGAATTATTTCCCAAATAAATGCAAGGATTTCCCTGCTAGCAGAGTCTCATTTTCCGTTATTTTGAGGCGGGAAGAAAAGGAGACTCTGCTCTGACTCGAAACGATGTTTGAATAACTGCCGTCCACGATCGTGGACGAAATACACCGGTCATTGAAACCAGTTGTCGCGAAGTATTCAGTACGCATGGAATTAATTCTGACTAGTAACTGAGCCCACAGTGACAAAGCACATGCTGTTCAATATGGCCGCTGGTGAATGTTGAGCCCACATACGACATAGACATACGATCAAGTGCGAACGTTGTTTGGTCGCCTACTTTGGTCGCATACTCAATAGGAATCGTTTCGAGTCAGAGCAGAGTCTCATTTTCACTTGGATCATTGTGAGTTTAAAGCCATTTAATTTGAATTGAGGTGGCTAATTATAGATTTAATTTGTCAAAATTGATTCATATATCTAATTATGTTATGCAGTACCAGCTGAACCAGATGCCGCCGAAAACGGAGAAATGATATGATATTGTACGATTTCTATCTACATGTAGCGTAAAAATTGCAAAAAATAATAAATGTTTTCCTTCAGTCGATGATCATAAAAAATGGTATCGGTCAAGCGTGTAACTTCGCTTTGTATTCCGACCTCTACAATTGACTTACTTGGCAACCGAAAAAAGGTTTAACTTATTAATTTCGATTCCGTAAAAGCACTATGAGAGTAAAGTGGCTTGAACAAGAACACAACAAAAGGACGTCGGCTGGGGTGCAACCCTGGCAGAGTCCAAAACACTAACTATAAGTCCACCAATGCCTGACAGATAAAGACCAATACTTGCTCGCCTACTTTACTGATTACTTTCTTACTATTTCCATTGCTCAACACAAAGTTTTCTGCGCGTCTCTAATGCTATATTTAGATATTACATGTAAACGATTTTATTGCACTGACCACAGCGTACAAGGTATATTGCCTAAATCAATAACTACAAATGTATTAATGAACAATTATTGGTGAATATTTCCCGAGACGAAGTTTTATAATATACAAATCACAGGGAAAATGTCAAGATTCTCCAAGAAAAATAGAAAAATAGGAAAATATTCCACTTTTTTTGCCCGAGAAAGAAAAATGGTAGAGAGGGTATACTGCCTCTGAGACAATGAGTATGGAACAAATCAAATTGCTTGAAAATGTATTATCCTAGTATGTTATGTAACAGGTTATTTTGCTTGGGCTTGTGATAGACGAACGACAAGAGCAGTGAGTGATTTTGCAGTTAATTACGAGACAAATAAAAGCATTAAGCCGTATTCACCGCCACCTGATGTCGCAGGTATCAGTGTAATTCAATTATAACAAGAAAACCGTTACCAGTAGATCCAAACAACAGCTGATACCAAAATAGCACACCAATGAAACGACTGTATAATAATTTTCCAGTGAAGTTGTTGATGTTTGAATTTTGACCATGTTATGGTCAAAGTTGATCTTTAAGATATCGTCCTTTCAAGGCGGCGATCTTTAGGCTCAAGAGCTGTTTAACAGGTGGACAGCAGGGGGTCAATAGTTCCGTTGAAAATGAATGATGAGGGCGACGATCGCAATGTTATGATTATCTTAGATCACTTTTTAATTTAAATATAGGGCAGTTTTCAAAAATAGCCGTATTTCCTTTAGCTTTGGTTACTTTGTAGAGATATGGCGGTCGATAGACCTTCCGCTTGCTACACTGTATGTAGATATATTAAAAATAACAATCTATCTGCAAAATATTCATTCAATTTTAGGGTAAACATATCACCGTCCCAAACGCGACATAACCGAATAAAACCTAAGGGACGTACAAGGACGAAATTTAAAATACGTACTTATAGTTACCGCTGTAAATTAAAGAGATAAGTCTTCGGATTTGCCTTCAGTAATATAGCTCACTTGCATTAACACCATTCTACTCTAATTACCTACCAGCTGAGAGAATTCACATCGTAACTCCCGCATTGATAGAAGGAAACAGGTGTTTACCACCCTGTTGGAATTTCCTTATCTCGCTTGATACCGCCTACAATCTCCTTTACAACCATTTTACCCTGAGCTAGGAACGTATGGCAGTATTACAGTGTTTGGAATCGGCTCTTGTCTTGATCTTATTGATTTTACTGGTTACTGCCATCTTTAGGAGCAGGTACTTAAGTGTTTAACCAATTTAACCGGTGTTTCCAACTTGAAAGATTGTTAAATTCGACCCTTCCGTCCAATTAGACGGATTTATACCTACCTGGATATCTTCCAAGCCATTTAGCTTCGATTTGTGCATCTCAAAGGGTGCTTTGGAGCATTTTACACTCCAAAATTCCTCCGCGTGCTTCGCTAAACTCGAATATACTTCTCCTGAAGCATTACCTATTCTTACACGGATTCAACAGGTGGTTGTCAGCCTTTGGATTAGTAGATTTGCTCGGTAAAACGAGTCTTAACGACCAACAAATTTAACAAAATAATTAGCATTTCCAAATGCTTTTTTGAAGGTTGTATTAAAAAAAGGCTTTTTTACGGAATCGAAATTAATAAGTTAAACCTTTTTTTCGGTTGCCAAGTAAGTCAATTGTAGAGGTCGGAATACAAAGCGAAGTTACACGCTTGACCGATACCATTTTTTATGATCATCGACTGAAGGAAAACCTTTATTATTGTTTTCAATTTTTACGCTACATGTAGATAGAAATCGTACAATATCATATCATTTCTCCGTTTTCGGCGGCATCTGGTTCAGCTGGTATTGCATAACATAATTAGATATATGAATCAATTTTGACAAATTAAATCTATAATTAGCCACCTCAATTCAAATTAAATGGCTTTAAACTCACAATGATCCAAAATTATTTGGAAAACAAACATGATGAGTTACTGTGTGTATGCTCGTCTCATTTGTGCCTCTTTGTTTGAATCAACAAACAGTCCGTGCTTCAAATTATTTCCAATGGCCACGAAGCCTACTAGAACGACGGCTCTGCGACGGCTCTGCCATCTTCAATGTAGGTGTCAAGAAGAAGTTCACACCCCTGAATCATTTGGATAACCATTGACCCTTGACCGAGCAATATTGAAGTTATCGACATAAAGCTAGCAGCTACCATAATTTCTAACGCCAATCGTATTAATACGAACCAATCTCCCATGTAACTTCATGCTATACAAGCTTGAGTTTTATTAAATCTTACCTTCATCTAGTTCATTGCATGTTCAGCCCTGCATGTGGAAGCGTGCTGCAAAAAGCCCATTAAAAAAATAATAGTAATCCAAAACTGTCAACAAACGTTTGCTCTTTTTTACCAAAATGTTTTGATCCATATAATAAGAAATATGGTCGTTTTTGTCTGTCGCTGTCAAGTTTTGTTCCCTAGCTATTAAGTTGCACGCGGCTTAGGATGACTTAACACTTTCTAAACACTATATCAATTTACTTATGTAAAGTCATGCACTAAACACAAGTTTCTTACGTGTTATGATTAATTGTGTTTATTTGTTTAGCTTGTTTTGGATTTGGTAGGATCCTCGTTTGCGGTAGCAAGCTTAAGTAAGAAAGCATAGGAATTATTATAAAAATACAATAAAGTAAAATTAAATTAAAGTGCCAAAAATGTTGAATGAATGCCCAGACGTTTCGGGCTTAGTCCTTTATCAGTAGATGCCTTATTAACTTTTGTGTTCATATTTTAGAATTTTATAGTATTTATTTTAGCTAGAATTCAATGCTACTAAGTTTGGCATAAGTACATTTCTTGCTGAACCTCAGACGTACAAACTCATGCAGACCGCCAGCGACCGTGAGGGATTGGTGCTTGGACCCAACCATTGCTTTAATCTATTTTATTTTATAAATTTGATATGGCTTATTTATGGCGCTTCTGGGTCGATGATGCTCAACAAAGATTTACCTAAAACGTTTGTTTTTATCGGTTTGTATAAAATAAAGCTAGATCATGACAAAGTAATTGATAGGCAAACAAGCATTTCATCCATTTCTGTCAGAAAAAAAAAATGTCTAATACACTTACACTTATATAGCTGTTTCGAGAAAGGTTGTCCTACAGAAGCGTAGTCTGGGATACATATAGTCTGGGATATAATCAATGAATTTACAGAATACCTGTCGAACCTACTTTGTTGTTTTCTCTTTAGTAGGCGCAATTTACATACAGCTGTTTCGAGAAAGGTTGTCGGAAAAAAAACGCACACAACAATCCCGAAAGGTGATCTGGGATATGATCAGCACGGTACGTTCCTGACACTAGCTGTCGAACCTACTTTTGTTGCTTTCTTTTAGCACTCGCTAACATACGTCCATGGCGTCTCGTGCCATTTTCTCAGATTTCCCTGAAATGCTGAAGTCAAGGAACCGTGAACTTAAAACTACCCACGATACTTTTCGCGATTGTCGCGTGCGCTTTTTGCGACAGCCTTTCTCGAAACAGCTGTATATTCATGGTTTCTCCTGCCATCTCGCTGAAATACCGTGCACTTCGATCAAGCAACGGTGAACTACCACTACCCATAACACCTTTCAGTATCGTCGCGTACGCTTCCACAAACATTCTCGAAACAGCTGTATACTCAAACATCGATAGTGTTACCGCGTTACAATTTTCAGCGGACATATGTGCGATCACATATCACGTGAGCACACTGTGCCGCCTTGCCTCTTTTCAATGGTATTCGTTACGCCCCTTGCAGCGAAACTGAAGGCCAAACCTGAACCAAAACTCAAAGTTCACTGCAACGTTGAGATGAAGTAAATCGGTGATATATATAGCACTACCAAAATAATACGAGGCATCCATATGAATTAATTTACCCGCCATTGGCGAATTAAGTAAATAAAAATAAAAATAAAATTAAATTAAAATATTCAAACCGCAATAACTGGAGCGATAAATGAAACAATAAAACAGTAGGTACGTGTCCGGTACGAAACTAACTCACTCGCCCAAAAGCTGCATGTTATTATTTATAGAAAATTAATTTGCATTATGCTTACCTTGTGTGATACAAGAAACAGTAAGGTGAAGAATCCAAAATAAGTTTCCTTTTAGCACTTTTTTAAATGTACTTGTTATCATATGTTGACGTTGTTTTATTTTCCTTAATTCTAAAGTAATTTATGCCATGCGGTACCAACCCGTCCGATTAAGGCTGGTTTTCACTAGCGACATAAACATCAATACAAGCAACATACGCAGACGCAGTAACGCGTTGATCACCAACAGCATTTGCTCTAACAATAGGCCATTCTCGTCCCCAGAGTCCGCGATCCTTTTGGTCAGCACCGAGAAATCACGAACTCTGGCTGGTACCGATTTTCTGAGCTTGCGCAGAGTACTCCTTTTCTATTGTCTTTTGACTGTTCATTGTTTCAACAGCCAATCAAAAAATTCGTTATTTCTGTCCCCGCCAGAGTTCGAGATTCCTTGGTGCTGGTCAAAAGGATCGCGGACTCTGGGGACGAGAATGACAAAAGGCACTAATGATCAACGCGTTACTGCGTCTGCGTATGTTACTTGTGTTTATGCTTATGTCACTAGTGAAAACCAAACTTTAATAATCATCATACAGTTTGGTTGAAATATTCGAATTCTGGCAAAACAAAGCGCCAAATAGATGGTTATTTGCACATGGTTTACATAATATATTTGGGAATACACGGAAAACACCTGTTTTTATTATTATTATTTGTCGGTAGTGAAGCCACAGGCGAGGAAAGAGTGGGTGTAAATATTTACGTTTCTATGGTTTCTACATGTAATGCTGACGTGATTCAATCTAACACAAACAACTGAAACTAAACACTTGTTCGTGTTTATAGAGGCGTGCACGTATGTTGTTCGCGTGTGTTTTATTTTCTGCGTAAAGCCAGATTTAGTTTGCCATACATGCAACCAAGAACGCAGCAAAGTCAGTGAATATCACGGAATTTAAACGGTATCGAAATAACTTAACTGCATGTAATGGGAAGTGGAGCTTCAAGAAGACGAAGGGAGCAAGTGAGTACAAGTCATGCAAACGCTTATCCACTTATGGACCTTATGTTCAAACGTTACATAATTTTCGTGTTGGTCTTATCATTTTTATGAAAATTCTGATCATGATCATTAAAACAAATTCCATGGCCAAGCTGGACATAGCGTGTCAACAAGTTTGTTTTCGGGGTAATTAAATTTGCATGCTAAACGTACTCCTTGAGGCACAAACTGAACAAACTTCCAATGCATAGCAACAACGATTTTAGTAAAAAAAAAGTGGACGATTTGGGGAACATAAGTTCCTAGATTGCATAAAAGCCCGGTCGACATAGGCCATACACTTTTAAGTTAACGCTTTAGCAACCCAACGATTTATTATACAGTTATCGTCGAACACAATTAGCATAGCTATAATGTAAAAGTTCAAGCGTCCCTAATACGGTCCTTTGAATATTCTTTATAAGCCAATTTTTTAAAGCTATTTATCATCGTCACTGCATATCTCTATGTCTACTGACAACGCAAAACCGGGAAGTATAAATACGATTGCTAGAAAAGGATTGAACTTTTAGAAGTCGATGTAACAACTGCATTTGAACACTTTTTTGGACTGCAGAATTACTGAGTGAAAGTGAGTGAGTGACCTCACTTGATAAAGTGAAATTTACTCATATTGAGATCCTTTGATAAACAGATTTGTTTTGCAAATACCAAGATTCACCACCAGACATATTTTGACATATATAAACAGTTTTACTCACAGTCCGGCAAGTTTATAAGTATGCAAATGTCTCTCACTTAATTAACATTTATGATAAATTACAGTGGAATACAGATTTCTCAAACCCTCGATTTCTCAAAAACCCCGATAAACAGAACCAAAAGTCGTTTCCCTCATATTTATTTCACTCTAATTTTACCCCCGATATTTCGAACTCCCGATTTCTCCAACCAATTTTCGTTTTCCTTGAAGGTTCGAGTAATCTGAAATGGCACGAAGTTTTCGATTACCATGGAAACTCTTGCGTGACTACAGGACGGGAAGCAGCACAATGTTTGCCAACCTCGTCACCAGATCCAGCTATTTTTATATCAGCACCAAGATTGCGAGCGCTGGTCAGACCCAATTTTTCCTCTAGTGAAACAATTGGCTAGTGAAACAAAGATAAGAGCGCAATTTAAAAAAAACAACTGATCAGGTATGGCCAGAGCACGTGATCTTGGAGCTGACCAAAATAATCACGGCCTCTAGGAGCTAGCGAGATTGAGTTGGCGTGTTATATATATCAAAATTAACAAGCTAAGAGTAAAATATTTATATTCAATTTTAACTTAAATTGTATTCTCATGTGAATTCCTTTATCCCACCCTCGAGCCCTGATTACCCCTGTAATCAATTATGTATAACAATTGGAGTGTCCCAATTGGAGCTTCTGATTGCCACTCTGTGCAGCACAACCTCCACAACACAATGGTATCAGTAAATTACCGTGCCGCGATGAAATGTTTTAAAACACCTGCTGATTGTGCACTGATATGCTTGCCACCCCAATATTATGCACCGTCTACTACCGGGACATTAGATCGACTACATGTTTGGCATGTTTTAAACTCAAGGTGAGAACCATATCCTGGTTTAGGAAGGTCTCCTTATCTTTGTATTCACATTACTAGATCATTATCACATGATAATTTATGATGATTGTCAGAGAAGTGGCAAATAAAATTATCGTTATCCTTTATCGTAGGTTCAACAGAGGCCAATATTTCCCAGGCTCTCCTTGCCACACGCCTCAATCAAGTCTCAGTATGACGTGGTGGTTGTAGGATCAGGTTATGGCGCGTCTATCGCCGCAAGTCGCTGTGCACGAGCGGGTCAGTCCGTGTGTGTTCTGGAACGAGGCAAGGAGTGGTTGCCAGGCGACTTCCCTGAGACTTTGAGCGACGCATCGAAGCACGTGCAAATCAAATTTGGCGGGAAAGAGAAGAAGTTTGGTATGGTCTGTTATTATTTTTCTGCTCCGCACGTGGTATAGAAAAATTGAATCTTGCGATTTGATTGCTTGCTCAAGCGGTCCAGATTTTTCATTGATAGGTTACACTAACAGTTTTCCGGTACCCATTCATACTCCTGGGTGGAGAGAGGCACTGTGATAGTAACGTGTCTTTCCGAATAACTCGACGCATTATGAAACCCGGCCAGCATTCGAACCCATATAAGCCATAAGTCATTATTCCTTTGTCTGGACTTTGAGATTGATTGTTTCAGACGTATCATTTGCAAATTGCGTGTTGTAAATGGTAACACCGTTAGTGACTCAACGGTTTTTTTATATGAGAGAGTTGTTATTAGACAAACGTGTGGTCCAGATGTGGAAATATTGGCCAAGTTGTGTTAGTTGTTCACTCACACGTGGAACGAGGTCCAAATATGAACGACTTTGAACCTGCTCAAATTGTTCAATACTCGTCGAGAGTTTTATTTTATTTTGTCCACGCTTGATGATAGTCGATGAGAGTTGAAGAAAACCAAGAGCCAACACTCAACAACTCTCATCCTCGTTTAGCCAGGGAGCCAGGGATTAATACATAGATTTCTTCCGATCCCATCCCTCATTGAAGTTGGTTTCTAATGGACGCTCCCCGATTCAACTAGTAACTACAAATCCCTTCATATCCTCAGGAGAACCATCCAACTTGTACGAATTCATTGTCACCGATGACCTGACCGTGGTCCAAGGGTGCGGTCTTGGCGGGGGATCTCTCATCAATGCGAATGCAGCATTGGATGCGGAACCTGAGGTGTTCCAGGACCCGTAATTAGTGAACAGTTTTTCTGTACTAGTATAGACACTTCTGCTAGGATGTTTAAGTAGTACTAAATCTTGGTGACACTGCCCCTTTAATATACACATTTTGCAACATTGCTGCATGTCGATCCCATCTCTCACATCAGCTGGTTTCTCGTGGATGCTCTCTTATAATGAAATTAACAACTAAAATTCCCTTCATATTCTCAGGAGAACGATCCGACTTGTACGAATTTATTGTTACCGATGACCTGACTGTGATCCAAGGGTGCGGTCTTGGCGGGACCTCTCTTATCAATGCAAATGTGGGATTGGATGGGGAACCTGAGGTGTTCCAGGACCCATCATGGCCAAAGGAAATCAAAGAAGACCTGGATCAGTTGATGAAGATCGATCGACAGCATTTTGTAGATATGATTAAACCCACGCCATATCCGGATCATTACCCACCACTGCATAAACTTGAACGAATGAAGGAAGGCCTTACTGGATTTGACATCGAGGACCTAGACAAGATGTTTTACAAGACGCCGCTTTACGTAACTTTCCAGGACACACCGTCGAATCGCGTTGGAATTCATCAGCCAAAATGCACAGCGTGTGGAAATTGCTGTGGGGGTTGTAATGTTGGCGCCAAGAACACATTAAACCTCAATTATCTACCCGATGCTAAAGCACACGGAGCAGAGATATTTACTGAGGTATCTACTTGTATGTAAAGTCATAAATAATATAAATATTAAGTGTGCAGTATCGCAGTTTTATTTTTTTACGAGTATTGTAGTATTACAGTAGTAAAGAGGTGGAGCGATACTACCTCACGTTTCGTTCTCGATTAATGCATACATGTATTCAAAAATGGCCGAACTCATTTTAAAACAAACATCACAATGTAGGTCTACGTTGTCTAGTATAAGCCCCCTTGCGAGCGTCTGACGTCATGTAGCCAAACACCTCCCTTACAAATTCGATCGTTGACTCTTCACGATCATAAACATCGCACGTTCAACCTCCGTCCTCGCTTTGCCATGAACAAACCAATCAATGATCAGTTAATAATCGGTCAATTTTGAAAGTCAAAGATGTGAGGTCCCATTAGGGGGGGGGGGGGGGGGGGGGGGGGGTGTCTGGATTTCCCGTATCCCATTAATTTTTTCTTTAAATATCCAATATCCCCTTAATTATGATCCCCTTAATTATGTGGTCTCGTATCCCGATATTCACGATACTGGTGACGTCATTTCTCGGTAACAAAAAAGTTTGCAAAAGTTTTCAATCTGCTAGGTAACCACCCACTTCGACCACAGGTGTCACTGAGGTCACCACAACAGGAACCGGAAGTTGATGAAAATGACCGAAAATGTACAAACCGGCAGCATATCGGTCCATTTTGATCAGTATCACCATTAATTATTGTTAATTTGTTTCATTTTGACTATTTTCTTTTGAAAATAATCTTGATTTTATGAAACGTTAAGAAATCTTGTGAAGAAAGTTCCCGTTGAATATCCCAATATATATTTTTCCAATATCCAGTATCCCTATAATTTCTTCCTTCAGCATCCCGTATCCCTATAATTTTTTTCTCAAATATCCCGTATCCCTATAACCCCTAATGGGGCCTCAGATGTAGTACAGATATTTTAATTGTCTTTCTATTTGTTTGTTTTTGTTCGTTTGTCGGTTTGAATTGAGTCAGTCCATCGTTCCAAAAAGTGACTGATGCATATGTTATATATATTGTATCGCTTTATCAAAGTTCCGGTCTTCAGGTTCATCATTGTGATCAAAGTAATGAGCAGTGCACAAAAAACGTTTCAATCGAATTAAATTAAATTAAAATAACCATAAGAGGATAATAAACCAACAAGGGACATATCTGGGTAAGAATTCGAAGACTGAGATTGATGATGTTATGAATAACGAAATTGAAAAAGTTAGGTTAAATATTCCAAGCTGTGCTCCATTAGTGATGTTATCTATTCAGTGCACCTAACCGACATGGAGAAATTGGCATATAACTTGCGAGGCGCAAATTCAGACTGTTTATAGTCAGTGTTGTGTTTTACTATTTGCATATTTAATAGCGGTAGAGGTTTTTTTTTAATTACAGGTAACTGTCTTTCGCTTAACAGGCTTAACAAAAATTCCGATTGTAAATATGTTATTACGTTGCTTTATAGGTAGAAGTGACATCAGTATTGAAGTCTCACAACTCCACAGATTGGATTGTCGGCTACAAACGAATTGTCCCTGGCAGTTTCGACCTCGACGAACAGAAAATTCGTGCAACGTACGTCATTCTCGGCGCCGGCGCGATAGGATCTACAAAACTACTCCTGCGTTCAAAAGAACGCGGTCTCGATGTGTCAGACGAACTTGGGAAACGCTTCTCGACAAACGGAGACGCGATCGGATGCAGCTACAATGGCGACAAAATAGCAACCTCTCTCGGGGTTGAAACCAAAAACATGGCATCTGCCCAGCCGCCAGGTCCCTGTATAACATCAATAATGGACTTTCGTAAAGTGAAGGGAGGCAGTTTTGAGAACAATTTTGTCATCGAGGACGGAACGCTCCCGTCGATTATTTCTGTACCGTTTACGGTTGGTGTGAGTTTTGGCGCAAAGGTCATTGGGATTGATAAGTATCCTGCAAATGAGCTGCTCGAGAAAACATTTCAGGTACGTCAACCTACTAACCGTATCCGTCCCCAGAGTTCCTCGTTTTTTGGACGAGAATGACCACTCCCGGTAAAACATACAGCGCTTGGGTAGTTTCCACCACAACTAACTGACGTAGTCCATTACTATCCGGGTGGAACAAAGGGCGTTGACAAACGCCACAACTACCGCTGTCAAATGCAAATCTAGGTCACCGGCTTTTACGATGTGCACATGTTTGTTCAAGTGCTTTCATGGTTAAAACAAGTCGTTGAAACTCAACCTAAACATATTTACAATGTAATGCTTTCCATTCTATCTCTTAGGAAATACAAGGCAAAGGAATCGATCACACCCTTACCCTTCTGTGCATGGGTCACGACAGTGCGTCTGGTGTCATTTCTTTTGAAAGCAAAATCGACGACATTGACATCACATGGGACAGGGTGGGCTTTGAAAAGAATTTCGAAACTGTCAATCAAGCATTAGAAAAAATAGTACGTAGTCTTGGAGGAACGTTTGTGAAGAACCCAACGTGGTCTGAATCCCTGGGGCGAAGTGTCGTGACCGTGCATCCCTTGGGAGGTTGTCCCATGGGAGAATCTGGACGAACGGCTGTTGTGAACCATGCTGGACAAGTGTTTGATGGTAAAGTGGTTGTCCTTGTTTTAATCTTTAAGTTGCTTTAATGTCATGGCCTTGCTTTCCGGAGACATGCGGTGGACTAATATAGCTCACTTAATTAAAAAGAGAAACGGTGAAAAGGTGGGACGAGAGTAGGCGCATTGATGGATACACTCTTTTTTTTATAAGAATGTATATTTTCGTGCCCAGTCTGAATATTCGTTTTTTTCTTCTGCCGATTAAAGCTTTGGAAATATTCTTAATACATTCTTAGATTACAAATGATCCAGATCTAGAGTATAGTATTTCAGTAACATAAATAATACGACCTGAGCGGTACAGGGTTTTTTAACGTTTTGTTAATTCGTTTTGATTTAAGAAAAAGGAAGAAGTATACATGGCACATATTAACCATATTAACCATACCTTTAAATGAAACATGGGGGTGATTTCATTGTATTTTATTTTGTATTAATATGCAAAAAAATTATCAGCCTTGGGTATATTCTTCGCATATTCTTAAAATTTCGCCAATCTCAGCCTCGATATTCTTATAAAAAAAAGTTCTTACAAAAAAAAAATGAGTTTAGGTATTATATCGAATCCCTTCCATAATTATTTCGATTTTTTTGTCATATCCAATCTTAAACCCGGATCAGACGACAACGATTGTAACGATTGTTGAGTTATTTAAAACTATTGATGTTCTAGTCTGCGCTGTAATCAAATTTGAAACTAAAATTTGCCTCGTTTGACCAATCGCTGATGATATTCTTTGAACAACGAAGTGAGTTGCAAAGGCTACATCATTTTCTTTATGATTTTGTAGGAGAGACGGAGGAGCTGTTGGATGGACTTTATGTTGTAGACGGAGCCATTATTCCTCGATCCGTTGGAGTGAATCCCTCGCTCACTATTTCTTGTCTTGCGGAACGTTGTATGCGCCTCCTGGCAGAACGAGAAGGATGGAGCATTGACTACGACACATTTATACCACTAGGTAAGGAATTATTAACCACCAACATGTCAGCTGCTTTTGGTTTGTTTTCAAGGCAGAGTTCTGGATCTAACTTCCCCTGTGTATGATCTAACATGTATTAGTAAAAATATACTAGCTAGTATACTGATGCAAATGAGACAATCTGATTGGCTGAGTTACTCGTATACTATCAGCCATTATAGTTCACCACTAAATTTTATTTGATTCTGATTGGCTTAAATCGAACACGTGACGTGATAGTGTTCATCCGCGGAGAGACACTGTCAGGTGATAGTGCCCGTCGGGCAAAAAACTCCGGATCGATAGTGCCCGCCTGAGCGAAAATAACCGTTTTGTGCAGTTTTGAGCTAAACAGTTGAAAGAATAAATTAAAAAATAGCGAAAATTTACTCTCTATCAATTCTTTCATAAAATATGGGCATGCACGAAGTTTGAAACGAAATATTTAATGGCAAATTCCTGTAAATGTACAACAAATGCGAACCTGAAAGAGCACTGAACAATTTACGGAAAGATCGGTAAACCGACACAAATTCGTCCAAAAAATGACAGCCTGTTTACACCACAAGTTAAGCTTGGCCAATTCAGTATTGTTACCTTGTATTTCCAAGAGGCTTGTCAATTCCAGCTTGAATCAGCACAATAAATATCGGTTACGAAGCTTAAATACGGCAGTTCGTCAAGCGTTTGCCCGCAGTGAAACCTTCGACTCCGTTCAGTTGTCCGTTTGACTTGTAAAATGAATATAATGTTCAGCTCCACAATTATTTCAGATCTTCCCATTTTGTGCTAAATCATTTGCACAATTTTCCAGAATATATGAAACTTTAAAAGAGATTGAGCGAAGAAATAATCCGAAGAAAACTTTGTCCTGCTTTCTTTCCATTCAACTTGGTGGAACCCGCGCCAGGTTTTGCCGCCGTTTTTCATACAAATCATACTTCATTTAGATGGAACTGAAAAATCACTCAGTCGATTTATAACTTTTGAAAAAGTAATAACGAAGTTTAACCTAAAGTTTTGTACGTATTTACGAGACAAAAGTTGAAATGCAAAACTATTTTTGAAGCTCCAAGCGTCGCAGTGTTTTAGAAATCGAAATAAATAAATTCATGTCGTTTTCAGTTTTAGGCCGCCGCGCGTAAAATTTAGTGGTGAACAATAACGACAATAGAGTGTTTCTGTCTCGGAACTATCGGTCTGATAGTTGCCCTTGGAAATTTTATGTTCTAAAAAACTAGCATATAAGCCCTCGAACTTCGTTCTCGGGCTAATATTTGTTTTTTTAGAACATAAAATTTCCGCGGGCAACTATCAGCCGATAGTTCCTCGACAGAAACACTCTATTGTTATATTAGTGTGCAGTGGCTGGAGGTCGTCTGCAAAAGTGCGGTTTCTTCTCGTTTCTCCGAAGTTTTGGAGGAGGATTTGGATTAAATACTAGCTAATTGTTATGATTTTTACTGAAGCAATTAGATTATTCGCCCCATCAATTTCTATGATGTAATAGTTGATTCGGCCTACGGCCTCATCAACAATCACAGCATAGAAATTGAGGGCGAATAATCTAATTGTTAATTAGTGGCGGTACATAGGAATTTGATGTTTGGTCTTGGTTAAGTCGATAAAGCTCATTTGTTTACATTTGTTTACTGTTTATGAGAAAACTAACATCAAGTCTTGGAAGTTGAAAATGAATCAAAGGCCTCGATCAGATGGGTATAAATTGGCCAGACATTCATCTAACCAAATTGTTTAATATTAAAAGCTAATGTGGGAATTTTTATGGTTGTAAGGGGTATTATTAAGAGGCAGTCCGTGTAAAAACCAACCGGTCAATTTTCGGCGGAAAATGAATTTCTTTCATTTTCATATTGAGTTGTAAGGGGTATTATTAAGAGGCAGTCCGTGTAAAAACCGACCGGTCAATTTTCGGCGGAAAATGAATTTCTTTCATTTTCTCCACAGAACTCAAACATCATGTCTAAAGTACAAAAATCGTATTTGTTTCGTTTCGTTTGTTTTAATACTTGAGTTTGACCGTTTCTTCCGAAGCGTCCATGGATCAAACAAATCCGTCATTTGTAACACTGATTTTGGCCTGAAACTCGACGTACCGTATGATACTTTAGATTTAACACAGCAAACTTATATTTATGTCGAAAATAATATCAGTAAAGAACTTTGTTTTAAGCATTAAATTAACTTGTTTCATATCGCATAAAATTAGTTATGATTTTTTTCGTACACTCTCATATCGCTGTTACGCGCGCCATTGGCGAGGTGTCTCCATAAAAATCGAAAATTCCCAAAAGTGGGACCTGATCTAAAATCAACTCTCTAATATTTCATTAGACCAAGGTCTGGTCTACAAATATTTGAAATAAAATTTGTGGGCACTCGTCATATAACACTATAAAAACTTGCATCAAATTCACAAAAATTGCAAATTTCATTATCATTCGGTGATTTATAGGCTGGATTTATTTCCTTCAGTTGCATTTAAAAACATTTGAAACCAATCACAGATTGAAAAATAGACCATATAACAGTCCAGACCTGAAAACATTTATAAAACTAACCTGAATTATGTACAAAGTCTTCCTGCTGCACACCTTCTTTTCCAACCATTTGATCGTTGTGTCACGCAACACCCGGAGCGAAACAGCATCATGATTCCGTTCACCGAATCCGCCAAAAGCCCAACTTTAATATGTTCGCCCATTCATATGTGAAGATTGATCGACAGAAGCCTGATGGTATTCATGGTGCAAAATAACTGCAGCTAGTTCACGAAATATAAAGTCCGTTAAGTGTTGTTATCGCTGGGTAAATCCAGTGCTCTTGTGCTGTCGTTCAGTTTGTAACTTTTTGCAGAGAACCGTTCCAATGTAAACAAAGTCCTTCGTAAATCCTCATGTATAATGTCCTTAAAACACTGATCAATCAAGCAAATACTGTTCAAAGGCTCTGGACTTCGATTCATTATCGGCACAAGTACAGAGTCTACAGAGGGAGTACAACAACAAGTTGACAACCTTCACCTGATTTGATTGACCGCTGACCTTTTCGTGACTCGTGACTCGGACTCGCGGACTCGTGCGTGACAGCGAAAAAACGTAATAACTTTTCTCCCACTTCCTTTCTTCACGTTCAGAACTTTTTAAGTGTGTGAGAAGTTTGCTATCTTTATCCACTTGTGAACGGACACTGTAGTGACTATTCCTCTGAATGAGTACAATGATAATATTTCAGTGCCCAGAGGGGGGGAGGGGTGGGGGGGGGGGGGGGGGGGGCACCCTGGTATATTTATATTGAAGGGGAGGTGCGTGATATGGGGAGTTTTTTGGGGTACGAGGCGTTTTATCGACCAAATACGCCGGTATTTAGGTTTGTAATTCTTCATTTCTTTGATTTGTTTTTATAAAAGTAAATTCGTGAACATCGATGGTACAGACCATACAGCCTGAGACGGAAGTTAACCAAATTTTTCATTTTGTGTTTTTTGACTATACCATATTTTTTAAACATTTATTGTGTCGGTAGGACTGCTGTTACAACAGCAAAGGCAGTTTTTAGATGCAACGTCGCTCCCGATCCCTTTTGGGAATACACTCTTTTTTTTATATAAGAACGTCTAATTTTTGAGCTTAGTCTGAGCCAAGACCGAATGTTCTTATTTTTTTGGCGATTTCAGCTATGGTATAGAATTTCACAAAAAAAGATTCGAACGTTACCATGAAAATGTATTTACACTTTTATGTGATAGAAATTTATGTTGTTACTATAAAAATTGCGCATTCAAGTATTTTGAGCTGATTTGAACTGCTTATTCACTGATATATTTGAAATGTTACATTGTATTGAGAGCTCGATGCAAGAAACAAGTGAATAAAAATGTTTTTAGCTAAGTATCAACCTGGTTATGTTCTTAGCATGTTCTTAAAATTTTGGTCAATCTCAGTCTCAACGTTCTTATAAGAAAGGTTCTTATAAAACAAAAAGAGTGTATATATACCGCTTAGCGATGCCTTGCAACGATGGGTGGCCCACAGGAATGGATTCCGAGTGTTCTAAAACTCATCATTACACTCTATCAGAGGAATAGAGTCACGTCCACTTCTACTAGCACTACAATGTCTCTTCACAAGTGAATAGAGAGAGCAATTTCTAACACACTTAAAAAAAAATTTCTCTGTCACGCACGAGTCCTGTCACGAAAAGGTCAGCGGTCACTCGAATCAGGCGGTGCTAGAAAATGGTTTTCAGTTAACTTGTTGTTTTTAATACTTGTGCCGATAATGAATCGAGGTCCGAGCCTTTGTGCAACATTTGCTTGATTGATCAGTGTTTTAAGGACATTATCCATAAGGATTAACGAAGGACTTCGTTTACATATGGAACAGTTCTCTGAACAACAGCACAAGAGCACTGGATTTACCCAGCGATAACAACACTTAACGGACTTTATATTTCGTGAACTAGCTGCAGTTATTTTGCACCATGAATACCATCAGGCTTCTGTCGATCAATCTTCACATATGAATGGGCGAACGTATTAAAGTTGGGCTTTTGGCGGATTCGGTGAACGGAATCATGATGCTGTTTCGCTCCGGGTGTTGCGTGACACAACGATCAAATGGTTGGAAAAGAAGGTGTGCGTGCAGTAGGAAGACTTTGCACATAATTCAGGTTAGTTTTATAAATGTTTTCAGGTCTGGACTGTTATATGGTCTATTTTTCAATCTGTGATTGGTTTCAAATGTTTTTAAATGCAACTGAAGGAAATAAATCCAGCCTATAAATCACCGAATGATAATGAAATTTGCAATTTTTGTGAATTTGATGCAAGTTTTTATAGTGTTATATGACGAGTGCCCACAAATTTTATTTCAGATATTTGTAGACCAGACCTTGGTCTAATGAAATATTAGAGAGTTGATTTTAGATCAGGTCCTACTTTTGGGAATTTTCGATTTTTATGGAGACACCTCGCCAATGGCGCGCGTAACAGCGATATGAGAGTGTACGAAAAAAATCATAACTAATTTTATGCGATATGAAACAAGTTAATTTAATGCTTAAAACAAAGATCTTTACTGATATTAATTTCGACATAAATATAAGCTTGCTGTGTTAAATCTAAAGTATCATACGGTACGTCGAGTTTCAGGCCAAAATCAGTGTTACAAATGACGGATTTGTTTGATCCATGGTCGCTTCGGAAGAAACGGTCAAACTCAAGTATTAAACAAACGAAACGAAACAAATACGATTTTTGTACTTTAGACATGATGTTTGAGTTCTGTGGAGAAAATGAAAGAAATTCATTTTCCGCCGAAAATTGACCGGTCGGCTTTTACACGGACTGCCTCTTAACATGCTCAGTCAATGATTTTCTTACAGACAGATCTGCCTTCGCAAAAGAAAAGCCTGGTATCCGTTTTACGGAAAAAATGGTGGGAACCTTTTGGACAACAAAGAACAAAAGTGTGGAGACACCTTGTGAATTCACTGTCACCGTAGAGTCTGATGACGTGGAGCACATGATTAACTGTGACCCTCACGCCGCCAAAATGAGCGGCACAGGTACTTGTGCAGCACTATCAGCCACACCAATGACAGTAACTGATGGTAAGTTACAGATGTTTTAAACCATTCAGACAGGAGAGGGGGTCTGGAAAGGGGAATATGCCCGCCGGGACTTTGACCGTTTATAACGTTTTTCATATTAAAGCAAATGCCGACAAACTTTTCGACTTTACCTAAAAGGTAACTGCGAACAATGTGGAAATACATATCGTTGTTCACAGAACTTGCTGTTACCATGGTAATCATATTTTTCCCAATTTGGAATTTTCCTGTTTTTTTTTTTAAGGAAGAAAATAACTTTATTGTAATAACGTTTACCTTTATTATTTATTATTGGCTTGATTTGGTGGTATTCTGACTTATTGGATACACCAAGAAACCAAAGATGGCGGATCAAAGATGGCGACTGTACAGAAATCTTGACGTAATTTCCACGCCATATGACGTCATTATCTCATGTTGCATGCCCCCCCCCCCCCAAAAAAAAAATACCGTTAGACGTAACATATCCAAGTTTCATTGACGTAGCTTTGACACTGTTTGAGTCCCCAATCCCCAACCCCGGCCGGTGTCTGAACAGACCCCAAAACCTTTCTGAATTGGGTTAGCTACGTAGCGGTTCTGTGGGCGCTAAAGCACTGAACACGACTGGGATCATCTAATATCGCGAGAAAAGATCGAAGACGGAAGCGAGCAACAAATATCACAGATACCTCAAAATATTCCACATTAAATATCACGAAAACGTTCATTTTAATTTAACTTAATTTAAACCCCTAAGAACATGTACTTCTTAGAAAAATGACTTCTTAATGCCGGCAACAACAAATTTGAAATCGTCTATTTGATACCCAAATAGTTCCTTAGCCCCTACCCAGGGGTCGGCGGAGAAATGGGGGAGGGATGGAGATGAGTCAGAGCAGTTGATCGTCCTATTCAACTCTCTAGCTTAATGAACTGTGCCAATACTAATTATTGTTGTTCACTTTAGGTCATTTCCAAATAATGAGTCAAAGCACCGAACACATAGACACCAAGGAACTACTTTACACAATGATCCTTACAGGAATTCGTGGCAAAACATTCTCTTTCCGTGGTATCAAGTACGTAAAGAACAAACTCATTTGGAGAAACTGGTCTTGAAGACACAACGATATTGTTCGCTACGGTTTATCAGGGGAAGAACTTTTCTGGGAAGCCCGTTGGAAACGGAAAGCTTTTCGTTACTCTTCCCAATTTCATGAAGCAGCTGGCAGTGATTGAAATCACAAATACCCAAAGCAAAGTGGAAAGTTAAAGTGGAAATCACGCTGTTATGCTTTCTTTATTGGCAGTCTTTTGGATATTTATAGTCCTGTTACGACAAAGAAGGGTCACTTTGATCTTGACGCACCACCGAGGGTAAAAAGACCCCTTCGACTAAATGGAAAGAATCCGGAGGTTCATAGGTGTGTTACGAAAGATAAGGTATGGGCGATTCATCTTGTGATTACTCACATTGCTACTTATAATGATTATGTTAGAGCGCATCTCGTAAAACGGTCGGAAGTAAACTCATCCAGATTGCGTACATATATATCATGGAGAACGCACTCTGAATTAGCTTCACCAATTAACTTAGCTAATCAAACATGCTGTTCCAACTTGTCTTTTCCTTATCAACATGGAATCAATAAATATGAGATAAGACAATAGTGGAATATTAAAATTGCTAACAATAAAACTGGATTTAAATAGTATAAAAAAGATAGTGAAAAACTTATAAAAATGCTTAAGGTTAGTTTTAAAAAACGGACACTGAGGAGCTTGTTCAGTTCTTTCAGATCTTTCAGAGTATTCCATAGCGTTGGGGCTGCCACAGAGACATATCTTGCGCCGTAAGCTTTTAAGGTGTTTCGATACAGTTTATCGGGGACCATACCTAATGTTTTCAATCAGCTTTCTAATAGACTTTCCTCAGTCGGGTCGATGTGAAATGTTCACCAAATTATTAGTCTTGGCCGATTGAAGTTTGCTATATGTACTTTTCAGTGAAATCGATATTGCCATAACAACGGAATGGAGTAAAAAGCGGAGTAAAAAGATTTTTAAATGATGAACGTAGCCGACGAGATGGAGTATATATGGTATCAGAAGATCACGTACATGTATGTAAAAAGGTGCCATATTGTTAAGTACTAGGTGATATGTAGAAATTTAAAGATGATACGATATTTTTTGGAAGCCAGTGAAGATTAAACAGAAAATATGTGATGTGTTCATATTTTCTTAAGAATCGAAGAAGTGAACATTGACTAATCTACAAAATATACCAACTACCCATATTAAAAAACAATAACGTATACCCAATCAAAAAAAATGAAAACCGCATAACCAAGATCTATACCCAACCCTGAGCTTTTACGAAGACATGCTATAATCTAGGAATGCAATGCAATCTAGGGATGCTCTATAATATATATAAGGAAAATGCGTTCTTAGTTTCTACGTGGGTAACGTATAGTATTATTATTAGTAAATTGTTGGCCCTATCACCTACATGTAGTGACTACTTCCATCCTTATTACAACAGTTTGAACTACGCTTGACACGATTTGAAGGAGGGAAGAAGGGTCCAGTGGTTATGTTCCATGGAGTTGGTGTAAGTAGTGGAATTTTCAGCCTGGACACCATTGACACCAATCTCGTGGAGTTTCTTGTGGAACACAGGTACTGTCTTGAAACATGTTTACTTTTATTAGGGGCCGATTACATGGAGAATTTCAGCCCGGTTAGGGGGGCTGAGATTTCAGCCCCGCTTCCGAAACAAATCCTCTTGAAATGAAGTTGGCAATTACATGGAGGGGGTTTCTGAAAAAGCCTATGTAATGGCAATTCAGCCCGGGCTGAAAAGTGAACTTGGACATGCGCAGTGATTGTGTTTTTGCTAAATTGTAGAACACCCGGCAACATATTTGCATGTCATTGAATAAGAATGGATGGATCATTTTGTTCTACAAACGTACAGCCGATATGTAAACAAGTTGCCAGCCGGGGTATTTTAAAATCGCTCCTGTGTTTTCAATGAAACAAGATGGAGGCTACAAATGAGAAAAGGTGTCAGTGGAATAAAGGCGATAAAATTGATACCTCTTACTAACCGAGTTCGAGGTCCGTACGGTAAGTTACGGACCGAGTTTTTTCCCCTTCGATTTATGGCCCAAGCGCGAAGCGCGCGGGCCATAAATCGAAGGGTAAAAAACGAGGATCCATAACTTACAGTACGGACCGAGAAGACGAGGTTAGTAAGATATTTATTATATCTCTGCTGTGTGTCTGACGGGTTCGGGCAACCATTTCAAGTCACGCGGACCGGCTTCAAATGACTGACGTACGTCAAAAGCAAAACGAAAACGAGTCAATTCGAACTAAGTCGTTAGCACGTTTTATTAAATACATGTCAAAGTTTTACACGTTTATTTGCCACTGAACATTAAGAAAACTTGGCGATAAAATGTAATGCGAAAGGTTTTGTCAACACTGAAAGGACAAGTCTCAAAGAATCCTGATGAAAGGACAAGTCTCAAAGAATCCTTTTGCCACCGGATCAATGCGGTACACAAGTGTTTGCTACACGTAAAAGTGAAAAGAAGTCATTGTTTTCGTACAGACAATGCCAATGTATGAATGGAGTATTCTCGAATACAAACTGAGAAAGATAACAGAAAAAAATATTCTTAGGTACTGCCATCCAATTTTTGGCGCTTAGCTGTGTTTACAGAGCTGCCAGCTGGATCACTCGGTGTCTGAATGTTAAACACGCAGTTGGAAATCGAACCGATGGTTGTTGACGCAAAGAGTGACTGGTAGGGCATTGCTTGAACGTTTAAACTGCTCTGGTCAAAAGACATGGTGCTCTGGGTGGAAGATGAATACTGCATCTGCTGTTGGTGTTGGTGGTACACGACTGGACTCCTGCCATCCACTGGAACAACTTGTGAAGTTGATGGATGCTGTCGTAGCGTGTCCGACATTTGTCGCTGATGAGCGAGCGAGGCTGACTTGTACGAGCTTAAACTTTGCAAGTTCTTGTGACCGCTTAGCTGTTGAACGAAATTTTCTGGAATGCCTGCATCGAGTAAACGGGAAATGCTTGTTTTTCGGACGGAGTGGTTAGCTATTTTCTTTCCACTCGCTTGCAGACCAGCATTTTTAGCCGCTTTAGGCAGAAACTGACCGATCTGGTTTTTTACCGAGCGGCGACAACTTGTACCAGATAGATTTCTCACGCCAAGCTTTGTGGTTTACGGCCAGAAAATAAGGAGAACTTGGACGTTTACTTTCTTCAGGACGGTGGCTCTCGAACATCTTGAAATACCGTACTGGACATCTCTCTGTTCCCGTTGCGAATATGTTTGGATCAAACTGTCGCTGGTGAGCACCTTCCTGGCCTTGCCGAGTCTTGCTCCCTCTCTCTGCCAACCAAATCAACATTTCCCTGCCTGTTGCAGGATCACTTTGCAGCTCCAAATCACCCCAGCAAAGTCTGCGACTTTCATCTCTGGCTCTAAAGCCGAAATGAAGGGAAAATAACCACCACAATGTGCGCTGAAGTGTTACGGGATTGTGGCAACCAAATTCACCGCTATCGAATAACTTTCCTCCTCTTCGTTTGTCAATTCACGGCAAGCGTTTGGCTTGTTTCCTCGGCCTTGTTTCACAAGATTTTTTCTTTTGGCGGCCAATACTTCTCTTGAACGGGAAAATTCTTCATCCTGGAGGATATTAATGGGCAGTTTTAACTCCTTCAGGCGACGCTGTATGCTTCTTTGGATACTGGAAAGGCTATCTGGCTCGTACTCGCCACCATTTTGTTTACGGACATCTTTGAAAAATTTGGCCAGGAACTTGTCGAGAGCTTCAACGGGTATGTTGTGCACTTCAAACTTTCCACTCGTATGTCGTCTTCTTTACTGTGTTTACAGCCTTTTCAGCAGCGATGAAATTTTCTAGTTCTTGACTTGAGTCACGCTCGCTTGGCTCGTTTTGTTCGTCTTTCTCGTCTCGCTCTAATTCTCGCTTGCTTTCTTCTAACAGACCAAGGAAATCAAGTTGATAGTTTGGTACACTCTCTTCATTTTGCAGTTGTTTTTCTCTGTTTGTACGCAATTCACTTAAGTATGTTTCGAAATTGTCGGCTTCACGAGACATTTTGGCGACAAAAACAGCTTCAAATTTTAGCGGGCCGTACCGTAGAATACGGCCCGTAAAATTGACCAATCACAGCGCGCGTACTATATAAGAGATATAATAAAAAATCTTATTCGATGTCATTGAATAAGAATGGATCATTTTGTTTTTATATGCCTCGTCTACAAACGTTCAGCCGATATTTAACTAAGTTGTCGGGTATTGAAATCGCTCCTGATTCTCTGATTACTCTAACCGCGCAATTTCAAATTTGGCGCCCGGGCTTATTTATTTCAGCCCGGCTGAAATTCGTCTTGCAATCACAACAAAATTCCAGCCCCCTTACCGGGCTGAAATTTCAGCACGGGCTGAAATTCGCCATGTACATCGTACATCGCCAGGATGTAAAGATTTATGTTTTCTAGATATTTTGAAACGTCAAAAAGTTGTTTTCGTCAATAAAGAAAATAAACTTAAACTCAATGATAAATACAACGCCTCTTCAAATATACATTTCTATAGACCTTATTCATAAATGGCGGCCGATGAATTATTATTTTATATTCATACTAATCAGCCTCCCTAGCCCCATTTTGCACATACTAACGAGGCTAGGGGAGCTGATTAGCATGAATATAAAATAATAATTCATCGGCCGCCATTTATGAATAAGGCATATTCGCGTGCTAAATCTGACTAAAATGTGATTGGTTGAAACAAGGGGGGATTTTTTTCTTAATTTTCCTTTGATCTAGGGGAAAATACTTTTAATGAGGTTGCTGTCGTTTGCTTATTTGTTGGCAGATCCGTGTATTGTCTCTTTAGTGTCTCTAATTTATTGTCTCTACGTTGGGAGGTTCATTACTAATAATCATTTTTTTCCTCGCAAAATTCTAGACATCCAAGAGCTGAAGTGTAGTTTGCAGCTTCTGGAGATTCTGCGAGTGGCAAATTTCATTCTGTATAGGTTAATTTAAGAAGCTTCACAAAATAAGTTCATCTGTAGATTCTTGTTCCTTTCTTTTTTAGATATGACGTATGGCTTGTTGATTGGCGGACGTCTTGTGACCTTCAATGGACTGTATACCAGGACTACACACTAGATGACTGCGCCGCTTACGATTACCCGGCGGCCATCGATAAAGTCCTTGATATCACCCAGCAGGTACTTGGTGACCCAATCATTACTCCTCTTAACCCTATTCAGATATGGTGAATTTCGCCTCCCTCCTTTGCCGTATGAAAAATGATATGACGATGTCATATGACGTAGAAATTACGTCATGATATTCGAACAGCCGCCATCTTGGATCAGCCATCTTGGATTTCTTGATTTTTCCAATACGTCAGTAAGCACAATAAAATAATGTTAAAATGATCTAAAAAGACAAAATCGATTGCAAGAAAGCCGTCATTGCCTTCAAAAGATACAAATTTGGAAAAACATGCCTGTCAAAATGTGGTCGCCATTGGTAACAGCAAGTTCCATGAACAATGACATTTGATACTAAATTGTTCCCAGAAGAAAAAAATGATATATACAATTAGTTGAACTTAACAAGTTTGGCGACTTTTACATCAATATTAAAATATATATATATATATAATAATATATAAAACGGCTGGTCAGATCCCCCACCCCCAGGTCTCAATATGGTCAAAATATGACTGACAATTTAATGTTAATATAACCAACGCTGATGGAACATCAAGGATATGTATACTCCTAAATGGTCAAATAAGCCAACTCTATAACCCTTGGCCATACATACAACGCCCATCCTGTCGCTTCATTTGTAGAGAGGAAGCCCCGTGAGAAAACAAAATAGACGTACGCACCAATAGTAGTAAGACTTACTCAAAATGACCAATCATGTCAATCAAGTTAAAACTAGAAAGACACACACAGAAACATGTATTCTGTTTGTAGAAAACTGTTCAAGTGTTTGCCAACTGTGCTGGATCCTTGGTATGTTTTGCCTCACTCCTTTCTGGCGCACTTGAGACAGGGAAAGTTAGAAACCTGGTGTGCAGCCAGGTAGCTGCAAACCCATACCATCCCAGTTGAATAAGATGAAAGCAGGACTCTACCTCCCAGGCACATTGGAGGCACTTGGTGTGGATGGATTCACCGTGGATACTGATGATTTTGTATCACTGAGTGAGAGATTTGTTAACCACTTCGCGAAAGGCGTAACCCGTGTATTCCTGCCTTATGACGAGTTGTGTCACAATCCCATTTGTCACAGGTAGGGCAGGGCGTATATAACGTACATTAGCCTTTATACATTCTTTTTTAGAAGTACCTCACGCATAATAGGCAATTTTCGACATGTCCGAGTTGCCTTTTGCTCTATATTTCAAAACGAGTCCTGGTGCGTGCACGTTTATTGTCATGCAACTCAAACTCATTTCCATAAAAAAGATTGTGCACCAGGACTCGTTTTGAAACAGAGGCAAAAGGTAACTTGGAAATATACTATAATACGTAATTACGTTATTGCTTCGGGTAGGATCCAAAACATGTCTAAAATCGTTGTGCCCTAAACGAAACAATTAACGAAATGCTCCAGTAGTTACATCGGCTCATTAGCATAAATATAACGAAAATTAAATTGTGTCTGACATATAAGTCAAGCCCAATCCGGGCCAAAGTGGCCCATCCCGATCTCCGTAGCACGGAGCCTACTAGGTGTCTTCCCCTTGGGTAGGGGCTACTCCAACAACAGGTTATCCCAGGTATTTCCTGGTTGGAGAGAGAGGAACTACGAGAGTTGTGTCTTGCCCAAGAACATGATACAATAACCCCGGTCATCGCTCGATGTGAAGTCCAATGCGCCAACCATTAGGCCACCGCGTCTCTTATTATAGATACGATAAATTAATATAAAATGTCCCATTTAGTAACTGAAGTGAATGCGAGAGGAATGCGTTAAGAATCGAACACGGTATTTCCTTTTCAAAAACTCTTTCAATTTTTCAACTTTTCAACGCATCGTTTGCAACATATTCCTAGCCTTTTCCAGGATGTCAAACTTGGCACAGTAACTGAAGTTTGCTTGCTATTTCTAGGTGTGATATTATATATATTTGTTTAAATAAATACGAGACGTGAACAATGACGTCAGCAAAGATAGTCACCACTTTTGGGTGCAACTAAAATACCTTTTGTAAAAATGTTAATTTTAATTTCAACATTTTGCAGGATTTCTTTTATTTACGGCCTTCTTTGGGAACACGAGAATCTAAATCCAACTACCCACGATTCTTTGCACGAGTTCTTTGGTCACGTCACTTCCAAGGTGCTGAAGCAACTTTCATTGACTATGAAAAAACGAAAGCTGGTTTCTGCATCAGGTAAAGACATCTATTTACCAGATGTGGACACGAAAGATCGGCTAAATTCGGAAGCTTACAGGAAGCATATACGGAGACTAAACATACCCATATGTTTTATTTCTGGTGAGTAGTAGTAAGTAGTGGTAGTAGTGACAGTAGCAGTAGCAGTTGCAGTTGCAGCAGCGGCGGCGGCACGCGGCGCATGAGAACAGTGACAGCAACAGGACTAGTTGAAGTCGCAGTAAAAGCTACATGTACGATTTACGTACGGTCTTCATACTCGCGGGACAGGGTAACATATAACAATGGTTCTCCGACGCAAGATGTCCTTGTCCGAACCCCCTAGCGCACCTCTCTTGTTAGTTCATGTACTATTTGCTTTAAAATAAATCGAGTTAATTATTGGTAACTATGACTTTTCGCAGGCGAGAAGAACAGTTGTTATTTGCCTGAAAGTACGTTTAAAACGTTCAACCTTGTTAAAGAGGCGCACCCTACTCAGGATTACACTTGGATCCAGATTCCGGCTATGGCCACCTGGATTGCATTTACGGGAAGGCTGCAGTCCACGATGTTTATCCGCACATCTTGAAAGCTTTGGATGCGCATGCAGAGGACGAACTAATATTGGACGAAATTGCTTGCAATTGTGTAACAAACGCAGTGGCATCCCTGAAGTCTAAAGGTTGTACGTTTGTCGTCTAGTTATTTCAAATATATAACTTCTGAGTAAAGCAGACAAACAAACGAAACACGACAGCCACAAATACACAAACATTCGGATGAAATAAATTAAGTCAAGTTATCGTTTTTACTATTACCGTGTTTTGAATCACACTCATTCAGAACTTTAGTATAATGACTGTCATGGTAGTTTCAATGCTGCATAATTTTATATGGATCGCTGTATTTCCCCTTCCTCTTCTATAAACTCGCGTGATTAATCAGGATTTGCTTTTAAATATTATAATGTTGTATTGCAGTTCAAACCAATGGCTCTATTAATATGACATCGGATCCGAAGTCTTCAGCTCTGCCAACAGATCTCGAAGTGATGCATCCGGACAATGACAGCTTGGACGGCGAGGAAGAACTAATATATCCAGTTGAAGCAAGTGACGTGTTGAATCCCAGTGAAGTTAAAACAATCTGGGACAAGCTCAATGAAATTACTCCATTGGAGGCTTGGCAGCAATGGCCATCTAAAGTTACGAGAAAGAATTTGGTGAAAAACGAACCGAGGTAATGGTAATGACAATTGCATTATATAGCGCATTTTTCAGATGTTCAAATGCGCTTTACAATTAAACTCAGGGGTGAGATCGGAAATCAGCTTGTAAATGCGCCTATAGCAGCCGCTATCAGTCCATTCATGATCTAACCACAATCCACGCAATCCATGAATACATGTACGCGCCTACTCTTTTAGAACAGTGATGTGGGATCTTTAGCGTCACCTACGAATTCGGTACGAGAAGGTATATTGGAATTATTGCCTTCGGTTGTAGAGGCTTTTCTCTTATGGTGAATTAATTAAACGGTACAACTTTGTCGCATGTGGCTTAATATGTATCTCTCGCTGCTTCATTGAACGACATCCAATATGGCTTCGATAATTTAGACTGTTACCATATAGCGGATAAAAAAATGAAAACGTGAACAAATTAGGTTATGGGGACGAGGACTTAAAACAAGGACCTAAAATGAGTTGCGGGGATATTTTACCGGTTTATTTTTGTACAAAGAAATCTGAAGAGTTGAAATGGCATGACAATCCTTCAAAAAATGAAAGAAATGTGAAAGGCTAAGCTTAGACTGTTCACAGTCCCTCTATTTTTTGCGCTGGAATCGTAGCCCTGTCACGATCGATCGTGGAGCCACCATCTCATCCCGTACCCAGGGGAGTTTTGTCCTCTTCCCAGATTTCGCTCGCCAAATAATCCAAGATGGTGGCTCCACGATCGATCGTGACAGCGCGACGATTTCAGCGCAAAAAATAGAGGGACTGTGAACAGTCTAGGCTAAGATGAGACCAGTTTGTAATTGGGTCGCCTGGCTTGAACTCGTACTTTTTTTCACAATGAATACTAGTATAGCATTCAGTATCAAAATTCGTTTAATTTAACTATTTTTGCCATTTTTAGCTATCACCCACCTACGGGCACAGATGCTGAAAAGGTTGAGGTTCGAGAGATGCTCAACCCCAGCGACCCAGTGAAAAACCTGATCTTATCAATGAGTGATCTTCATCTTGATAGTCATTGGAGTAAAAACATGCAGGATAAACTTCACACGTTTATCACTAATCTGGCCGGTGTCGCTGAGGTAAGAATACACTAAAGAAATAATAGGTTGCTAAATTGGAGTCATGTTGTTGTTTTACAATTACCTTTCCATGGAGGTAAAATAGATAAAACAAAAAACATCATTTTTATTACATCCCCCCCTCCCCCCCCCCCTCCCCCTCCCCCCCCCCCCCAATAAAAAACAATGTTGGTTTGTTTTTTTCTATTCAACCCATCCACCTCATGTCAACATTGTTTGGAGGGGGGATGGGAGGGGAAGAATGTAATACAAAAAAATATTTATCTCTGGGTGGTATTTTGTTAGGTTTCCCAAAAACGTTTTGCCAGTGTTGTACATCAGCCGTAGCTTGGTCCTCTATTCAGCTCAGATTTAAATTTGGAATAGTTGGTCTTTAAGGAGAGTCGGAGAAAAATAGGAGTACCAACCAGAGTAAGGCGAGAACCCAGCAAATGCAGCCCAGAACTCCAGGCCGGAATATCGAACCTAGGTCACATTTGGTGGGATTGAGTGCCAGCGGCTACCCAACTGTGTCATCCCAGCTCATCAGTGCGGATACAGGGGAAGGGTCGGGGGTCCGGACCCCACCCCCCCCCCCCCCCCCCCCCCCTATCATCAGACATGAGGATTTTTTTTGCTTTCACCATTATCCATAGCAAAACCATTTCCAGGATCCACCAAAATGTACTTTTAAGAGCCTGAAATCTCACTTTTTTTCTGGAGGAGGCCCCCAAAACTCCCCCCTCGGCGACTTTTAATAATAACTACTGCCGTCTACTTCCAAAAATTAACCTTCAATCTACTTTACATTTTCGGTAACCCTGGGACCCCCCTTACCAAAAATTCCTGGATCCGCCCTGCAGCTGCTCCCCTAAAGTAATATAGATTGGTATAAATGTTTCTTCCAGTAACAAAATGTGGTCAATTTGTTTGTTGTCAGTTACAATTCACAAAATTATTCTGGCCATAGTGATCCTCCTCAATGTGATTCTGTAACATGCAATGCAATGCCGTTTTTTTTATTTAACAACTATCCATGTTCGTGAAATAGTTCTAAATAATTACTTCTCATTGTGGTGATTTCACAGGTTTCATTGCACACATTGGTTCTCATTGGAGACATTGTTGAGATGTGGTTAGAACCGATGACTCTCTCGCCCCTCACCCTTCAGGAGCGTGTCACCCGATGGAAGGCAAACATTACTTGCACACTCTTCTTCGACGTTGTACGAAAAATGGCCGAGGAAGATGGCGTCAAAGTTTTCTACATAAGAGGCAATCATGACCACGAGATGACCGTTGAGGCAGTAGAGCAGCTAATGGGAAAGAAGGTGGAGTTTATTGAAGGAACGCTTATCTACCTGATCAACAGCGATGACGGGCAGCAGTATAGAATACGTTTTGCGCATGGGCATGACTGGGATATATTCAACACTTATTCCTTAACTGAGCCTAACTACCCACTGGGTGGAAGACCAATCGGGTATTATGTCTCAAGAGCAGTGGCTACCACAGAAAGAGTTATCACTGAGACGGAAGAGGTACGTATTATTATTTTAACAAATGGAACATAACTTGATGGAAACACGACAGAAAGTTTGGGATAATTCCAAATGTTATGAGCCGCAGGCGAGGGTTTACATTAGTACTTTCGAATTCTCCAAAACTTGCTCGAGTGTTTGCATCAGGCTATGTTAGCAATCGGAGCAGTACCCATGCGGGTATAACCATAACTTGATCGGAAAAGTTTCGGTAAATTGTTCTGGTAACTTGTTCTGGAAAAGGTCTCTGAAACAACTACCTTCGTGTGCATCTACCTTAATGATGTATATTCTCGCCTGCAAATACCATACACTCATGATATTTAATTTCCCGGAAAATCGCTGTTTTGCGGTAGATATAAATGCCTCTTGGCAATGATTTTGGAATAAAGCATTGTTTCCTAGGTTCTCAGGCAAGTGACGACATCACTGATGCGGATGGTTAAAGGAGACTTGGGGTCTTTTATTGTTGAGATGTTGGCGAAAGGTCCATTGCAGAAACGATTTACTGAGGCGTTGATCGAGCGAGCCCTGGGTCGAGATGTCAACGACGATGAGTTTATCCTTCTTGAAGAAGGGAAGTGGATCAAGATGTCAAACTTGCTCAAATATCGGTACTTTCAACGAGCAATCGATAAGGTATTGCCATCACTACGTTATAATTAGTAATTATATGTACATGTGATTAATTTTCCCATACTCCCTCCCTTTGGAGAATGTTGTCGTGTTTATTTCCTGTCTGCCTTATTAAACAGGGCTCAAGCCTTGTGGCTCTCGTTTGCGTAGTGGTTCGGCTCCCGAGTTGCTGCATTGTTTCCCCTTGAAATCGTGTACCTTCGAATTAAAGAGGCACTATCACGGGGATTTTGCTGTTTGTTGGATCATTATCACTAAAGATCTTTTCTCACACACGAAATGCGCCTAGAACATAACGAGGAAGGTATCAAGTGAATTATTAAAGGGAGAGCAAACCTTAATTAGTTTTTAGCGATTTTTCCAAGACACAGGGGCAGAAATTGAAAAGATCGGGCAGATTTTTTTAAGTTGAGATAAAAAAACCTGCATGATAACACTCCTTTTATAGCTACAGTACACTAGTGCAGTAATTTTTAACAAAACTGTACCATTATATTTTGGTTTCCATTGATGTAAATATGTCTTTTAGCTTTTGACTTTTCGAAGTCGTATTCAGTACGGTGCTGGAGAAACAAATAAGGCTTTTCCGCGAAGTGGCGAACTAACCAGTCTTGAGGCTGCCTCCCTATTACGTTTTCTGTTGTAATATGTGCATCATTTTCCCAGTCATTTTATTCAGTAAATGACAGACTATCACTAGTTCCGTTATAGTTAATAACGTATAACTATGTTGGGTTATACGTTCTTTCTCTTGTGAACAGTTTGGCTCTAGCTATACGTACAGCCTGCTAAAGGGAGCAGTAGGAAACTTTGACGATTTTCTCAGCCGGTGTGGCGAGGATATCATTGTTCTGGGACACACCCATCAATGGCGCGATCATGGTATCAAGAACAGAACCGGGAAATCAATGTACGTCAACACCGGAGCCTGGATAGACTTCGCGCACGAGGTAAAGCTAGGAAACAAATCACTGTTGTTAGCATTTTTAATTATTCGCGTTCGTAATTAATATTTAGTAAACACACCATTTGACCAAGTAATTTCTGGAGACAAATGGCTGATCTTACTGTCTGAGCCTAATTGTCGTTCGTGGGCCTGAAGGGCGGGGGGTGGAGGGAGGCGGGGGGGGGGGGAGGGGGGGTACTCCACAGCACATATTGAATTCGCCATCTTAGATTTCATGAAAATATCCAAAATACCACCACCTCCTGGGTAGAACGCCCTCAAATATTATAGGCATGGAAACCGCAAGCCACGTGAGCAAAGAAGGAAAAGACACGTAGGTTTATGGAAATTAATGTAATAATGAATACGGGATAAGAATGAACAAAGGAAGCGCAATACAACTCTTGACATTTTACCAGATAAATGTCAAATCTGTAATGAATTATTTGCCCTCCGACGTACAAGCTAGGGGGTTGGAGATTTTTTTTTTTGGGGGGGGGGGGGGGGGGGGTGGTGGATGTGTGGTGGATGTGTGGTGGATGTGTGGTGGATGTGTGGTGGATGTGTGGTGGATGTGTGGTGGATGTGTGTGGGTGTGTGTGGGTGTGTGTGGTGTGTGTGGGTGTGTGTGGGTGTGTGTGGGTGTGTGTGGGTGTGTGTGGGTGTGTGTGTGGGTGTGTGGTGGATGTGTGTGGGTGTGTGTGGGTGTGTGTGTGTGTGGTGTGTGTGGTGTGTGTGGGTGTGTGTGTGGGTGTGTGTGGTGTGTGTGTGTGTTGTGTGGGTGTGTGGGTGTGTGTGGGTGTGTGTGTGTGGTGTGTGTGGTGGATGTGTGTGGGTGTGTGTGGGGTGTGTGTGTGTGTGTGGTGTGTGTGGTGTGTGTGGGTGTGTGTGGGTGGTGTGGGTGTGTGTGGGTGTGTGTGTGTGTGGTGTGTGTGGGTGTGTGGGTGTGTGTGGGTGTGTGTGGGTGTGTGGTGGTGTGTGTGGGTGTGTGGTGGGTGTGTGTGGGTGTGGGGTGTGTGTGGGTGTGTGTGGGTGTGTGTGGTGTGTTGTGTGTGTGGGTGTGTGTGTGGGTGTGTGTGGTGTGTGTGGTGTGTGTGGGTGTGTGTGGGTGTGTGTGGGGTGTGTGGTGTGGGTGTGTGTGGTGTGTGTGGGTTGTGTGGGGTGGTGTGTGGGTGGTGTGGTGTGGTGGTGGGTGGTGTGGGTGGGTGTGGGTGGTGTGTGGGGTGGTGGGTGGTGGGTGTGGGTGGGTGGGGTGGGTGTGGGTGTGGTGGGTGTGTGGTGGTGTGGGTGTGGGTGTGTGGGGTGGGTGTGTGAGTGGTGTGGGTGGGTGGGTGGTGGGGTGGGGGTGGGTGGGGTGGTGGGGTGGGTGTGGTGTGGGTGGGTGTGGGTGGGTGGTGGGTGGTGTGGTGTGGTGTGTGGTGTGGGTGTGGTGGGTGTGGGTGGGTGGGTTGTGGGTGGGTGTGGGTGGGTGTGGGTGGGTGGGTGGTGGTGGGTGTGGTGGTGGTGGTGCGTGCGTGCGTGCGTGCGTGCGTGCGTGTGTGTGTGTGTGTGTTTACAATTTTGAAGAGAAGATTATATTTACTCTGGGGCGCTAAAACTTCCAATAGCTGTTAATTAATCCCTCCTGGACATTGTGATGTGGCAACTGTTTGTCCTATTATTATTTTGGAATAATTTTGCGTTGTATCAATGTATGCTTTTTTTTTTACTTCAAATAGTAAATACTGAAATAAAAGATGGCCGATTTACCTCATAACCCAAAATATATATCTTTGCCATCTTAGCTTGCCAAGGTTATCTACTAGATGAATAATGCTCGAAGGGGGTGTTTTCATCACAGAGGAGCCGGGGTATGACTTTCAATATACGTCCAAATTTAAATTTGTTCACGTTGTATTAACTTTATCTTCTTTTCGTTGCAGATTTCTTATGCGAGAATTATTCCTCCTACTAAATCTAACCCTGGATGTGTTCAAGTGAGAAGAGATCTTCTGGATGCAGACGGCATTGTGTAATCTGGATCTCACACATGATCGTAACAGCAGTGGAGGTCCTGAGAGCCACTCCTGTGTTACGTCGACGGACAAGTGAAAACAATTACTGACTGAATTATCAATTATCAAGTGTTTAGATCTTTAGAAAAGCACTTCGGTTATCATGGTATTGGTGAGAGCTTTTAAGCATAAACTCACTCTCACTATGGTTGACACTAATTCTTAAGCTTTTGTGCTATGTGGTAATTGTAGTCATACAGACCTCATAGCAAATGCAGGCTATTTTACAAATAATAAGTAAATGTGATAAACATTGTAAATAAAACCCTGTTTACGCCAATTATACGTGCTTGGTTAAACTAAGTAAAAAACAAAAATAAGTTAGTAGTTTCAAAAACCTTAGAGCCTTCGTAGGCCTAAAGATTGTGGCTTCAGTTATTAATTATGGCACTTACCCAAGCAAATTTTATATACAGAATAAATTTGAACCGCGTTAAGCTTCAGTGAGAATATAACGGGCCATGACCTAAAATAAGACACACCCAATATATATGGATAGCAATATATACAGCGACGTTAGAATACATAACTGGGTGGATACAGCATACGCGTTTCATTTTAGGTTGTATGTAACAGTTGTGATCTTTTTTTGCACTGTTACATAAGAAAACAAGGCAGTATTTACACGGATCAAGAGATACAAAAGGTATCTCTAGTAATAGTGGGTCCTGCTCGAGCCATTGCAACGTCATTGACCGCATAGTTGGATCACTTGAATTTTCCAGTGACTCAAAAATGTTTTTTCTTCGGATTTCTGCTTTGAAGCCCTGTTTTCATACTTGTAAAGCCATATATATTATTATAGATTTATGACCTAACCTGACAACATGTGTCAATGTATTATATAATTACACAGTAAAAGTACATGTATATACTTCAATGAAATATACAAATTGTAATATTTCACTTGCAATCTGATGGTCTCATGCATATATTTGTTTTCATCTCGTGATCACCTGACTGACTAGCAAATATACAAATGCACTCAGTGAATTAAAAAATGGGGGGGGAGGGGGGGAGGGGAGTTGGGATCGGTACATTTCATTTTTTTGTCAGTTGAAGACAATGTTCTAGAAATTATGCAAATGGCTTTGCAATATATCCTTAGCTTTAAATACCATACAAGCTACTCTGTACAGCATGCTTAATATTTAAAATTGAAAATTGTTCGTACTATTCAGATCAATACCGCCAATAAAGACACTGCTATCCAAATTAATATCTCACTTGGATAGTTTGATCTCGGCCAATGAAAATGCGAGAAATACAATACAATTGAAAGTGAACCAATCAGGAAACAGCACCTAGTCACACGTGTTGTATGGAAGAAAACAAAGAAAACAACGTACCTCTTTATCCGCGGGAAATTTCAAGAGATTGCATTCAAGCTAGTTCGTCGGTTTTGTTGCCACTATCTTGCAGTAAAAATGACAACTACGATATAGATGTATTCGCCGAGGTTTTCCATCGTACATTTCGTAACAGACAGTAACAGAAACAGGTAATAATTGGCTGACCCGTCTCACGCCAGTTAAGCCCACTTTTCAACTAACGTCGAAGGTGTGTGACAAAAGTTTCATCTTGTATCCAATCGCAAAATGTGACTCTTTCAGGTGCTCAATTTACAGAACTCAAATATCCGCCAAAATCTTGGGATGCAATTTCGCTGAATTGTTTTTATAGCTTCTGCTGTCTTAAGTCGGCTGTATTCGCAGGCTACTGCTGTCTGTGCGAGTGTGGGAAGCCACGGCGAAGCTCACTTCTCTTGTATTTTCGCCATTTTGTTTTCAAAAGGCCTTTGTAGCCTCTCCTTTTAGCTCCCAGGCTATTAGCAGCTTTCAACCGCTATAACCGAGGTAAACTGGACGATGTAGCGCATAACGGTACAAAATGGCAGCTTTGAACAAGAAGTTCCGCAATAAAAGGGAAAGCTCCTCCCACATTTCACACCTTTCGGGTGCGAAATGCAAATTTGTACCCTTGCAGTCGTGGCACGTTGTTGAGTCAAACGTCCTGCAAACTAAACATGTTTCAACATCTCATGAAACCAAAATATATCATTCACAAAAAATAAGATATAACTTGCTAATGTTTTGACAGAACATTCTCCGAAACATGCAGCAAATGTTTATCAGTAACGGTCGTGCAAAAAGCGCAGGTTGTTTGTCAGCTGTTTACGCTTTGATGGTTGATTGACAACCAGGTGTGAGAATGGCCAGGCCCCTTTTATACCGGAACTTCTTGTTTAAGCCGCTACAACCTTTGCAAACTGAACATTTTATGGAAGAAATTAATCAACACAACCCTCATTTTTAAGTGCTTTTTTTATTTCAGTTTATTTTCTGGGACAACAGCCGCAGATGAGAAGCTATATACCTCTTTAGCTTCGTATTATATATATAAATTGCTCATTTGAAATTGTGTGATTTTCTTTAGATAATTGTTCCTTTGTCCATCCAAAAATTATGCGTTCATGTACACGTGAATATGAAACAATTTCAAATAAACAATTATCTAGAGTAACGTCACATGGTCTGGGGCAATGTAGCAACAACAAAAACGAGTAGGGGGTTGTTTGAAGTAATTACAGTGCTTGCTTGAACAAAATTGCAGGCACGTGGTAGCACGAAGAGGCCAAACTTTTCATCGCTTTATGTTAATGAAGATTTGTTCTTCTTCTGTTCTCAGCAGCCTTCCTAGCCTTTCTTCTCGCCTGAAAATCATTCATGATGGTAAAAATAATGGCGACCAAGCGATTGGGCGCCATTTTGTTTTCAACTTTAGATTGCGAGGTTATCCTGTCTATTTCTATTGTTTTTATATTTCCGCATATTTGAACCGAAACATTATTGATCAGAAAAACCTTCAATGGAGAATGATAGCCTCGATTATACTTCAGTTGAATATAATTAAGGTTTATAGTGAACACGGCTTTAGCCTATGAATAGGCTCCGCGGTCGGGATGCCGATTTCCCCTTCTCCCTATAACCCACTGAGGAGCCTGTTCACAGGCTATCGTTGACTGATCCGCTAAACGAGAATCGAGCATTAAAATTAGTTTTTCCGTGAGCTGTAAGTGATTTTGTGGCCATAGACAACAATAACGCGTGAATGATCCACCCAAGCCATATTTCGCGAGGATTAATTTTCCCGATTTCACGGAAAAATGGACTGGAAGTGGATTAAATTTCGCGAAAATGTCACCAAATTGTAATCACCATTAAAACATCGTTATTTATAGTCAACAGTAAAGCACCCAATGGCTGAATTGAAGGAAAGTCAGTACTGTGAATGGCAATTATGACGACTGCACCAGAGACATGATGCAGGAATTACAAGAAAACGACGATGTCAGAGGAGGAATGCGGAAATGCATAATCACGGACAGAATTGTGACATTTTTTACCCAATTTTTATTTTTCCAAATTACAGTGTCAATTTTGTTGTATGTAATGGTAATAGGACTGAGTGGAGTCCAATTCGGTCTGTAATCATACGAGCGATAACAAAATCGGACGACCGCTGCTGGATTTGATGGAGCTGGCTCCGAACTGTGCATTGGCAAACGACTTGTTCAGCTTGTTTATGGAGCAGATGGAGAAGTGACAGCCGCACATGTTTTTGTCGAGCTGGATTGTTGACATCAATGTTTCTCGCTTTACACCATTTAATTGTGCCCATACTGTCATTCATGTTTTGGTTGCTCGAGCTGTGTTTTTGGAGGCTGCCGTTTCATTTATTTCCGAAATTTCTTCATCCGACACAAGTGGGAAACGAAACTGGTCTACTTGCATTGTTGTTGTTGTGTTTCGTCGAACAATGGTGGATTTTCACCGGAAGTCGGCTGCATGTTTGCCTCCGTTTGCAGTTTTAAAACGATGTAGTGGAGGGCTGAAATTCATCTGAACTTGTCAAGATATCCATAAAATAACCCGTCTGGTTTCTTGGCAAAAATGGTTTGTGCCATAAGATAAACAAAATCATAATTGCCTTCTCCAATACTGTCATTGTTCAAGGGACAAGGGGAAGGGGAAAAAATTATCCATTTTGCAGGGAGAGTGTTCATACTCTTGCTATGGTTATTTTAACCAAGGCTGTGATTGGTTGATTTAAACTAGAACTTTAAATGTGATTGGCTTAACAAACTGTCCGATAACAAACTGTCCGATAACAAACTGTCCAATAACAAACTGTCCGATAACATCTTGGCAAAGCAAATTAGTGGAAAATAGGAGTTTTTTCAACCAATCACAACCGAGGAAATTGTAATTTTTATAATTAAATAGGATATTACATTTCACGTTTTTAAATTTTCGCGGAACCTTTTTTCGCGACTATTCAATATATTTCGCGATATTTTGTCAATCGCGAAAATCGCGCAAATTAGTAAGAATATAAGGTAGTCAGTCAAATGATCGAAAACAAAAAAAAATGTTTTTATTACAACATAAGAGAGTGAAACTGTCACTTACATAAAATGTATGTTCAATTAGAAAAAAACTTAGTAGTTGATGCTTTACCGACACCAAAAATACAATGTTGAAATATATATATATATATATATATATATATATATATATATATATATACAGGGCCCGGTTGTTCGAAAGACGGGTTAAACTAACACTGGGTTAGGGCTAACCGGAGGTTAAATTTCTTAACCGTGGGTTTGTTATCCCGTGGTTAAAATCGCGTTGTTCAAAGCACGGTTAGTGGGCCGGTTAGTTAACCTCGAGTTAGCGCGACTAACCAGCGGATAGCATCCCATAATATTCTGTTTTCGTGTATAAATTAAAAATGGCTTCCTTGAAGAAGAAAAACGAAAAGTGCGTTAAAATAGCCATTTTGATGGATAAAATGGACGAAAATCTTTATGTGCTACAAAGTAAATTAACCGACAGTATCACAAATCACAAGAAAGCCAATATTTGACGAGAAATCACTGCAACAGTCAATGCTATCGGCGTTCATGTCCGAAGCTTCGAAGTGTTGGAAAATGGAAAAGTCGCATTCCGCAGCAAAGAAAGGGTTTTCCGTTTTTAAAAAGTTAATGAAGAAAACCAGTTGAGGTTCTGCTCCGAAGATCCCATCTGCTGCAGTAGAAAAATGTTCGATATCTTTAAAGAGATGCCGGCATTAACATCCAAAGCGATGTCAACAAGCTCGCAGTTCTTCGATCGTCCGACTAAAGTCGTCGATTTCAGCACGCCCTTCCGAGTTCTCGCTGCCTTCGCCTTTGAGGCCGCCTTTTTGTGTGGCTTTTGTTGTTATTTAACCCGAGGTTAGTGACTTAACTCACCTAGCTAGGTAGGTTAAATTTAACCCGCTGTTTAACACAAGGTTAGCGTTAACCTACCTCTGAACAACAGAACTAACCTGCGGATAAAATTTAACCCGAGGTTTAGTCGATTTAACCCGAGATTAGGATTTAACCTTCTTTCGAACAACCGGGCCCAGGTGCCCATCACTAGGAGCGAGCAACTCCGACACTACGCCTATGTCACAGCGTTTTTACAGACCGGTTTATGTTTAGATTCCTTTTTACCAGGAAAATGTGTTTCTGGTCCCATGTGTAATATGAAATGAAATAAAAGACAATTAAAAAGATGGCGACCTAATTGCGGTCCTTGTTACGCGGTAACGCCAGTTAATGATTACAAAGGAAAAACGTTTGATTATCTGGCGGGAATACGAATTCGCGGGAAAAGCGAATCTAAAAATAACCTGGTCTGTAAAAACGCTGTGACACGAATCCAGTCCAGTTGCTCGCTCCTGGTGATGGGCTCCTGTATACACTGGATACGTTTGATTGGAGTGGAATAATTAATTACGGAATATTACTGCTATTTAACAATTATTCGCCGATGGCGAAGTGAATATTCACCAATATTCACTGAGCCTGAGGCGAATAATTTTTTTAGTCTAATTTACTAAGGTGAATATCAAGAACTACAAATTACGAGCTAAAACATGAAAAACAACACAAGCAAGTGCTCGCCATGTTACCGTAGTTACATATTTACCGTAGTTTACATATCAAATTAAGCAGTAAAATACACAAATTTAGGATCCAAGATGGCGGATTGTTGTAATGTGTGACGTCATTATGACCCGGCTCACGAACGAAAAAAAGCCCAGGCCAGAATAGTGTTAAGGAACCAAAGGTCCGGTTAGTTTTATCATTTACCAATAGCAGTTATTACAGATGTCAGCGGTTTGACATGCAAACGAGGCGAAATTGTCAATCTGGTATTGTTTGCCGTTTGACATGCAAACGAGGCGAAAGGGTCAATCTGGCATTGTATTGGCCCATTAGCCTCATTTGTAGGCTCGAATACCAGCCGCTGTTCGGAAAAATGAGCCAGAACGAAGACCGGACTCGAGAGAGCGGCGGAAATCGAGCCTAACTCGTTTGCATACTTTTAAGACGATTTCCGCTGGACGTTCGAGCAAAAAGTGCAAACAATTAAGTTACCAAAAAATACTCATAGCACGGTAACATTTTGAATACAGTTAAGAAGAAATTATCGATAAATTAGCTCCAAGCTGACCCCGCGAGAGAAGTCATTACATATTTTAATTAAAAAGACGATTCATGTCAGTTCGACATTATTTTTCTCGAGAATGCTTGATAATTTAATCGCGGGGTCACTTGGAGAAGTGAATTAAAGTGATATGTTTCAAATAGTGTTCAACATGTTATCGTGCTATGAGTAGTTTTTTAGTAATTAATTTTTGCACTTATTGCTCGAACGTTGAGCGGAATCCGTCTTAAAACAAAATAATATTTGACTGCGGGCTGAACTGTAATAACTGCTATTGTTTTCACTTGTCGTTCGAGGTACAATAGTTTGTTTAGAGACTAAGCTCTCAATGCTTGATGAAATCCAGATTACACAATGCCGTCTGGATCCAGAAGATCTCTTCTGACCTGAACACATCCAGGGTTAGATTTAGTGGGAGGGATAATTCTCGCATAAGAAAACTGAAACAGAAAGATTATAAAGTTAATACAAAGTGAAAATACAATATCAGTTTAATTATTAGTATACTGCGCTTTCTGTGCTCTATCTTGTCTTCTTATTCATTATCATTAATTTCCATAAAAACTTCGTGACGTTTCCGTGTTTGCTCACATGTATTTTTCTATTGGCTATAATGTTTTGTGATATATTTTTCCAACATCGTTTGACATCATTTTAGCCAGATGTGACGTCATAATTGATACGTAACTACCCAACCTCGATCCCAGTAAAAGGAGAGAGAGCCTGGGATTGAGGTTGGTACCTGCCACTAGAATAAGCTTTTTTTATTATTACTATATTGTTATAGAGTGTGACGTCACACATTTTCAAATTTGCGTAATTATGAAATTTGGTCAGCTATTCAGAAGAAGCATGCCAAAGCACGTCCACTTGCCAAAAATTAGCTCTCCGTTGCAATTTGCGGCCGAGACAATGATAGAGGTTCGAAGTTTGGTACCGTCCCATACAAAAAAACTCTCTAATTTTGCACCTGTTCTAAACTGAAGGAACAGACGCAACATAGAAGGGTTTGTATGGAGAAATTAAAACCTGAAGTGCCCATATCTCGGCCGCAAATTGCAATGGAGAGCTAATTTTGGCAAGTGGACGTTTTCAGGCATGCTTCTTCTGAATAGCTGATCAAATTTCATAATTTCGCACATTTAATTTTTGTGACGTCATGACTTTAGTACTCTATTACTATAGAGCGAATGCTTTCGGAGATACATAGGTGGGGGAGGGGGTATTACTTTCTGCACCCCTGCGTCCCCCGTGCTCCTCCTCAGGCCCACGGAAATAAGACTTGTCAGCAGAAACTGACTAATCCGTCAAATGGCGTGTTTACCAAATTAATCACGGACTCGGGTAAACAAAAATTATGAAAAAAGTGATTTGTTTCCTAGCTTTACCTCGTGCGCGAAGTCTATCCAGGTTCCGGTATTGACGTACATCGATTTCCCGGTTCTGTTCTTGATACTGTGATCGCGCCATTGGTGGGTATGTCCCAGAACAATGATATCCTCGCCACACCGGCTGAGAAAATCGCCAAAGTCTCCTACTGTTCCCTTCAGCAGGCTGTACGTATAACTAGAGCCAAACTGTTCATAAGAGAAAAAAAGTACAACGCAACATAGTCATTGGCTATAAAAGAACTAGTGATAGGCCACTGTCCATTAAAGAATACAATGACTTGGAAAAATCACACGTTACAACAAGAAATGCAATAGGGGGCAGACTAGTGACAGGTTAGTTCGCCACTTCGCACATAAGAACATATTTTCGTCGCATAGCCTTATTTGTCTGGGCGCGCTTGGGCTGGATCGGACAATATTAAGGAGAAGCAACGCCAATAGCTCGGGAGACCCCACTACGAAGACACAAATCACGAGGCGTGATTGACCCCAGTTTAACCCATTCAGACCGGGTGTGCGTTATACCCTCCGTTACTCCAATATTATTAAAATGGTATGAAACACGAGATTATGACATCATATGACGTATAAATTATGTCATGACTTCCGAGCAGCCGCCATATTGCATCCGCCATCTTGGATTGATTGATTTTTCCAAAACGTCAGAAAACCACCAAAAATGGACCCTAAGTAATCAAAACCAATCAAAACATGCCTGTCAAAATACGGCTGCCATGGTAACAGCAAGTTCCAATGAGCAGAGACATGTCATACCAAATTGTTCCCAGATAAATTTAGGTGAAGTCGAAAGTTTGGCGGCTGTTACTTCAATATTAAAAAAAGTTATTATTAACGGTCAAAGTATCGGCGGACATATCTCCCCCCTCCCTGGTCTGAAGAGGGAAAGCATTACAGTGCGCATGCTTTTGTCCAATCGGTGACTCGGGTGTGTCATTGGCTAACTAGACATTACGAATAAAACTACTAGCCAGAAATTAGGCTTTATTAAATATGTCATATGCTTCTAGTAAGATAACATTTCACCAGTGTACTGGGAAAGCTTAGACACGAAAAGTGTTTGTTCTGAATTATATGGATCACAAACAATGCTTTTTGGAAGAACTTTGGGCATAGTGCTTCGGCAATTAACTGCAATTTACTAATGCTGTTGTAAGTGCTTGAACAATTATTATTAATAATGTTATTTTTTTACGGTGGAATTTACTACTGGTGGAAAACATGAAAAAAGATATAACCATTATTTGACTAGATACCTTATCGATAGCTCGTTTAAATAACCGGTATTTGAGCAAGTTTGACATTTTCATCCACTTCCCTTCCTCCAGAAGGATCCACTCATCGTTGTCGACATCTCGACCCAGGGCTTGCTCGATCAACGCCTCAGTAAATCGTTTCTGCAATGGACCCTTTGACAACATCTCAACAATAAAAGACCCCAAATCACCTCCAATCATCCGCATCAGGCTTGTCGTTACTTGCCTGAGAACCTACGGAAAAATAATAAGTGCTTTATTCCAAAATCAGTGCCAAGGCGGCATTTATATCCACGGGCACAACAACGATTTCTCGGCAAATCATCATGAGTGTATGGTATAGGCCCCTAGCATATGAGGATATGGTGTCATTAACCATATTCTGCCTGAGCTTTTTTTGGTTCGTGAAAGTATCCCCCCCCCCCCCCCCCCCAAATGTATCTCGAAAAGGATTGATTGACGCTATGAAAATGAAACTTACATGGTGTGTAAAGCATCCGAAAATATTTATTTTAGTGGCAGTCACGTGTCAATTATGACGTCATACACGCCATAATGACGTCATACATTTAAAAAAATACGCCATCTTCGATCGCTAAATATTGTGCGTAGCACCTTGCAAGATGATTTACCAAAATAGTATTTACTTTTACACACAAATATACGTACCTCTTCTGTCTCAGTCATAACTGCTTCTGTGGTAGCCACTGCTCTTGTGACATAATAACCAATTGGTCTTCCACCCAGTGGGTCGTTAGGCTCAGTTAAGGAATAAGTGTTGAATATATCCCAGTCATGCCCATGCGCAAAACGTAATCTATACTGCTGCCCGTCATCACTGTTAATCAGGTAGATAAGCGTTCCTTCAATAAATTCCACCTTCTTTCCCATTAGCTGCTCTACTGCCTCAGCGGTCATCTCGTGATCATGATTGCCTCTTAAGTAGAAAACTTTGACGCCATCTTCCTCGGCCATTTTTCGTACAACGTTGAAGAAGAGTGTGCAAGTGATGTTTGCCTTCCATCGGGTGACACGCTCCTGAAGGGTGTGGGGCGAGAGAGTCATCGGTTCTAACCACATCTCAACAACGTCTCCAAGAAGGATCAAGGTGTGCAATGAAACCTGTGAAAGCACGCACAGTGGGAAGGTATTATTTCGAATTTTTTTCAAGAACATAGATAGTTGTTAAATGCCGATTAAGAAACGGCATTGCAATGTTATAGAGATATATCGAGGATGATCTCGATCGAATTAACTCACCAATGGCCAGAATATGTTTGTGAAAAAATCGTTACTGAGAACTGATAACCGGGCAAAATTGTAACTGACAACAGACAAATGGACCACATTTGTTCTTGAAGGTAGAATTTATACCTATCTATATTAATTTCCGGGGAGAAGGGATGACACAGTTGGGTACCATTCGCGCTCGATCCCGCCAATGTGACTTGGGTTCTATTCCGGTCAGAAGTCATATCTGGGCTGATTTTGCTGATGGTTACCGCCTTACATTGGGTTTTTTTCTGGCTACTCCAGATTTCCTCCCTCCTCAAAAACCAACATTTCCCAATTTCATTTCGATCTGAATAGAGGACTCCCTTGAAAACCAGATGAGGCTGATGTGGCTTTCCTCTGAACCAAGAGAGGATGATCTATGAGAAGCATTCCCCCGCTAATGGGTCTCTTATAATGATATTTTTAAATTCATGTTAACATGTGTGCTATTTTAAGAGCGCTACCTTATTGGTCAGTTCGTGTAACGTGATGTCGGAGCCTCTATCAGAAGGAAATAACAATAACTTCCACAACATGGCGCGAAACTATTGATATATTTCAAAAAAATTATCATGGGGCACGGGCAATCCTTCTCTTAGATCATCCTCTCTTGTCTAAGTATAACATTTTTTTAATTTCATTGTAAAATGATTGTAAAACAAAGTGACTAAAATAGCAACTTTTATTCCTTTGGTGTATTCTTACCTCAGCTACACTGGCCAGATTGGTGATAAACGTGCGAAGTCTATCGTGCATGTTTTTACTCCATTCACAATCAAGATGAAGATCACTCATTGATAAAATCATGTTTTTCACTGGGTCGCTGGGGTTGAGCATCTCTCGAACCTCGACCTTTTCAGCATCTGTGCCCGTAGGTGGGTTATAGCTAAAACATAAATAAGTATGGGTCATCAAATGACGACGACTTTTGATAGTAAATGCAAATGGAACTGAAACTATTTTATCGGCGTTTGAAATCGAACAAATCGCTATCTCTCGTGTTTGATACATTACACTAAACAGCTGAAAAACAACCTGCGCTTTTTGTACGACCGTCACTGACAAAATGTGCTTCATTTTTTCTAAGAATGTTCTGTTAAAACATTAGTAAGTATTTGTTTGTATTTTTGTTATGATATATTTTCCGTTTCATAAGATGTTTCATGTTCGTTTGCAGGAAGCTTGACCCAACAACGTGCTACGACTGCAAGAGTACACATTTTCATTTCGCACCCGAAAGGTGTGAAATGTGGGAGGTGCCTTTCCTTTTATAGCAGATGCTCTTGTTTAGAGGTAGTTGCAAAGTAACCAAGAATATTCACAGTTGCGATGCTCTATCAGCAAAAAAAGCTGATATAATCGTTTGGCCTGTGCTTTAATCAGGGTAGCTAGGGAAGTATCGGATACATCACATAATGGACACTTGCTATGTTGACTATATAAGAGTTCTTTCGGTTGGCTCTTATGAGAGTTTTATTCAACTCTCATCGACTATCATCACCTCGGGCCAAACGGGAACGAGAGTCGTCGACGATTCTCAGGAAAAAAATTGTGAGCAGGTTCCAATAGACCACGAGAGTCTCTGAGAGCGCATGAGAGTTTCATCCCAAACAAAAGAGAGAGTTTGAACTCTCAACAACTGTCATCGTCGTTTGGCCCGAGCAACATAGATTCTTGCTGGCGCGCGTGAGGTATAGGATCAGTCAAAGAGGCGCGCGAAAAATGCTGTTTGCATGGTTCATGATATAATTGACACGTGTCTTGATAAGAACCGGATTGCAATACCCCCCATACCTCGGTTCGTTCTTTACCAAATCCTTTCTGGTAGATGTCTTAGATGGCCATATCTGCCAAGCTTCCAAAGGAGTGATTTCATTGAGCTTGTCCCAGATAGTTTTGACTTCAGTAGGATTGAACACGTCATTTGCTTCGACTGGATAAATTAGTTCCTCCTCGCAATCCAAGCTATCATTGTCTTGATGCATCACTTCGAGATCTGTCGGCAGAGCTGAGGAATCCGTTGTCATTTTTTTAGAGCCAGCGGTTTTAACTGCAATACAAACTTATAATTACATGACTTTTAAAGAAGAGGAAAGAGAAATGCTATGAATATTGTCGTTATATATACAAGAACATAAAATTATCTAATAATAAATTACCACAGTAAAAAAAAAAGTCCTTCTAACGTTCCAAGTGATGGGCTCGGTTACCAGATGCTGCTCGGTAAAATGAGCCCAAGCTTCTTCCACGAGAGACCGAACTCGAGAGAGCGGCGGAAATTGAACCTAACGAAATGATACGCGAAACATTGAATCTGATGCCAAACAAAAAAAAAGCAAATATTTAAAGTATTTAAAATAATAATAATAATAATAATGCTTTTGCTTGCTTGTTTTTGCTGGAATGCGAATGCTTGCTTGTTTGCCTATTTGCTCGTTTGTTTTTTGCTTGTTTTCTTGTTTGCTTGTTTTCTCGGTTGTTTGCTCGTTGCTCGTTTGCCTCGTTTGCTCGTTTGCTCGTTTGCTCGTTTGCTCGTTTGCTCGTTTGCTCGTTTGCTCGTTTGCTCGTTTGCTCGTTTGCTCGTTTGCTCGTTTGCTCGTTTGCTCGTTTGCCTCTCGTTTGCTCGTTTGCTCGTTTGCTCGTTTGATATATATTTGAAATAATTGGAAGACAAACGTACAACCTTTAGACTTCAGGGATGCCACTGCGTTTGTTACACAATTGCAGGGGATTTCGTCCAGAATTAGTTCGTCCTGTGCATGCGCATCCAAAGCTTTCAAGATGTGTGGATAAACATCGTGGACTGCAGCCTTCCCATAAATGCAATCCAGGTGGCCATAGCCCGGAATCTGGATCCAAGTGTAATCCTGAATAGGGTGAGCCTCTTTGACAAGGTTGAACGTTTTAAACGTACTTTCAGGCAAAATAACAACTGTTCTTCTCGCCTGCGAAAAGTCATAGTTACCAATAATTAACTCGATTTATTTTAAAAATAGGTGCTCTAGGGGCGTGCGCTAGGGGGTTCGGACAAGGACATCTTGCGTCGGAGAACCATTGTTATATGTTACCCTGTCCCGCGAGTATGAAGACCGTACGTAAATCGTACATGAAGCTTTTACTGCGACTTCTAAACTAGTCCTGTTGCTGTCACTGCTCTCAGGCGCGTGTGCCGCCGCCGCTGCTGCAACTGCAACTGCTACTGCTACTGCCACTACTACCACTACGTACTACTACTCACCAGAAATAAAACATATGGGTATGTTTAGTCTCCCTATATGCCTTCCTGTAAGCTTCCGAATTTAGCCGATCTTTTCTTGTCCACATCTGGTAAATAGATGTCTTTACCTGATGCAGAAACCAGCTTTCGTTTTCTCATAGACAATGAAAGTTGCTTCACCACCTTGGAAGTGACGTGACCAAAGAACTCATGCAAAGAATCGTGGGTCATTGGATTTAGATTCTCGTGTTCCCAAAGAAGGCCGTAAATAAAAGAAACCCTGCAAAATGTTGAAATTAAAATTTAACATTTTTACAAATGGTATTTTAGTTGCACCCAAAAGTGGTTACTGTCTTTGCTGACGTCATTGTTTACATCTCGTATTTAGAAATTTACCTGATTAAAAAAATATATATAATATCACACCTAGAAATAGCAAGCAAACTTCAGTTACTGTGCCAAGTTTGACATCCTGGAAAAGGCTAGGAATATGTTGCAAACGATGCGTTGAAAAGTTGAAAAATTGAAAAGGGAAATATCGCGTTCGATTTTTAACGCATTCCTCTCGCATTCACTTCAGTTACTAAATGGGACATTTTATATTAATTTATCGTATCTATAATAAGAGACGCGGTGGCCTAATGGTTAGCGCATTGGACTTCGCATCGAGCGATTACCGGGGTCATTGTATCATGTGCTTGGGTAAGACACAACTCTCGTAGTTCCTCTCTCTCCAACCAGGAAATACCTGGGATAATCTGTTGTTGGGGTAGCATCCTACCCAAGGGGAAGACACCTAGTAGGCTCCGTGCTACGGAGACCGGGATGGGCCACTTTGGCCCGAATTGGGCTTGACTTATATGTTAGACTGAATTTAAAATTCGTTATATTTATGCTAATGAGCCGATGTAACTACTGGAGCATTTCGTTAATTGTTTCGTTTGGCCACAACGATTTTAGACATGTTTTGGATCCTACCAGAAGAAATAACGTAATTAAGTATTATAGTCTATTTGCAAGTTACCTTTTGCCTCTGTGTCAAAACGAATCCTGGTGCACAACCTTTTTTATGGAATGAGTTTGATTTGCATGACAATAAACGTGCATGCCACCAGGACTCGTTTTGAAACAGAGGCACAAAGGCAACCTCGAGAACATGTCGGAAAATCGCCTATTATGCGTGCGGTAGTTCTACGAAGAATGTATCAACTAAGGCTAAATGTACTTTATATACGCCCTACCTGTGACAGACGGATTGTGACATAACTCGTCATAAGGTAGGAATACATGGGTTACGCCTTTCGCGAAGAGGTTAACAAATTTCTCACTCAGTGATACAAAATCATCAGTATCCACGGTAAATCCATCCACGCCAAGTGCCTCCAATGTGCCTGGGAGGTAGAGTCCTGCTTTCATCTTATTGAACTGGGATGGTATAGGGTTTGCAGCTACCTGCTGCACACCAGGTTTCTAACTTTCCCTGTCTCAAGTGCGCCAGAAAGGAGTGAGGCAAAAACATACCAAGGATCCAGCACAGTGGGCAACACTTGAACAGTTTTTCTACAAACAAAATACATGTTTCTGTGTGTGTCCAGTCTTTCTAGTTTTAACCTTATTGACATGATTGGTCATTTTGAGTAAGTCTTACTACTATGGTACGTACGTCGATTTTTTTTAACCGTGTGCGAAAACTGCACTAATAATATTGGAATAATTATTGAATTAATTATAATAGCCGAGAATCAGTAGGAGGAATTTAAAGATCCTTATGAAAACTCACCATGTTGTCTTTGGTGGTCAGTATCAATCAAATTTTCAGTCAACCTCGTTCCCAGGGTTCTCTCATCTTCCCGCCCCCTGGAGCGAGAGAAGGGGGCGGGAAGATGAGACCCTGGGAACGAGGTTGATTTTCAGTGTGTTCCGCGAATAATTTCAATGTGTTAATTTACTACCAATAATTAAAATAACATGGTCCGGTTAAATATGGTAATTAACCAAGGATTTAAGACTTCCAAGCGCTAGTTTTGTTGCGAGCTGTTTATGAATTTGAAGCGATACAACGCAAGGGGGCTTCCTCTCTACAAAGGAAGCAACAGGATAGGCTGGGGGGGAGGGGGGGGGGGGGGTGGTAAACGTTGTATGTATGTTAAGGGTTATATATTTTTTTTTTTCACAGGTATGTTTTTCCAAATCTGTGTCTTTTGAAGGTATAATTACGGTTTTCTTGCAATAAATTTTGTATTTTTAGATCATTTTAAAAAAGTTTTTTTGTGGTTACTGACGTATTGGAAAAATCAAGAAATCCAAGATGGCGGATGACATTGACATATGACATTGTCATATCATTTTGCATACGTCAAAGGAGGGGGGCGAAATTCACCATATCTGAATAGGGTTAAGAGGAGTAATGATTGGGTCACCAAGTACCTGCTTGGTGATTTCAAGGACTTTATCGATGGCCGCCGGGTAATCGTAAGCGGCGCACTCATCCAGTGTGTAGTCCTGGTATACAGTCCATTGAAGGTCACAAGACGCCCGCCAATCAACAAGCCATACGTCATATCTGAAAAAAGGCACGAATCTACAGATGAGCTTATTTTCTGAAGCTTCTTAAATTAACCTATACAGAATAAAATTTGCCACTCTCAGAATCTCCAGAAGCTGCAAACTACACTTCAGCTCTTGGGTGTCTAGAATTTTGCGAGGAAAAAAATGATTATTTGTAATGAACCTCCCAACATAGAGACAATAAATTAGAGACACTAAAGAGACAATACACGGATCTGCCAACAAATAAGCAAACGACAGCAACCTCATTAAAAGTAATGTTGCCACTCGAACAACCAGGGGCGAATATTTTTTTCCTAGATCAAAGGAAAATTAAGAAAAAAATCCCCCTGTCTCAACCAATCATCATTTAGTAATTTAGCACGCGAATAGAAATGTATATTTAAAGAGGCGTTGTATTTATCGTTGAGTTTGAGGTTATTTTCTGTATTGACGAAAACATAAATGTTTACATCCTGGCGATGTACGTAACTGTTTACTACGTCAGACACAATAGCATCACAGAATAGTGAGAAAATAATGTTACAGTACGTACTAAGGGGCCGATTACATGGCGAATTTCAGCCCGGGCTGAAATTCGCCATGTAATCACAACAAATATTCCAGCTCCCTTACCGGGCTTTCAACCCGGCAAGGGGGCTGGAATATTTGTTGTGATTACATGACGAATTTCAGCCGGGCTGAAATAAATAAGCCCGGGCGCCAAATTTGAAATTGCGCGGGAAGAGTAATCAGAGAATCAGCAGCGATTTTAATACCCGACAAACTTATTAAATATCGGCTGAACGTTTGTAGACGAGGCTTATAAAAACAAAAGGATCCATTCTTATTCAATGACATCGAATAAGATGCTCAATTTTATCACCTTTATTCCACTCAGGGGGGGGGGGGGGGGGGGGAAGCCGGCACTTTTATTTGAGGACATAGCGGTGCCGGGCAACAGACCAACAGAGCGAATCATGTGTCAATCAAGCTGCTGCTAAGAAAAAAAAACTTCATTGTCTCATTCGCGGAAACTTTTTCAGGCTCGCAGCGAAGAGCTGTACGCGTGTAGCCTGCAAACGCAGCGCTGGCGGATTTTTGGCCTGATCTGTTACGCCGCAGAGAAAATATCTCGGCAGCGTGAAACAACAAGCGAAAATCCGTCTGAGCTGCATAATTATTTGCAGGCTACATTGACAGTCTTTCGGATACGGTTAGTAGTGCTACTACTGGTACGGGAAGTGAAGTCGGATGAAAATGTTTATCGTAATACACGAGGCGAAGCGAAATCAGACAACAACGAAAATAACACGTCTTCGTTTTGGAGCGAAAACAACTCAGGAAAAACACATTTTTGTTATCATGCATACTAATTTTAGGTGTGAATTTCTTGCCTGACTAGCTTTTTTATTGTTAATAAGTTCCCGTGGGACAATCCTCTAAACATCTAGTTGAGTCAAGCTACTGCGCCCACACTCGGTTGCCCGGCACCACTATGTCCGTAATTATGCAAACCATTTATAAGAAGTTTCTTCCCCACCCCCCCCCCCCCCCCGATTCCACTGAAACCTTTTTTCATTTGTAGCCGCCATCTTGTTTCATTGAAAACACAGGAGCGGCCGGCAACTTGTTTACATATCGGCTACTCGTTTGTAGAACAAAAGAATCCTTCCATTCTTATTCAATGACATGGAAATATGCTGCCGAGTATTCTACAATTTAGCCAAAACACAATCACTGCGCATGCCCAAGTTCACTTTTCAGCCCGGGCTGAATTTCCATTCCGATTACATGTGCATAGGCTTTTTTTAGAAACCTTCTCCGTGTAATTGCCAACTTCATTTCAAGAGGATTTGTTTCGGAAGCGGGGCTGAAATCTCAGCCCCCTAACCGGGCTGAAATTCGCCATGTAATCGGCCCCTAATAAAAGTAAACATGTTTCAAGACAGTACCTGTGTTCCACAAGAAACTCCACGAGATTGGTGTCAATGGTGTCCAGGCTGAAAATTCCACTACTTACACCAACTCCGTGGAACATAACCACTGGACCCTTCTTCCCTCCTTCAAATCGTGTCAAGCGTAGTTCAAACTGTTGTAATAAGGATGGAAGTAGTCACTACATGTAGGTGATAGGGCCAACAATTTACTATACGTTACCCACGTAGTTATACAAGAAACTAAGAACGCATTTTCCTTATATATATTATAGAGCATCCCTAGATTGCATTGCATTCCTAGTTTATAGCATTTCTTCGTAAAAGCTCAGGGTTGGCTACAGATCTTGGTTATGCGGTATATTCAGGGTTTTTTTAATTGGGTATACATTATTTTTTTTTAATATGGGTATTTGGTATATTTTGTAGAGTAGTCAATGTTCTCTTCTTCGATTCTTAAGAAAATATGAACACATGCAGCACACCTTTTATTTTTAATCTTCACTGGCTTCCAAAAAATATCGTATCATCTTTCAATTTCTACATATCACCTACTTAACAATATGGCACCTTTTTACATACATGTGCGCGATCTTCTGATACTATATATACCCCATCTCGTCGGCTACGTTCATCTTTTAAAATCTTTTTTACTTCGCTCTTTACTCCATTCCGTTGCTATGGCAATATCGATTTCACTGAAAAGTACATATAGCAAACTTCAATCGGCCAAGAATAATAATTTGGTGAAAATTTATCATCGACCCGACTGAGGAAAGTCTATTAGAAAGCTGATTGAAAACATTAGGTATGGTCCCGAAAAAAACTGTATCGAAACACCTTAACCCTATTCTGCATGGGCTTTTTTTTATCGTGAGCCTGGCGGGGGGAAGATAGTGCCACCCTATGTATCTCAAAAAGTATTGACGCTATGAAAATGAAACTTACATGGTGTGTAACGCTTCCGAAGTGATCTTTATTTTAGTGGCAGTCACGTGTCAATTATGACGTCATACACGCCATATGACATCATACATGAAAAAAAATCTGCCATCTTGCATACTAAATCTTGGATTTCTAAATTGTTCAGAAATGTCAGAAAATCTCCAAATTTGTTTTGAAAAAATCAAGAAAAATATAAATATACTAAAACGGCAAAGATTTTGGAAGGATTTCATCGTAAAAAGCAAAAAATTTATGAAAACTGAAAATTAAGCTAAAAAACAACAAATTTGGGTAAAACGATATGTATCTCGAAAGTATTTGTGCTATAAAAATGAAACTTACGTGGTGTATAAAGCATTCAAACATGTTTATTTTAGTGACAATCAAGAATCAATTATGATATCATATCACCCAAAATAACGTCATACTTTAAAAATGTCAGCCATCTTGTATCCGTCATCTTGGATTTTTAAATTGTTCAGAAATGTCAGAAAATCACCAAATTTGACTTGAAAACATCGAAAACATTATCAAGATGCAAAAATTGCAAATATTTTGGAGGAAACTATTCGAAGAAAGCGGAAATCTCATGAAAACTGAAAATTAAGCTGAAAATACCAAATTTGGCAAAATGTTCCCAGATAATTTTTAGGAAAAGTCATAAAGTTTGGCTATGATTGCTTGAATGCTCTTTAAGTACGATAAATTTGAAGTTAGCGCGGGCAATTTCTGCCCCCCCCCCAGGTAGAATAGGGTTTTAACTTTTAAAAAAGCTTACGGCGCAAGATATGTCTCTGTGGCAGCCCAACGCTATGGAATACTCTGCCATCGACAATGTGAACGATCTGAACAAACTCCTCAGTGTCCGTTTTTAAAACTAACCTTAAGCATTTTTATAAGTTTTTCACTATCTCTTTTATAGTTTTATTGTTAGCAATTTTAATATTTCACCATTGTCTTATCTAATATTTATTGATTCCATGTTGACAAGGAAAAGACAAGTTGGAACAGCATGTTTGATTAGCTAAGTTATTGGTGAAGCTAAGTCAGAGTGCGTTTAATTTTCCATGGTATGTACGCAATCTGGATGAGTTTAAATTCCAACCGCTTTACGAGATGCACTCTAACATAATCCTGAGAAATGTGAGTAATCACAAGATGAATCGCCCATACCTTATCTTTCGTAACACACCTATGAACCTCCGGATTTTTCCCATTTAGTCGAAGGGGTCTTTTTATCCTCGGCGGTGCGTCGAGATCAAAGTGACCCTTCTTTGTCGTAACAGGACTATAAATATCCAACAGACTGCCAATAAAGAAATCATAAAAGCGTGATTCCCACTTTAACTTCTCCACTTTGCTTTGGGTATTTGTGATTTCAGTCGCTGCCAGCTGCTTCATGAAATTGGGAAGAGTAACGAAAAGCTTTCCGTTTCCAACGGGCTTCCCAGAAAAGTTCTTCCCCTGATAAACCGTAACGAACAATGTCGTTGTGTCCTCAAGTCCAACTTCTCCAAATGAGTCGTTCTTTACGTACTTTACACCACGGAAGGAGAATGTTTTGCCACGAATTCCTGTGAGGATCATTCTGTACAGCATTTCCTTAGTGTCTATATATTCGGTGCTCTGACTCAAGAATTGAAAGTGACCTAAAATTAAAAACAAAATGACACTTTGCTTCGTTACGTTATAGTTGCTATGTATCATAAGTCTCGCCGGGCCCTCCAGAATTCAGGTGTCGATCGGGGAGATGCCAAGGAGCTAATATGGGTTTAAAGTTGGCGATTCCGTTATTGGATTGGGTAATATTTTAGCTTATTTATGTCTCCTTTCCCATGTGGAATAAAATTAATTGCCAATATTTCCTGGTGTCAGTTTTATGCCAACAGACGAGCTTCGTTTGCCTAGAGCGCCAAAACACAAATAAACCAGCCAGGTGTTGGGATTAATATTGGCCATGCGTCATGGCCGCTTTTATTAATTATTAATTAAATCCAATAATGTAAAATAAAACGAATGAATAACTATTGTTTTAATTATTAAGCTCTAGCAAAGGTGAGGGCACTATAAAAAAGGCACAAACTGAAAATGTGCACTAAAAAAGAATTAAAAATACAAAGGTGGAGAGAGGGGAGGAGGTGGGTCGAACTCGGAGAGCGTGTCAAGTCTGGAGACTGAGAGGACGAACACGAGACAATTGCCACATTATATACCAGCAGTTTGAAGTCGAGGCTATGTACTTTTCCGTGAAAGCTCGTGATTATTGCTCAATGTAATTTCTATTGTTACTTCGGTCACCAGATAGTCTTGTGACTCTTGCCTCAATTTTTTTATGTATTGAGAATTAGAGTTCTATCGAAAACAGACTTCCATTCACGCCCCGAAACGATGTTCCACCACCACTCCCCCACGGGTCTATACCGAGTTAATTAATAAATATAGTTAATCTAATTAAGTTGTTAAGTGGGTAGGAGTCATAAAAATTTTTATTTGCCGGCAAATAAATTCCTTTTCGACGGTATTATGTTGGGTAAGTGGTATAAGAAGTTGAGTAGTAAGAGGTATCACGAGGGTTAAACATCGAGGACTCTGGGTACGTAGACGTCGCCACGTGGCATGATGCGCAATTTCGGTCAACAGCATGACCATCGGGAGCGCTACATGGAAAATGAACTGTGGATAAAGTAACAGTCATTTTGTCTTAAAACCACAACTTTGAGTATCTAAGCCATATATGTCTTACCTTCAGTGATTGTCATTGGCGTGGCTGATAGTGCAGCACAGGTAGCCGTGCCGCTTATTGTGGCGGCGTGATCTGGGTCACTGTTAACCATACGCTCCACGTCATCAGACTCTATGGTAACAGTGAATTCACAAGGTGTCTCTTCACTTTTGTTCTTTGTAGTCCAAAAGGTTCCCACCATTTTCTCTGTAAAACGAATGCCAGGTTTTTCATTTGCGAAAGCAGATTTGTCTGTAGGAAAATCATTGACCGCGCATGTTAATAACCCTTACAACTAAATATATTCAACGCTTAATCTGTGACTGAAGAAGATTTTAGACCCGTCGTGGCAATTCCCACATTGAAAACTCTACCTTTTATAATTGGGTTAGATGATCTATACAGTATGAAGAAGCGCTGAATATCAGCGAGGACATAAAAAGACCCCTCCGAATCCCCAATCCGATCCCCGATCGTCCAATTCTTATGACTTGATGAGTTCTTTTCTCCAAATCAGTGAACAAATTTTCACAAAAATATGAGCTTTATGAGCTGTTGGTTCCCTTCACCCTGAACAGGATATCCGCCATCTTGAATTTCTTGCCGTTTTTTCATGACGTCGGAAAATTACCAAAAATGACTCAAAAGTAATCAAAACCAATGAAAGAATACTATAAAATGATATAAAAATGTAAAATGTTCTTGTAAGAAAGTTAATATTTTCCGGAAAATTCATGCTTGTCAGAACTCTGTCTTAAAAAAAACGATACCAACTGACATGTTGATGGTTAACCAGTGACTCACCTAGTAGTATAAAAGTGTCGTAATCGATGCGCCATCCTTCTCTTTCTGCCAGGAGGCGCATACAACGTTCGGCAAGACAGGAAATAGTGAGCGAGGGATTCACTCCAACGGATCGAGGAAGAATGGCTCCGTCCACAACATAAAGTCCATCCAATAGCTCGTCCGTCTCTCCTAAAAAATCAAAAGGAAAGCCATGTAGACTTTGCAACTCTGGATATAATGGATCCGAGAGTACGCGAGATTGGAAATCATCGGCCGAACGAGCGAAAACTATCGTCGACTGACTCGTGAACATGCGAGCTGTTTAAAATTCGATTACAACGCACGAGAGCGAGAGCTTGAATTCTTCTCAACACTTGAGGCTCTCGTTGTCGTTTGGTCGGGGAAATCATTCTTGGAGCGACTGGACCGCCGCGTCCCCGGAAGGCAAAGATGCCGTCACAAACAAAGACATAATATTAAAGCAACTTAATGCTAAAATAACGGCAACCACTTTACCATCAAACACTTGTCCAGCATGGTTCACCACAGCCGTTCGTCCGGACTCTCCCATTGGACAACCTCCTAGGGGATGCGCAGAGATAACACTTCGCCCCAGGGATTCAGACCACGTTGGGTTCTTTACAAACGTCCCTCCTAGACCACGGGCTATTTTTTCTAATGCTTGATTGACAGTTTCGAAGTTATTTTCAAAGCCCACCCTGTCCCATGTGATGTCAATGTCGTCGATTTTGTTTTCAAAAGAAATGACACCAGACGCACTGTCGTGACTCATGCACAGAAAGGAAAGTGTGTTGTCGATTCCTTTGCCTTGTATTTCCTAAGAGGTAAAAAGGAAAGCATTACATTGTAAGTATGTTTTTGGGTTACTTGAACAAACAAGTCCAAATTGTAGCCAGGTTTGTGTAGATCAGGATCAGAAAACGAACTGTAAAAAGATGCAAGGATGAACATGTGTTATTGTGATTAAGTGGCAACGGTGGCGGTGGCGGGAACTGCACAAGCGCCGTATGTTATTAAGGTCGGCACACACGAGTGGACTTGTCCCCGGGACTGGTTTCAATGACTTGTAGCAGGACTGCGTCCCTGGGAAGTCCCTTGAGCGTACAAACAAAGAAACCTGTTGCAAGGACCGTCCGATTTGGTCTTTGATTGGTTTATTTTCTTATTTGGTCGTGGAGACTTAGCCTAAGAACAGTACACACGGGAGACAAGCATAATTTAAGGGGAAAAGCCCGGGGACTTCTCCCTTCAATTCAAACCAGTTTAAATTTGTGGGACAAGACGCGGGACAAAAATTTGTCCCCGCGACAATATATTTTTTTACGAAAATGTGTAGTTCATATAAAGGGACTTGTTGCAGGGACTTAGTCCCCTGGGCCGGGTTGTTCAAAGAACGATTAAGCTAATCCAGGATTAGCGCAAATTTTGATTCAGTTTTATAACTTTTCATTGAGGATTTCTGTTTATATTTTTTTCTTTCTGTTTTGACTTTGACTAATTTCAAACTCTACAAAATATTAGCAGAGAAAAACGCTTTTATACAAGATAAATTAAAAGCTTCATTAACTTTTAATCCTGGATTAGCGTTAATCGGCTTTCGAACAACCGGGCCCAGCTGGTGTGTGCCGACCTTTATTTTTGTGTAAGTGGTCACTGTCGTCCCCATAGCCTTCGTTTCTTCGTTTCGTAGTCGGCGAAAAGTTTTCGACTTCAAAGAAAAGAACAACGAGGGGCTTTGGTGGCGGATACAGTTACTGTTAGGTTGACGTACCTGAAATGTTTTCTCGAGCAGCTCGTTTGCAGGATACTTATCAATCCCAATAACCTTTGCGCTAAAACTCACTCCAACCGTAAACGGTACAGAAAGAATCGACGGGGGCGTCCCATCCTCGATGACAAAATTGTTCTCAAAACTACCTCCGTTCACTTTACGAAAGTCCATTATTGATGTTATACAGGGACCTGGCGGCTGGGCAGATGCCATGTTTTTGGTTTCAACCCCGAGAGAGTTTGACTTTTTGTCGCCGTTGTAGCTGAAGCCGAACACGTCTCCGTTTGTCGAGAAGCGTTTCCCAAGTTCGTCTGACACATCGAGACCGCGTTCCTTTGAACGCAGGAGTAGTTTTGTAGATCCTATCGCGCCGGCGCCGAGAATGACGTACGTTGCACGAATTGTCTGTTCCTCGAGATCGAAACTACCAGGGACAAGTCGTTTGTAGCTGACAATCCAATCTGTGGAATTGTGAGACTTCAATATGGCTGTCACTTCAACCTATATAAAGCAACGTACAGAACTTATTTACCATCGGCATTTTTGCATGTTTGCATTTTTGTCTCGGCAGACGGCCTCGAGCCGTACTCAAGACCACAGACACAGTTTTTCTCAATGCGGACCTCCTGGCAGGCAAATAACCTATATATATTTATTTACATACTAGTAGATACCTCAGTAAATATCTCCGCTCCGTGTGCTTTAGCATCGGGTAGATAATTGAGGTTTAATGTGTTTTTGGCGCCAACATTACAACCCCCGCAACAATTTCCGCACCCTGTACATTTGGGCTGATGAATCCCAACGTGATTTGATGGTGTGTCCTGGAAAGTTACGTAAAGCGGCGTCTTGTAAAACATCTTGTCTAGGTCCTCGATATCAAATTCACCGAGGCCTTCCTTCATCCGTTCAAGTTTATGCAGTGGTGGGTAATGATCCGGATATGGCGTGGGTTTAATCATATCTACAAAGTGCTGTCGATCAATCTTCATAAGCTGATCCAGGTCTTCTCTGATTTCTTTTGGCCATGATGGGTCCTGGAACACCTCAGGTTCCACGTCCAATCCCACATTTGCATTGATAAGAGAGGTCCCGCCAAGACCGCACCCTTGGATCACAGTCAGGTCATCGGTAACAATAAATTCGTACAAGTCGGATCGTTCTCCTGAGAATATGAAGGGAATTGTAGTTGTTAATTTCATTACAAGAGAGCATCCACGAGAAACCAGCTGATGTGAGAGATGGGATCGACATGCAGCAATGTTGCAAAATGTGTATATTAAAGGGGCAGTGTCACCAAGATTTAGTACTACTTAAACATCCTAGCAGAAGTGTCTATACTAGTACAGAAAAACTGTTGACTAAGGACGGGTAGGAAGGAGGTGGAATGAAACTGGAAAAATCGGGCCGACGTTTTCAAGTTTTACGGTGTTCTTGGAAACAATAGCTCAAAATCAATGATTTGATTTGTTGGAGAATGAATTGATGTCATTCACTTGTTGTTCAGGAGCCATTTTGTGCATCAGCGAGTGTACCTTCATAATTCAAGCGTAGTTTACACAAAAACGTGAGAGAATTCTAGAGATACTGCCCCTTTAAAAGTCACTCGAATAGCGAATGACTTTTCTGTGCAAGAACCTAATAAAACTTTTATAACGTTACGAGATTGGGTGTTTAGTTTCAAATAACATTGCGAAGGATTTCAAGTAAAAAATAATAATTGCAATGACTAAGCAGATACCATTCCTAGTAAGTCCATCACAGTTTATAATTATCCCAAGCATTTTGTCAGGTTGCCTTAACAGTTATTTATATTCCTGGGTCAGTGGCATTCATACTCTTGGGTAAAGAGAGGCACTGTTAGAGTTAAGTGTCTTGGCCAATTCAAGAACACAATACAATACATACATACATACATACATACATACATACATACATACATACATACATACATACATACATACATACATACATACATACATACATACATACATACATACATACATACATACATACATACATACATACATACAATAACACCATACAGCTCGATTTGGAGTCTAATGCGTGAACCATATAAGGCTACTGTATCTCCCTTAATTATTAGGTCATAATGTTTCATCTCGATCCAATGTCTGCTTTGAGTTTGATAGTTTCAGACATGTTACTTTCCAATTGCTCGTTCGTGGTAACAATAAATGACTCGAGAGATAAGTGTATAATAGTGGGCCTTACCAAACTTCTTCTCTTTCCCGCCAAATGTGATCTGCACGTTCTTCGATGCGTCGCTCATAGTCTCAGGAAAGTCGCCTGGCAACCACTCCTTGCCTCGTTCCAGAACACACACGGACTGACCTGCTCGTGCACAGCGGCTTGCGGCGATAGACGCGCCATAACCAGATCCAACAACCACCACGTCATACTGAGACTTGATTGAGGCGTGTGGCAAGGAGAGCCTGGGAAATATTGGCCTCTGTTGAACCTACGATAAAGGATAACGATAACGATAATTTTATTTGCCACCTAGAATAGGAAGATTTCAACAAGCTCGTTGAAGCTTTTTGTAAGGAGATCCCCTTTCCATGAACTTTACAACATTATTGTTAACTCTACGCAGGCCAGGCTTCTCAGTGTAACTCTATGCAGGCCAGGCTTCTGTAACTCTATGCAGGCCAGGCTTCTGTAACTCTATGCAGGCCAGGCTTCTGTAACTCTTTAGAGACTAGGAGGGAGGGGGATTCCGACATGATATCCAACATGATATAATGACGTCATATGACGCGTGAATTTTGTGATAATTTCCGAGCAGCCGTCATCTTGGATCTACCATTTTGTATTTATTTATTTTTCCATAACGTCTGAAAAGCACCACAAATAACTCAGAAGTAATCAAAACCAAATTCGATAAAGGAAACTGGTTATTAAGCCCAACAAAGTTATTTGTTCCATGTTCAGTTTTTGTTCACTTTTTGGCCTTGAACTTTGCACAAAACACAATAGGTTTTGAGTTGTGTCCGAGTAACTAACCGATAGAAACGTTTCACTTACGTAATTCAACCACAGTGTGTGAGCACAAAACGAAATGCTGTGTACGGTCGTGAACCTTCCAACATAAATATTGGCATATTTGTTTAATATGATCCTTTGAAGTCTGCGGCCTTCGTAACCGTTTTCTCTATTAACTACAAAATGATTGTCAAAACCAATAAAAGAATGCTAAATTGATCTAAAAATGTAAAAGTCACTGCAAAAGAGTTGACAGTTTTTTTTTAATGACAAAAGTTTTTTTGTCATTAAAAAAAGGAAAATTCCAAACTTGTAAATTTGCAATGGAAACATTACATTTCCATGAACAATGATATTTCATAGTATATTGTTCCCAGATAAATTTCAGGCAAAGTCGTAAAGTTTGGCGTATTTTCCTTAAAATAAAATAAGTTCTAAAAGTTGAAGACTCCTTGGTCGATCATTCCGCTGTCTGGTATGAATAGGGTTAATCGTCAGTGGCTTACATTCCATACATTCCAATACAGCAGTGCACGTCTTTCAGTCACGTCACCACGCACCAGTCTCCATGTCAATCGAAAACGTCATAAGCGATTTTTTGATCGTCTGTTTTCCCGTCGTCACAACACGACTTCGATCTTGGACAACATGGATCAATAGTTCTAAACAATATTTGTATCAATTGATTATAACTACATGAATGTTAATTAAGTTGCAGTCATTTGCATACCGTAACTTGCCACTAATAGACATTTAGAAAACCAATATCATATCAAAATAGGTCAGCTGGTGAATCTCGGCATTTTCAAAACAAATGTTTACCAAAGGAGCTCGGTCACTTTCACTTTATCAAGTGATGTGCAATTCTGCAGTCCAAAATGGCATTCGAATTCTTAAAGTGTATTGATAGTTGACAAGCAATCGCGTTTACCTCTCGGTTTACATGCGTTTCGATAGACATAAACATATGTAGTGGCAATGATAACTATTTTGGTGATAAAACAACAAACGTTATACTGACATAAAGAACATAAAAACCGTGTTTGACGCTTAAAGTTTTACAAAGGAGATAATCATTTAATATATGCTTAAAACCGATGAAGTGTATGACTATGTCGACCCGGCTTTTATGCAAACTAGGAACTATTGAACTCGCTGTCTAAACTTTACTTTCGTTACTTGTGTTCACCAAATAGTACAGTTTGTAGCCAAAATCGTCGATAGGATGAATTGGAAGTTTGTTCAGTTTGTGTGTCAATGAGTACACGTAGCGTGCAAATTATAATTACTCGGTCGCAAACAAACTTGTAGTCACGCGAAGTCCCCGCTTTCCCATGGACTGGTTTTCATTTTATGATCAGAATGCAACGTTACTCTAAACAATTAAATACCTGGATTTTTGAATTATCTCATAAAATGATAAGACCAACCGGAAATTATGTAACTTAAGTAAGTGTTTAAATGACTTGTACTTACTTGCTCCTTTCGTCTTCTTGAAGCTCCGCTTCCCATTACATGCAATTACTTCAACACCGTTCCAACTCCGTGATTTTCACTAACTTTGCTTCGTTCGTGTTTATATATGTATAGATAAATAAATCTGGCTATACGCAGGACAATAAACACAGCGAACAACATACGCGAACATCTATGAAACGAATAAGTGCTTAGTTTGTATAACTGACGTACATGTATTAGTGCTTGGCTTGTTTGTGTAATGACGTATATCATCCGCTGGACAGTCATGGCACTTGAAACTGCTTAGAAACCATGGATACCTAACATTTGCATCCCACTCTTCCCTGCGGCTACAATAGCGATATATACCTGTAAACAAGCAGTATATTTTATGCTAGAAGAGATGAGTTAGCGATGATTCAATTCGCAATATTCTTCAGCTTGGTTTGTTTGTTATCCCATTTCAGACCTTTCAAATTAAATCATATTCACGTGAAAACATGAACGTATAACACAATGCAAAGGAACAATTATAACAAGTATTTGTATGAATCAAAATGATCAATTTACACTAGCTAAAGAGGTCCGCCTATTTACAATTACGAAGCGATAATTAACAGGGAATTTCATTTTAAAAAATCCCGTTTAACACATATAAAAAATAATAGGGTCCTGATGGGGTTTAACTGATAGCTGAGAAATTACCAAAATTTTAACTGATAGCTGAGAATGAGATCTGTCAAAATTATCTGATAGCTGAGAAATGGCTAAAAATGTTAACTGATAACTTAGAATCCAGCACCCTAGACTGCAAAACAGTCCGTATTTTAGCGCAAGAGTCGGGCTGAACCTGGCCCGAAATCGGCGCATCACGCCTCTCAATTCGCGCGTCGCGCACAATATCTCAATAAAAAGAGAGACTGTTTTGCAGTCTACCAGCACCCCCACTAGGACTCTCGAACAAGCATTCCACCTATGATTACATGATTAGATGGCTCTTACAGAGTATAATTGGACAACGAAGCGTGAAGTATAATCTGCTTGTTATAGATTATTATGTATAATAACTCTTAACATCATGATCATTAGCAAGAACATTGATAGATCAGTATTGGGTTTCTTGTTTTATTTGTTTGTCTTTGTATTATATTTTTGTTTGCGATGAACGTTTATGAATGCTTTGTATGTGCATTTTCATCTTCTTTTTTTCCTTGTTGCGCAATATAATAAGGTCCACAATAGGTTTGGCGGGATGCGGGATTTGGCTTATTTTTGTGGCGATATTCGGGATGCGAGCTAAAAACAGGAGCGAGAAGCGGGAATTTCAATTACGAGCGGGAGCGGGATTTCGTGTTTTTAAGGGGTCGGGATGCGAGAGTCGCAAGGGGAAACGTAGCGGGATACGGGATTTCAGTTTTTACGAGACTGCATGAATTGACCTAGCCTGCGTAGCTGGCTCTCGAAATGCGAACGAGCGCGCGAGGCGACCGAGCGAGCGCGCGAAGCGCGCGAGCGAGGGAGAGCCTGCCCGAAAGGGTGACAAAAGTCGCTTCCGCCCCCGATGACCCCCCGATGATATTACGTGACAAAGCTATATCATCTGTCGACATGGGTTTATTTTGATTTTTCAAACCAGTTCAATTTCTACATCAAATTTTCCTGTTTGCTGGAAAGCATGTCCAGATCGAGTTCTCGCAATGTGATAAACTTCACACGTACCTCAGCCGACGATGCAGGCCGCCAAATTCACGATAAATGATGAATCTTTTGATCTAAGGACTCGACAATTGTTTGTCCATCGCCGCGCCGGCTTCTGCGGATGCGTATACCAGCACGTATACAATGTTAAATTTTCCAAGCACTACTGTTTCAAGCACTGCAATTTCTCAGAAAGATTGCGGGCTGAAATTCCATGGATAGAATTGACCTCCAGGATTTGATCCTTGATCGTATACTCCAGGGGATAATACTAGAAAGCGGCGAAATTACAATAATCCCGGGAATAATGCACGCGTAACAATTCCCTCCTTGTCTCCTCTTCCTCGCCTCTGTCATCAACACGAACAGTTGAAAAATCAAACTTTTTCCGAAACCAGTCGGTCTCGCTTCGCTCACCGATTTTCTTTCAGAGCCTGATCTCAGGCTACCAGCATTAAAATGCTTTCTCTTGAGGAGATGCATGGCGCAAGCTGTTTGTTGCTCATCCTTCAATACACCGTAACAAACTGCAGATGTTCACGCGTTCGTATTTCCTTTGAGTGACATATCAATCACCCGAAGCGGCAAATTATTCCCATGGGGCGCTCTCAGCCAATGGGAATTTTACGTTCTCTCAGAGCACGTAAAATTACAGCTTTGAAAGGCTTTCTTGCAGGCGGTACCTCAGACCTCCCCGACCCAGACTCCGCTCGTTTTCGCCGCTAAAAATTTACTTCGCGCGCTTAAAAAGTTTACTTCGCGCGCCAAGACCGCCAGCTACGCAGGCTAGAATTGACCAAGCGCACAAGGCAGACTGGTACAAATGGATCCTTTGTGTATAGCAGTGTCGGGTTTCAATTAATGAATAGCAAAGCAGGTGTAGCCTGTTTTAAATTTATCAACGAACTAATCAAAACCTAGAATACAAGATTGTCAAGATTAAGAAAGTCAATGCGATCACTAAAACGAGTATAACTGACTTCAAGGAACTTACTCGTCAGAGATCAGTGTAGATCGAGATGATAACGGAGTGCGAGCTCAAGCAAACAAACTATTGTACTTCAGTGTTAACTCAGACGAGACTGCCTTACTAAAAATAGAGGGGGTTTGTACAATAGATTTGGAATGCTTTCAAATTACGGTCTGTTAATTTCTGCAAAAGGTAGTAAATGCTAGCAAATGCTAGCAAACTAGCAAATGCTAATATTTGTGGGTATTATATAAAAACCAACGGGAACTCGATTGAAATTTGTTTGTCAGTCAAGATAAAACGCAAGTATAGGAAAATATTTGAAGGATAGTTTAAACAAAATATTAAACCTCGTTTTGGCTTCAAAATATATTCACTGATAATTGTCCTTAGACATCATCTGTTCCTTGAAGCTCACATCTTTCGCAGTGGAAGATTTAAAATCTTATCAAAGACTTCCGTCTATTACACCATACCTGCGATTTCGGTATTCTGGCGATTTTTGACACGGTATTGCGGGTTTTCGAACGTATTTGTATGGACGGGGAAAACGCTACGAAAACTATGGTGTGGATGAGGAGCTTTTGATGCATTTTCGATGAAAACGGAGCGTTTCGAAAACTGAGCGTTATGAAAACGGGTAAGTGTGGACGGGGCCAAAGTCAACCTGCTCGTCCCCAAAAGCCCACGATTCTTTTGGATGCTTCTAAAGGATCGCGGGCTCGCGGGACGAGATTGGGCCTAAGTCTGGACGGGGCCTAAGTCTTTTATGTGATGTTTATTTAATAATAACACAGAAACTTGTTTAAAATTTTGGGCGGGATCGGGATTTCGACGAAAAGAAGGGCGGGATGGCGGGATTAACGAGAAAAAAATAGGCGGGAAGGTGGGATCTGGGAACTCTATTGTGGACCCTCTAATAACACTCAATTGGTGGCTTCAAATATATTTTATTATACATGTATATGGTATTTTATGAGATAGAAAATGGTGCGGGTTGCTTACATATAAAACTGATGCAAACACGAAAGGCAGCTTCGTTGAATTGGAAAGTTCGCAAGCGAGGGATTCAGGCGAGGACTTTACATGTGAATACCATTCTCCCATCAAGTTGCCAATACAAAGGTGACAAACAAGCTGGTAAAATGTGTTTGTTTTATTTGCTAAAAATGATCTGTGAAAACATATGCAATATTGATATATATATATATTTTTTAATGTTAGATTTTGGTTTAATTAGATTTTGAAGCATGTTTATAGTTTAATTACAAGACGCTTGGCTCCACAACGCGGACGGACCATGACTGCAAAGATTGTAGTTTTTCGCACCCAAAAGGTCTCGCATCCGAAAGTCCCTCTGCATGACCCGGGCACTTGGCACAAAATCAATCATACGGGACCATGGAATAATGTAACAGATTTCAAAAGCAGGTAGAGGACCTAGATTTTGTGTTATTATATTATTTGTTTGTTTGTTTGTTTGTTTGTTGTTGTTGTTGTTGTTGTTTTCTTGTTGTTCAGCGTCGCAAATTTGGTATCACGTGACCGAATCGTGAAAGTGGGGTATTGTGGCGCAGCTAAAGCCAAACACTCGACACAGTGTTCATCGTAAAAAAAAACATATTTGTGTTAATATCACTACCGTAAAAGCTCTTTTAACCCCCCACCCCCCCCCCCCCCCGTATTTAATTCCAGGCCCCAGGTAGGGGGCTTAATAGAGAGGGAGGCTTATTTCAAATTTCAATCAATTGTTTAACTCTCTTGAAATTAAAAAAATCATCATCATCATCATTGTTGACTGTCTCATATGCAGTACCATGATATTGTAAGGGTAAATTTTCAAGCCTCAAAAATCCCATAATTAGATAAAGATCGCTGCTGTATGATCAGCCACAGAATTTTAAATTGTTAGCACGAATAGAACAGACGATATAGAGGTTCCGCAAAGTTTGATACCGTCCCATACAAACCTCCCTAATTTTGCGCTTGTTCTAAACTGAAAGAACAGACGCAAAAATTGAAGGGTTTGTGAGAGGAAATTTTGCCCATATCTCAGCCGCAAACTGCAATGGCAAGCAATTTTTTGGCAAGTGCATGTTTTTGACATGCTTCCTCCGAATAGCTAAGTGATCAAATGTCATAATTTCGCAAATTTAATTGTTGTGACGGCATAACTTTAGTGCTCTATTGGATGTTGATCGCTCTCAGGATTCCCTGAAATGTACGAGTTCATGGTAGAAGACCTATTCTTGACGTATCTAAGTGACAATTGGGGAGGTGTAATCCTCTCGGGGGAGCCATGACGTCTGCAAGGCTCATGCATATGATCTCTGCAGATTAGTAAGCCCTTCATTTCTTGTCGGTAATTCTCGTTGAAAATGGTGTAACAGATAAGATTTGCCGCACTGTTAGCAAGTATCAAAATATTTGAAAAAGCCACGAATTCCCAGAAATGCTTGCAGTGTTTGTCGGCGTTTCCATAATCGAGCCACAACCACATAATGTTGTTTGGCAGCAAGCACAATGCGAACAGCGTGGTTACCACTTTAAGCATGCGCACTACTTTCCGGGCTTCTTCCTCCTGCAGATCTTTAAGGCATTGGTTACCATTCTCCGCCCTTCGCTTTAACTCCCGGCTGATGCTAAAGTACGCGCTGAACATAATGCAGAATGGGAAGACGTACTGGAAGAAGAAGATACTTGTTGTGTACACTTTAGTGGTCGTGGAATCATCCCAGCTCTCTTCACAAGCTTTAACTACAGGGTTAAATTTTAATGCTTGAAAATATGGTGTTACTGGTATAATTGCGAAGAGCCATACGACAACGACAATGATCTTCGCCCCAGTTTTGGTAAGCTGTTTCTTCAGAGGATAAACAATCGCTCTTTGCCTGGCCAAGCTCACGGCTGTTAGCGTATATACGGAGGCCAACAGCAGCAATGTTTGCAACGGGTACAGTATCTTACACAAGAGGGACCCATAAGGCCATGAGTTGTGTAATTCTTGCACGGGTATATCAAAGGGGATGCAAATACATGTGAGTGTTAGGTCAGCAACCGCCAGATTTAAAATGAAATAGTTTGTCACTGTCTTCATCTTCCTTCGACGCAAAATGACAGTGCAGACCAAAACATTGGCAACGAGACTCGTTACGAAGACGATGACGTATAAGCTCAACTTGAGTATCCTGAAATGTAGCGGAAACTCTGAAAGCGGTGATGACGATGTAGTATTCGTACTGTTTACCATATTTTAATCCGTGTTTGTTTGAGATATACCTAAAATAACAAGAAAAAGTCATATGATAAAGACGTTTTATAATTATAGCGATCTTTAGATCGGAGTACGAAATTGAAATTGAAAATTGAAAATTAAAATTGACGAAATTGAGTACGACTTTGAAATCAGTCACGTTCCAACGAAAGCCGTGGAAATGTATTATCATTAGCTCGAATTTGCTTATAACAAAATATTCTTGCCCAATGTTTACTGGTTACGTTGCCGCGATTACTTCGAAACCGAAAATGTACTAGCTTAAAAACTTAAGTTATAGAGGCCGATATAAGCAAGTTCCATCATGAAAGTGCTACATTATGTCTTGTTTTATCTTAACTTTTTTTCATTTAAAATAATTGGCATTTAATGTGTTTTTTCGTTTGATGCGGAACACAGAAACATAATATTAATCTAAAATAAAGTAATATGTAGTTGAGTATATAAACTCGTAATTAATTTTAACGCATAGTTTCGTTTATGTTCCGTTCAAAAGGCTTGCATGGGAAGCAATAAACCGTGCAAACGCTAGAAAAATCATATTTGCGTGATCGCTATCGAGTGGCAAAGCGGATTAAAGTCAGAACTCAAGTATACTGTACATTGGGATTTTGGCTAAATTGAAGTTCTTAAAAGAATTGAGGTGTGTTAAGCCGGCCCTACTTATGAGATTAGATAATACAAAACATCTAAGCTCTTTTTGACTATTACATTCAACCTTTTTTCAACTCGAAGCCTATCCTTATGGCAAACAAGAACATTACTGATCGAGAACCTCGATTATATATAATGCGCGGAAAATGTTCAAAACAGGCAAATAATTCAAATAAAACTTACCTTTAAGGAAATGGCAAAAAATGAATTGACCAAACTAATTTAACTCGATTGTTTTGAAAGGTTTGAATGCAGAAGCTTAAACTGAAAGCTCAATCTAAAATGCCGTGACTAGTGGGTGCGACAACCAAATGCAAATGCAAAAATTTGAAAGTATACCGAAGACTTTATTCAAAATACACAAAAGGTTTTCGTTGACAGTTCGAAATTCACCTGCACACAGCGCTAGCTTGAGATGAGACAACTGTGTCTATCATAATTGACTCGCTTTATTTTGCAAATAGAAAGTTCATTAACTCCCTTTGCTTCCTGCCGAATGCTGTACATTTGTCTTTGATAAGAAAACACTTTTTTCTAATTAAAATTTACAGTGACAAGCCGACATTTACCATCTCTGGCAATTCGAACATTTGTTTGAAATTTAATTTTACCTTTTTTTGTGTTTCCTTCTTCTTCTCAGTTATTAATTAATAATTCTGCATTGTTTTGGTTTGTAGTGAAATGAAGTTCTCATTTCATTTCACGATAATTTTTTTATCTATCTTAAATTACCCACGAGCTTGCAAATATAAAAAAAATGTCTTTGTTTCTGCCGAATTCTGGCTGACAGTTGTCTCCCAGAGAAGATTGCGTTTTAATTAAAACTTAAATCGACAAATTCGTAGGCTTTTATTTATATCTTGCGAAATTAATTGGACGTGATTAAATGGCGAAAAGCATTTTACGATGTTAGCGTAAAATGATGAGATATTTCAGTTTTGTTTGCCTAGTCATTCAAGTTAGGGTACCATTTATGGAAAAAAATGACACTTTCGCACGAAGCTTTCGTGATGATTTCGTATTAAAATTCATGCACATGTTTAGTGGTTTATGCGTCTATCCATTCGTAAGTAAACTTTACTGAAGGAAGATAACACTTCGTGGATAACATATCGTGGATATTGCAAATCTTCCATTTTTCATTACTACAAACTTTCTTCGCAGTAGGATCCATATAAATCTTAGAGAATATTGACTATAAACAGATTGTGAGACGATTGAAACGCCCAAAGTTTATCCTTGAGAGTTCTATGGATTTTATTGGAATGTTTGAAATCAATTATGAGCACTATTTTTACCCATTCATCTACGGGTGCTATTTCGTCTCAAAGTGTTTCAACCATATTTGGCCTCGGGGCGGGGAAGCGGAAAGTGCCCACGCTTATTTCAAAGTTATGTACTAACCGAACAAGCAAAAATGACCAAACTTCGTGACTTATTCTTACGTTGAGAAGGAAACACTTAGGTCTCTCAATATATTTTGGCAGCCATGTTTTGACAGACTGTTCTTCTCAAATATCGATGCATATGGATGCTAGCATTGTTCGTATGTTATTTTCGATTATTTTCGACAATATAGTTTCGATTAGATTTCGTGAAAGCAAAATAAACAAAACCATAAATGAAGGCAAAAAAAAGAAACATGATAATACCGGTATTTTCCCTAGTTAGTCATCGGATTCGGAAGAAATTGTAGAATATATCTCCCATTCCGAATAGTCCCTCAAGAAATTGGTTAGAAAATCGCTTTCGCCGCGCGGACCGTAATTGCTTTGAGCAGGGCGGGAGAAGACTTTGAGATTTCGCGATCACCCGCTTGGCCTGCACCATGGATCGTAAAAAGACTGGATTGGAAACTAGCTGACGCGGGCGCCGCAACCTAGTGGAAATTCGTGACGTCATAAAAAAAATTTGCCCGTCGCCTGATCGCTGTTCTATCATGGCTGCTAAAGCGTGGTGGTGGACTACAATGTAAAATTCTTCGTTTTAAAAGTGACGTTAGCGAACTGACCAAAGACATTAGAACTGGCCATTAGCGAAATAACTCGTACGCGAAAAACAACCGCTGGGGATTCCGAAGATGAAAAAAAACACCAAGGAAGCTGCAGTGACTGCAGTGGTGCTATTAATGAAAACACGAAGAAAGAGCAACAAAATGTGTCAGAGCACCAAATGAAAACTAGAGAGATTCTTGCAGACTTGGGCTTTTAATTTGACGAGTAAGTTAGAGTCCCGTTAGAATACTTTGTTTGTGACTGTGTACCAGTCATTTTGAAGTCACTTCTACTTCAGTCATGTGACATTTTAGTTATTGTGATTCGCTCAACTGCAAAATGACTGTCAAACCGAAATCCTTGTTGCCGAACAGGATTCAACCGAAGTCACAACTTTCTTCAAATGTGTCGCCAAAAACGGACTTGTGGACAATGACTTTTGCGGCACCAATATGTGTTGCAGCTCAACGTTTATGCCTGAATTTGGACAGCCTCAGAATATCAAAATGAACGACTGTCACTTTGTACTAAAAAAGGGTAGCAAAGAAAGTATCCAAGAGATAGGCTTAGGAGTTAGCTAAAATACAGGAGGTGGGTGAGACCCAAAGTAATTTTATTCAACTTGTAAATTCAAAGGTCATGGCTTGGGGAATCCCCTTTGTTTTTTTCCAGTTCAGCAACAAGGTTATCTCCCTCGAGTTTGCAATGAGTAAAACTTTCAACTTAAATTATGTTATAGTTCACCTCAGTTTAATCAATTTGACATGACATGGAAGTGATTCCTCCAAGATAAATTTCAAAATGGCTCAGTGGTACACAGTCACAAACTGTGCTCATCATATCCAGAGCTGCCAGAATCTCCCAGGTTTTCTTTCAGATGTTCTGACATTTTTTGCCTTTTTCATTAGCACCACTGCAGCTTACTGATAATTTCTTACAGTATGCCTTTATAACCAGCCCATGGTACAATAAGCTTTTCTGCATTTGTAACACTTAAATGCTTTCATCTTCATCTTCGGAGTTGCCATAACAGTAGATTTTTAAATTCTTGTCTACTTCTTCTGCCAGAATCTCCTTGGTGTTTATTGATATCATAATACATGTAAGGTGCATTCATAATATACTATATGGCTGCTTAACCAACATGTGTTTTGTAATGTGCGACCTGACAATTACTTGTATTTGGTGGGGCTTATAGAACTTTGATCTCAATCACCGAACAATGTCTCTATTGTTTGTGAATTCATATCAACCCTCTCATTACTAACAATGAGAGATGTCATAATTTGTATGAGGTAATCGCATGGACCTTATTCATAAATGGCGGCCGATTAATTATTCTTTTATATTCATGCTAATCAGCCCCCCTAGCCTCGTTAGTATGTGCAAAATTCAAAATGATTTTTACTCTAAAATGAGGCTAGGGAGGCTGATTAATATGAATATAAAAGAATAATTAATCCACCGCCATTTATGAATAAGGTCTATGGGACCGAGTAAAATTAAGGATTAATAATTATTATCACGTGTTCAGAAATTTGCAGAAATTGCCTGTCGAGAGTAATTTGCAAATTCTGAAAACACAAGTGATATTAATCCTTAATTTTAGGAAGAATCATATGATTACTTGTTAATAACATAAACGACAAAATTAGTGTGATAAAGACATCAGGTGTTCTTCGGGAGACTATCCAATCCCGTTCAAAAATCTTCGGAGGACCTCAGGTGATTATCGGCAATCTTCGGCAATCTTTGGTCAACTTTGCACGTTACGGAAGTCCTCGGGCAATCTTTAGAAATCTTCAGAGTGATTTTGGCCCGGGCAAACCAAAATGAATGACAAATGCCCTCTATGTTATTAACATGTATATTAACTTGATTTATCATGAGCAAAGAGAAAACAAACAAATTTGAATACACTGTCAAAAGAACTTTCTTATAAGACTTGTAGGGTTCACAAATATTAGAATGTGGCAAGCTACTACAATCAACAGTAATATAACTGAGGTATAAAGTGGTATACACAGAGCTGAAAAATGCATTCCATTGATAAATTGTTTCAACACAAAGCTTTGACGACAGCCGTGAATCAGCTACGATCGTCGTATAGTGCTACTCAGATAGGATATAGATACCATGTGGCTTGAAATTTTGCAGGATCTAATTTTCGCAGGTTTTCCAACGATCCGTGAAAACACGAAGAAGAAAAAAATAAACCCATAAAAATAAACTGAAAAAAAAAATCTGTGAAAATTTACTCCATTTATATAGATTACTGAATTTCAATTAAATTACTGCAAACAATATTACGATCTTCTTCTTTACAATAATTTGCAACATAACGCACAGTCTCTGCAGTCTCTGGGTTTATTTGATAACAACTCTAGAAAAGACATCCCTTGCCGCCAAACAAACAGTGGATGGCTGCGGTACATGATAACTGTTCGGTTTATAAAAATGGGTTGTTCAAAGGGACACCATTCTCATGCAAGGGCATGTCCCTAGTTGTTATATAAAAGTACCGTTTGTGAAATACCAGACTGGAATTTGCCTGAGATCCGTGAACATTTGTTCACAGCCCAGTAAAGTCTGAAATCCAAGTTTGTGAAACTTTTTTCCCGCAAAACTAAAAAAATTGGCAATCTGTGAAATTAAACTCCTAACCCGCAAAAATGTCATGCCACACAGTATTTGCCTTGTATTATAACCAAATAATAGAAAGAGTTGTATGTGGGCAGTGGTATTTGGTAATAATATACCAGCTCATAATATTACAATATCACGGCTGCGTTTAAAAAACTCGCGCCACCTACTCAACCAATCAGATGCTAAACCAAAACCAATCATGGTTTTGGTTTTACGACACTCAAATGAAAACCGCTCTATACCACTATTACCAAATACCACATACAACTCATGCTATAACCTTTAAAAATATTACTGTACTTTATCAACAAAATCTAAAAGCAGAAGGAAACTGTCCAAAGTGACTAGTTGTTGTGGAACATTTAACACTGAATCATTAGCACTTCAGTTGGAATTTATAAAGCTATCACTCTCCAGGTGAAATCAGAAACAATAACAATCACAGTCTTCTCTGGAACAGGTGTGGTGCCATTAGCAGAAAAGGTGCAAAGCATCAGATAGAGTTCTGAATGTTTGATTAACTTCCACTGGTTTTTGAGAACACCATCATCTGAGAGAATTGTGAACACACAAGAGTAGTTGCAAATAGAATACTGATGTAGGACTGCTGGAGCAACATTATGAAGAGAAAACTGAAATTGATATACGGCCTGTACATGTAGGAGGCCACAGGGTTGTTGTATATCTGGATTTGGAGTATGGATGATACTTCAGATGACAGTACTTTCTCATTCTGTCTTGCTTTCTCTTACCAATCTTGACGGATGTCTATTAAAGGGAATAAAATATTTAAGTACATATTAACTTTAATTTTCGTTCATTTCTTTTGGCGACACTTTTATAATATAAAGAACTTGGGTGACCTATAGACGTAAGACGCGCCTCTATCCATGATGCCACGACTGAAATTATGTCAAGAAAAGTTGACCATTTGGGCCTGTAATTTGCAACTTTTGCTCTTTTAACTATGCTCAAGCAACAATTTCATTCAAAAGCTATCAAGTAAACATGAATTTGAACAGCGATTAACTGAAATACTAATAAATAAATGAGTCACAAAATACACAACATATGCTCCAAATTTTGACCGAAAAAGACCTTTTTTGTGGCTCGATTTTCTCCAAAATAGGGGAAAATGAAAGTAAACAACAACATCAAGTGCTCACCTTAAAGTTTGAATTGTCGCTTGGCCGGGTTGGAATCGTCGTTAAAACAAAAATAAAGAAAATATTAAGACTTGAAAACGAAAACAACACTAAAAAATGGCAAAATACACAGAAGTTGGACACGAATTCCTTTATTTTCCCTATACTTACGCCATTTCTTCACGTCACAAATTTCCACTAGGTTGCAGCCATCGCCACCATGTTGAAAATACAGTATTAGCCAATCGGCGAACCGAAAATGCCCCACGTGATCTATAGTTTCCAATCCAGTCTTTTTACGATCCATGCCTGCACACAGCGGTCAAACGCAAAATTGCGCGAAACTTCCGGTTTCCGCGGCCTTGACTTTTCCATGAGTTTGAAGCGTAATGGCCGCGAAGTTTGCAAGGAAACGTTATAGAACATGCAGTGATAAACCAAAATACGAGCTGAGACACTTTTTGGATAACAATTATTACATTATCTATGCATACTCCGAGTATAAACCTTAAGTTTTCAGTAAATTTCTTAAGTTTGAGCTTTTAAGCGGACGACATCGCAATTTTAAGACATTTGACTGAAAAGTTTTGGCGGGAACTGCGCGCGCGCAGTACGTTTGACCGCTGTGTGCTTGGCCTGTGCAGCGCGTACGGACGTCAAGGGAAACAGACCGACTTCCGGTTAGCGTGGGTTAAAAATAACTTTACTGAAAGGCCTGGACTGGGCGTGTCCCTCTCTGTCCCTTATTTTCTCTTGATCATACTGAATTTAGAAAAACGCGAACTGTGGCTGAAACTCGTGGAAATATAAAGCATCAAAACTAATTCCATTTTTTGCAAAGAAATACATGCCGTGAGGCAAAAGTGGGTTCTTGTATTTCCACGAATTTGCAGCAGATTTGTTTACAAACCTCGCAATTTTACTCATTTCGGTATGACAAATCGTTCGTTCTATGAATTTTTTTTTTGTTGTTGTTATAATGAAAAGCACTGAAAATTACAATTTTTCGTGACATCGGTAAAAAGGTCTATTGCCACGTTTGGGGGGGGGGGGGGGTGGTAAGAGGGGAAAAATAGATCGATATCTACTGCATTTTAATACGGTTATTTATTTATTAAAATATCTGAAATTCTCGCGCGAAACTTTATTTTGAAAAAGCTGGTCATATTTTATTATATTCCACAGGACGTCATACCACGCCATGACACGCTAGCACTCGGCAAATTCAGTGTTTTTCGTGATTACAGTAAATTCAACTTTCCCATGCATTTATGACCAGACCGTTTGACCGAACAGTGTAAGCTGTTGAAGAGAGGTAGAGGCTTATGACGACTAAATAACCCAAATATAGTCGTGACAATTGTATTTGTTTTGCTTTATTGACATTTTTATACTTATCTTTACAGGAATATAAGTTTTTAAGGCTCCACTGAGTTTACGACAATTTTGAGTTTTAGTTGTGCGATTAGGATTTGGTACTAATGAATTAGTACTTATTGGTGGTTTGCAAGAGGGTCGCGACTAGAATGGATAGCTCAAAATGAGATCAGACGTTACCCTAACCCACAAAGAAAACTAACAATTCGCGGGGCTATAGTAGGCTAACCGGGGAGCTATTCTCGGGGCTAATCAGTGCTATTATAGGCCAACTGGGGTGCTAAAGTAGGCTGATCTTATTTTGGGCTATCAATTTAAGGCATCGCCTTTGCAAGATACGACATCGCCGCCATGTTGGTGGTCATTAACAAAACATTTCAAATTAGCTTCTATCGTTTGTACCACCAACATGGCCGCCGCGTCTTTCAAACATACCATGCACTGAACTAATTTATACAAATAAGTCAGCGTACATTAGTTTTCTAAACGCGGGATTGTGACCAACTAATCCAAAGGAAATTACATACTTTCTATATGATTATTTGCCTTATTATTTTATCACTAGCCGCAGTATTACTTTTACTGTGTTTATTATTGGGATAATTATTTCACTACCGCTAGCATGGTTTGTTAATAGATGGAAATATAGATGTATCTACGAGCTTTTCCATGAAGCGTTGAGACTAAACCTTCTTTTCTTGAATAATCCTGTATCAATGTAACAAATAGCAACATCAGCATAAATATAAAATTAAACGGTACTGTTAAAGAGATACAGTCTTATTTTTTGTCTCGCGGCATGCATGGTCGCGATTAGATGTGCAACGCAACGTTTCTACCGCTTACGACTAGTCATGTCTCACCTTTCAGTAACTGGATGGTCTGCAAGTTGTAATAAAACAGTAAACTGTTTTTTTGTTTTTGTTTTCCTAAATCACAAATTAGTTTTGCAAAATACAGGTACAACACTTCTCACCTTTTTAAAGCAGATAACTGTTATGGATCTTTCCCTTTATTGCCCCAGGAGCTTCATCTGAAAAAGAACAAAAATCGGAAAACATGTTTTAGTCAATATTTATTTTATATTTCCTTCTATATAATTGTGCATAGCTTAGAACGGTTTTCAGTTGAGTGTCGAAAGTGACTTGGAATTGCTTACGTTTTGAGTTACTGCGCACGAGCTCCCTGATTGGTTAAGAAAACACTCGAGCCATCTACTCTGCCAATCAGATACAAAAGCAAAACAAATCGCGACTTGGTCGCACGCGTTTTTCCCGCGCTTGGCGCCGGTTAAATGTGTTTGCTACTAATCCCGTTGATTCCTTGCATCGTTTTATGTCTGTTGGATCGGTTATTGTAATTGCTTTGGTTTTTCGTTTTACGACACTCGATTGAAAACTACTCTGATTTATACTAGCTACAATTCCGGCCAAATTTCCTTGAACACTTTCGAAAAAGTGCGATCCTCGTAACTACTTAATGGGTGTTCACACCCCCTTTCCCCCTATTGATGTTGGTAACAGGCAAAATACACTCGTGTAGCAGTTCTTAAGTGGTTTGTTAACATTGAATAGCGGTGGAAAGGGGTTAGGAAGAATACGATATGTCAAAAACGAAGTGTTCCAACAATTATGACCAGGCTTGTAGGTTATCCTAGAGATTCATCGCACGTGGGAATAAATGAAGAAAGATCGAACATACTTTGGATTGAGCGCTTTCATTCTTTCTTATAATTCTTTTTTAATTGGCACATGCGGCATTGTTTTCGTGTAGTGGTGTTCTAACATCCACATATTGGTTCCTCGCATGCCCTAATTAAAAATTAATAGGCGAAAAGGGGACAGTCATATATAAAAGTGATTACCCGAACCACACGAGGTCTAACCATATTTGGCCTGATCATGACAAAACCAAGATTATATTATCAGCGTTAATTTTGCCGGGACAAAAGTTTGTTTCCTTAAAGGAGGTGTTCTAAAGTAGAGGTTCCATGGTATTTACGTAGACAAAACCAATTCTGTGGAATATGTTAATAATTGTTAAGTAGATTCGTACCTATGATTTTTCCTGCTTGACAGTGATAGTCCACTCCAAGGTACTTGTGTATTATTCCGCATGGATTTCCAAACACTTCATTTGACGCCTCCAGTTCGCAATAGTTCTGGCCATTGCATTCGTCTTTAACCTTCTGATCTGAATCTGGTGAGCTACACAAGAAACAATTCGTACAACACCTAAGATGTGATTATCGTTAGCTCTGGTGTACATACCCCCCTCCCCCGACCGTACAAAGGAGAGGAGGGTGGGGGGGGAGGTTTGATGGAATCCCTCTGACAACCCTGATAGCCCTGAGCATGCTCTACAAGATAAGATCGTTTTTTGTTGGTTATGACGTCATATGACGTGAAATGAAACTATCTTGGATCCACCATCTTGGATTTCACTATTTCCTCATAACGTCAAAAAGGCATAAATCGATACAAAATAATAAAACAACAACAATGAAATGTTAAAATGTATTAGAAATATCATTAGAATGAAGAATTATTTCTAACAATTCAAACTTAGGGATAAACGTACATGGCATTACGTGGTTACCATGGCACCGTCAGAAAAAAAAGCAAACAACTACTACAATAAACAACTACAATCAAAGCTCTCGTAAGCGACCACCTCGGGAATTCGAAAAAGAGGTCGTAACTAGATCTGGTCGCTTACGAGAATGTGATGTCGTAAGTGACCACGCCGGCTGAAACAGTAGAGGCTGGCCGCTTACGAAATGCACGAATGCGAATGTACAGGTCACGCATCCACGTACAGAGATTGAAAACTTCTCTTATTCAGATGATTACAAATAATAAAATGTATCATAAATGTGTACACAACAAGTGGTCGCTTGTGCGAGCGTTTAAAAACAAAGGAAACGACCAGTTGGTAATCCCCAAAGGGGTCGCGGTCACTTACGGATGCCGGGAGCGGTCGCTTATGAGAGCTTTTAATTACAGAGTTCGAGTGACAATCAAACGGGGTTACACAATGGTGGTCGTAACTAGAGTTTGGTCGTTTATGAGAGTGATTTTAACGAGAGCTTCGACTGTACTCGAAAGTTTTTATAAGTAAATCAAAATTATGAAAAAACTCATGTTCGTCCGAGGATTATATTTGTTTTACCAAGATTACCGAAGTTTTTCGAAGATTCACGGGTATGAAAGAAGATCACCCAAGATCACCCGAAAATTAGCAAAGATTATTTAGGATCTTCCGAAAATTTTCCAACGTCAAAATACATACAGGCAACGATCATCATCGGCCAGCTCCTCGCCGCATGTCCACTTATCCTCGCGTCCATAGTTCGCTTTCACAACTTCAATCGTTTGTTTTTCTGGACACGTGATATTCTCTGGTGGATCAAACTCGCAGATGGATTTTTTTATTACCTCTGCAACGATTTCAAAATAGAGAAACGTTAGCACTGCAAGAGGCAAACTTTGGTTCGCGTTGTATCCGGATGGAACAGCCTACAATTATCTTCACAATTCCTTGGGATACTTAAATACCATCCAGTGGCAATGTTGTTTGAAGTGAGAAATCAGTATTAAATATTTCTAACCCCTTGTCCACCAAAACAATGTTGAAATATGGCCACAAGTCAACATTGCATTGGGGATGAGGAAGGGGGAGGGGGTGAATAGAAAGACCATCTGTCGGCGAAAAAGGTAACGTTTCCCAAAACTTATCTCGAGCTAGGATTATAGTCCATCAATGGATACACGGGATAGGGACGGATTTTTTTCCATCTTGAGTTTGTGCAATAATGTTTTTTTACCTTTTGCTTGTGAGTGAGTGAGTGAGTGAAGTTGCACGATTTTTTTCTCTACTTTTGCTGTGCAGGAATTTTTGTTTTGGTAATTGACCAACCCCCCCCCCCCCCCCCCCCCCCCCCTTCCCCTTCCCTCCAAAATAAAATGGTCCATCCCTTAACTTGTAACTAAATGATTAATTTCCCTTCTTTTAAAATGTCTTCACGTTGGAATTTAATAGTCACGGCTAGCTGGCGCGGTGGCCTAATGGTTAGCGAGGTCTATATGTCCGAGTCGTGAACATTATTCCACTTGCGTTCGGTTCAGTTAGGTTAGAAAGGTTGCCATCCTCCATCCGATATGTACTGGAGAATTGTTGTGTAACCTGACAAAAATGCTCTATATATGGTCCAATCTACTTTCTCCCAACACATAGTATATTGCCCTAATAATTTGACACAAGCCCATCTCAGCTGAACTTAGCTTTGCATTCCTTAGATCTCCTTAGCCTGCGTGCAAAGTATCGTATTTCTTCTTGGTGATACTGCTTGCAATAGACACGTTTATATGACTAAAGTTATCTTACCTGATTTACAAAGGTAATACATCTGTAAATATTTCCTAACTCCAGCGCATTCGGGCGGATCACCATATTCGTCTTTGCTTGATTCCAGACTGCACACGTTTGTGTCGTCACATGATTCTTGCACCATACTCAATACGGTATCATAATCAGCTTTGCACGTGGTATTAATGAGTTGATCTCCATCCACGCAAATATCAGAATGTTGTCGTCCATAGCTCGCCCACACTGTTGATATGACGTTTTGTGCAGGACACTTTACGGTCCTCGCTGGTTCTCCATCGCAGATTGTCTCCACGAAAAATTCTTAGAAAGAATGTAATATATTTAACGTTACAAATCAAAGCGAATTGAATTAAAACTATTTCAGTTCTCACAAGCACCAAAACTGAGATGAAGAATTATCTGCCCAAAAGTTTCATTTGAGTGCTTTTAAGCCAAACCGACAGTAGTGATTTTGGGGGTATTAGCCTGGAAGGTGAGATTCTAATGTTACGTCCGTAAATGAAACCTTGCTCTAGTGTGCCCATTCACTTGATGAAAGTTATTGAGAAGCACTTTCCTATGATACCGTTTATTATGCTGTGCAAGGTGGTATGTGCATTATGTGACCATTCAAATGAAAGTATTGAGCAGTACTTTAAATGGTACCGCTTATTATGCTGTACAAGATGGTTCTAATGTTCAACTTTTCTGTGGATGAAACTATATGTGCGTGACCGATTGATTAGTGACCGATTGTGTCCCCAAATTAGTATCGGATTTTCCCAGGCTACAAGGCTTGACACATAAATAAAGTTTTCTATTCTATTATATTATATTCTATCAGCACTTTCATGTGGTGTGTTTATTATGTTTTACAAGGCGGTTCTAACTCTTTAGTCTGTGAATGAAACCCCAGTGTGTGACCATTCAAAGCTACTGAGCGTACTTTAAATGGTACCGCTTATTATGCTGTGCAAGATGGTTCTAACTTGTCTGTGGATTAAACTCTAGTGCATGACCGATTGATCAGCACTTTCATGTGGTGTGTTTATTATGTTTTACAAGGTGGTTCTAACTTTTTAGTATGTGAATGAAACCCCAGTGTGTGACCATTCAAATGAAAGCTACTGACGCTACAACAAATGGGTGCATCCTTGTTATTTAAAAAAATCAGTGCTACAGGTCTATAATTACCGCTTGCTGTTTCTGTTTCGTGGACAATGATGGCTGAGATAAAGATAAAAAGGACAACAAGCGTCGCACACTGTAAGGAACAGGAAGACGTTTAATACAACATGAAACAGACAAAATAAACAAATGACCAAACTTTGAACTGAATATTGCTACTCTCCCTGGATGGGATGCTGCTACATGGCAAGTAACCCCGGTATTTTTGTCAGGACTGATCCTACTCCCTTATATATAAGCTATATAGGTATGTGCGGCCCCAAAGGTTATGGTTTTTGAGCCGTTTTGGTCTGAAATATAGGGTATAGATTTTGACCATTTTGGTCTGAAATAGGGTATGTCTTGTGCACTCTGACCTGGAATTTGGTTTGGCTTTCAGACGAAACTATTTTTCCCATTAACATCGTGGAATTTGAAGTCCTTTTCAAATGTTTGCGCAAATGGAACCCATTCCTGGGTAGCTGAAGTCATGTTTTAGACACGTGTACTAATTTTATAGGTCTGAAATAGGGTATCGATATTTGGGTCAGGTCTGAAATATAGGGTATGGAAAATCACATATTTTGGTCTGAAATTGGGTAAGGGTTTTAAGAAGCAGGCCGCACACCAACCACCAACAACAACTCGCCGCTATACACTCCAGGGTTGAGAGATGCCCTGTAATCGAAGAATCGTTGCCTGGTCGAGCTCTAACTCAAACCATTGGATCTAGAGTCCAAACACTGCCAAAGCGTAGGACTGTCGAAGTGATACAACCAGAAAACAGGTTAGTTTCCTAAGAAGTTAATGATTGATATAAGACGCTAAGAATCAATAAATTTAATTTGGTGGTAAGTTAGAGAGTACATTTACGGAAGGCTTGTTCCTGTGGGAATTTCAATGTCAAACCAGTGTTTTACACCATAGTCCATTAGCGTGGCAGAGGAATTGAACTTTGGATTGACCGGGTTACATCTTCAGCCAGTAGTCAGATTAAGTGGCCATGGAGGATTTGAAATCAGTTCATCGGGGCATCCACGATATTTCATGGCCAACAGTTGACCATACAGGGGCACCCAACGGATAGTTTCGGTTGAATATCTGTTCGGAAGGCCTGCAATCGCCTCAGATATTCGGTTAAGAAAATGTCATCTCGAACTTTCTTAATATGGGAAAATTAATGCCTTTTGTTTTCGGAGAGATAACAATGTCGTTTTGGGTACAAAAACAGGTCAGCTAGGATTTTCGGAAAGGCAAAAGCAGCTAATAAATTCGGGAAATCAGATTTCAATCCCTAAAATTTTCTGAAGTTTGAAAGTTCAGCTAACGTATCCGAACAGATACATATTTCTTAGCCTTTAAAAATAAGCCATTGAACTGCACTAACAGTACAATTATAACGTAAAAACGACGTTCCGACCTACAGAAAAAAATTCTCGTTGGGTGCCCCTGACCATACTGGGATACACTAATGGCACTAATGCCTCCGAAAAACAAATACAGAAATCAAAAGTCAAACAAGGCTCGAAAACTTGTTTACGTCGTCTTGTGATCTATAAAATGAATTATTTTTCTTATGTTTCCAGCTAACGTCTTACTGGCTTCCTCGACCATCTTTACTAGAAACAGTTCTTAACCAAATTAACCTTTACTATAAATGTGAAAGAGGAATACCTTATTCTAGGAAATTAGCGCTCCATGAAATTAACGCGAATAGCAAAAATTCGCGTTAGTTTAAGTCGCGTTAATTTTGTGAGCGTTAATTTCCGCGACATTAATAAAGTGCAGCGTTAATTTTCGCGACCTTAATTTCCATAACCCCAAATTCTGGATCCTGTACAGACATATTTGACGCTAAGGAAACAATAGCTTTCTCTTTACTGCACACTGTATTTCAATCTTTTACTTGTAAAAGGGTAAAAAAGCAATACAACAATATTCCAGTTCACCCTCGCTTTCAGAAGAGCAGTTCTCGACATCTGAGTTCTTGTATTTCGCCTAAAATATCTTTGTTTCTTTGTGTTAATCGCGTTAATTTCCTTCATTTTGAAATTTTACCTCCTCTTTCGCGTTAATTTCCTTTATTTGGAATTAATTTTCCTCCAATTCGCGTTAATTTAAGTCGCGTTAATTTCAAATACCTTAATTAACACGAGCGTAAATTCCTATAATAAGGTAATAGCTAGCGATATTAGTAAATAGCGCCATGTAACAAAAAATACATGTCAAAGCAAATAACTTTAAAACTCATCTCGTTAAAAAGTATTCAAGTGTAAATCAATTCAATGTAAGACGCGTGGTGTGAAATGTAAAAAAATATACTTTTTTATAGATAAATCGCACCCATAAAGAATGGACGCTTAACGTTGAGAAAAAGGCCACTGCACGCTGCCTATGCTATATATAATTGCTCGATCACGATTTGCTGATTAGAAATAAACTGGAATTGAAATATTCTTAACGCGATAATAAACCAATATTAAATGTGAAAATGATGAAAAAAGTCACCAAATTTACCTGACTTCTTGAGAATAACATCTTGTTTGTCTCTCACAGGAAACAAAAATATATTATCGCTAACAAAAAACAGCTCACTGTTCCCCTTTTGTTGTTTAATATTTCGCGTCCTGACGTCCCAATCAAATATTTCATTCTATTACCAAGCAAGTTTTGTCTTTGGTGGTTTGTTTTATGAATAGAAAACAAGTTACTCAGTCCGGTCACCTGTTTTACCATTATAAGATAACCAGCCAAACTGACAAGCAAGGAGCCACTCCTCAATGATCGGTAAGGACTGATTTATGCCAATTGTACATGTTTATGGTTAATAGGCAAATAGTAACTTAGTCGGGTAAAATATCCCAATTTTAGATAATTAACACCGAAAAGCCCCATTGGGGAGTGTTAAAAAAGTGTGTATTGTATTGTAACTGCGGCAATGTCCAGGGTGTTTGCTGCCTTTCCGTGTCCTCTTCGCACAAAGCGGCAATATTTGAACCCAATGCTGAAAGCCAAAACACGTTCGTCGTTATGGCAAATGCACATCATGAAATAGCTCAGGTATACATCAACTGACGTCAGCTGTACAGTGCGTTGATATTCGTTCCAACGTATATCACGTGACGGATTGATAACTCAATGACAGGGGTTGGAATCCATCACCACATGCATTAACCAGAATCGATCACGCGTGTCACGCCGTTTACAGCATAATTATTAAACCGTCTCACGCAGACGCTCTTTGGGCTCGTAACGCGGTGGAACACTTGACTAACCGAAAGGAAGTCTACCAAGGAGGCTTGGTTAGTACATGACGGAGTAAAAGAATATAGAAGGATTCTAACACCATTGCATGACCGCTGATACGCCAGAAATGATTTATAGTCGACTCTCACCATAAGACGGACACCATCAGGATCAGCACCAACTGTCCGTCTTAGGGAGATGTCCGCCTTAGAAAGAGTCTGCGTAAAATGACACCAGTAATTCAGAGACAGTGAAGGTTTTCTTTTTCAAAAAGTCGCATGTTTTGATATATTACTCACTGTACATGTACTTGTACGTTTAGGCTGCACTGCATTACCATGCATACGTCGAATATATTGTCAGCTCGGGTTGAAAGCGGACTCCAAATGCGAGTATTTGCTAGTTTTAACGCAAATACTGCTTTCTCGAATCGTATTTCCTGTCAGTATTCGATATTTGTTGCGTGCGCTCTGAACCAAAAAAAGCACACCAAAAGTGTCCGTTGACTGTTTCAAATTGTCATTGATCCGTTTTAGAGAAGTGTATGTGTTAAAAAAAGTATAAAGAGTTATTTTACAGTGACATGATTGACGTATACGGCAGGAACTAACTCCAGGTTTCCAGAGAGGTCTCTGTTAACAGCGAATAGTTTACTGTATTTTCAAATAACACACACGGATTAACAGTCAGGGTATTCTGCTTCGCTCAAGTGTTAACTCGAGTTAACCCTCGGACGGTAAGGTGGGATGCCAGTCACCGGTACCCCGCCTCCTTCCAGCATGAGGTTTTTCACAATTTCTCCGGGATTCTAAAACTTTCAATAGCTGTTCATTATATCTCCGAACATTTTTCCGGACGCAGTTGAAAACTGCTGAGTACAGTAACATTACATCCGGGGTTTTTTCTATTGACGTAACGATTTTATTACAAAAACTATCATTACAATATGTTATTACAATTATTACAGCATCACTATTACAGAAGAAAAATAATCATTACAATACTATTATATATGTACGAGCAACAGAGCAAATCCTCAATTTACATTAATTATTGGAACAGAAGCATGATAGCCCTCCACAATATATTGAATCACAAAATAAAACGACTTTCATTAAAAAATACTCATTTGAATTTTGGTTCAAATACGGTATAGAGAATTTTTCTGCTAACTCCTACTCACTTCCGCTCCTTTGCAATTCTGCTGTTTTATTGCATGCATGCATGTGTGACAGGCGGTTTATTGGGCCGGGGATTAGCACCAAGTTTTCTATTTGGTACAAACCACACAAGTTAGTTCATGGCCTTCAATATACGGCTTGCATGGTAAGTCATAACCACAATTTACCTGCACTGTGTACAGCAAAGCTCCATCTGTGCTAGCGTGGGTTCCCGGTACAACCTCTGCATCTTCGTCGATGCACACATATTCACTGGAATGAGCATGGTCATAATGCGAGGTCATCAAATACCCATAATACTCTCTGGTCCAACCCGAGGGACACTTGTTGGTTGCTGGGATCATGATCTGGGAGCCACGTGATCTGACGTAACACACAGCGCATGGTGCATTGTGATCCTGTATGTTGTTTTTAAAGCCTGGGAATGAGCCTGATTCATACTCGACACCATATATTGCAGCTGTGCCTTGAAATCCACTCTCGTATTTATCATATATGGGATTGTTAGTGAGACAGAGGAAGTTGGAACCGCCGCCCGTATGAGTGTAGCGACCACTGCCCATCACACCTGCAAACAGCGAGAAAGAAGATTTAAAAAAAAAACAGTCAGGTCAATCTAAAATGTCAAAAGTCCCTCTATTTTTTTCATGTCGATCGTCGAGCGAGACGCAGTTTTCGATCTTGAATTTCATGGCGCGCGAAATCTGGGGGAGAAAAATACTACCTGTGATACCGGGACTAGGGGCGGTCAAACCACATGTTTGCACTATTACATGTACATATATTCAATATTGCTTTGGCGAAGTGTTTGCTCATTTTAAAATACTTCTTATATGTCGATTTCTGATGGGACCAAAAGGATCGCTGACTATGGGGACGAGAATGAGGCTGCATTTGAAGCAGAGGCAAAACTCAACCCAGCTTGCCACTGATGAGTTATATAACTTCCTCGTCTACGATCGTCGACTTACTCGTGCATTGAGGGGTGCAAGAACTCTCAATGGTTATTGTCGATAAATCCATGCCACCGTTTACCTTATTTACTGTCAAAGAAACGATCAATTGGTTGTTATGTGTTTGAACAAAAAGACGGCAGGATACTCCTTCTAAATGGTTCAACTGTGTTGCATGCAGTTTATTTCGCAAAGTCGTTAGAAGAACGTTCTAAATCTGAAAAACTCGTATAGTTTATAACAATTCCTTCCTTTGCTAAACTAGTTTTTTTTTTCACTGAAGTGGGTTAATAACGCTCGAAAAGTCAGCTAATTCACATTATAAACTCTCGGATAGTTTACTCGTACATTTTCTTTATTATTGTTAGTTTTTATTTCATTAGGCGCATGTGCTTTCTCTCCTTACCCGTGTATACTACAGTGGCATCTCCGGAACAATCTGTTCGTCCCCAGCGGTTGTAACTCACACCTGACAGCCCCTGTCCTTCTTGCCCCTTTACCCCCTGAGGTCCCGGATATCCCGCAGGCCCAGTACTTCCCGTTCGACCAACATCACCTGAGTAATCGAAAATTAAGCATATGTTGTTGTTGTTGTTGTTGTTGTTGTTTTTGAATAAAAAATATCTGAAACCAGCAGCTCACTTAAGAGATGGGAAGGTATATCTTGGTAGTAATGAAAAACCTAAATAAAAAAACTCGTCGAAACATCCATCATCCATGAAAAGGCACTTTCCAAAATGATTGTTGCAGCAATAAAGAGCCAAAATGTGGGACAACTTTTAGTTAATTCATATTCTTTTGTGTGTGCATCCTATCCAATCAGAAGTCGAAGATAACTACACTCTGATCGGATAATATGCGTGCACGAAACAATGCGAATTAGTTAAAAGTGGTCACACTATTGGGCTCCTTGCTAATCCTAGCCTGTTTGAGTGTGTATAGGGGGTATCGTGGGTCGAAACTACAGACTTTGAGAAGATAAATAATTAAAAACTTACATCATGTACATCAGGGGGGCGGGGGATAGAAAATCCTGATAAATGGTTTGCATAATTACGGACATAGCGGTGCCGGGAAACCGAGTGTGCGCAGTAGCACTCAACTAGTTGCTAAGAGGATTGTCACACGGGAACTTATTAACAATAAAAAAGCTTGTCAGGCAAGAAATTCACACCTAAAATTAGTATGCATGATGACAAAAAGGTGTTTTTCCTTGGTTGTTTTCGCTCGAAAACGAAGACTTGTTTTTTCGTTGTTGTCCGATTTCGCTTCGCCTCGTATATTACGATAAACATTTTCATCCGACTTCGCTTCCCTTTCCATGACGTTGCTGTACCTTTTGGTCCCGTAATTCCTCGTGGTCCCGCGGGTCCTTCTCTCCCGTCTCTCCCGTCCCGTCCTAAAAATTGAGTACAGTTAATGTAATCGTTAAATGACATATCATTACAAGATATCGACTGCTAGACGTATAAATACATGGGTAAGGTTGTATCTAACAACTAACAATGAAGAATTGACTTAACCTTGGCTGACAACTTCTCTTCAAAGAGTCACTATATGGACAGATATTTTATGACGTCTTGAAAGGGTTAACAGTGCATTCGAAGCACTGCCTTTTCTTCTGCTTCAGCCCTACGAACTACAAAAGTAACTAAGCTAGTAGCTAGATAGTCTAGACTAACGATAAACACGAGTTTAATCATTACCCGAAGATCCGGGGGGACCTGACATGCCATCTCGTCCGTCTCGACCTAAATAATTATAGATCCAAAGAACAAATTAAATGAAAGAAAAAAATAACAGCATCACGGTCATCACCAGGTCATTTTTAAATGAGCGAAAGTTTTTGAAAATTATTGAAAGTAAAATTCCCTAAACAACTGATGTTTACTGACCTCGAAGAGACGACCTCATCCGAAAATCGTTAGAGAGGTTAACTGCTCTGAAAAATAAATAAAATAAAAGCCGTTATCAGCAGGAACAAACGGGTATTACCGCAGATCATGTCAGTGTTAAAACCTCGTCAGGGCTGAGAACCAGATTGTGTCAGTGGTACTTGAAACGTTTCTGTTTCGTAATGTCCAATCAGAAATAAAAAGCCCATGTTTTCGTCACTACGTGCATACGTCACGTTGCTTGGTAACGGAGTCCCTGCTCTGTCGATTCACGGACATCAGGAAGTGCTTCACTCCTGGCGGAAATGGAATCTTAGGCATGCTTGTCGATCAACTGCTTAGTCCCGTGAGAAGTGTAAGTGGGGGGTGGGGGGGGGGGGGGCACAAATTGAGGGGAGGGGGGGTGATCGTCGGAGATTTGAAATGAATCCCTAAAGTAATAGGTACCAGAATCTCGTTTTGTGGGTGTGGCTCAAATTCATTTTACCCCTGGGAGTTACCAATTCTAAGACGAAATTAGTTTACGTTCCCGTAGGTACCGAGAAAGGTACGACGATCACCCCCGTCACTTTTATACCGGAGTTCCCTCCTCCTCTACTTGCGGTAATTCATGCTGAGATGAATTAGTCAGGTTTTCATAGCGTGCAAGACGTTTCATAGCCCATTTATGACTTCAAGAACATCAAATATAAATCAAAAAGTAACTATCGAATGCATATGTCTCACTTGCTCTCCACTGCGATAACTCTCTTAGTAAGGTCTGACAAACTGGTTGTGGGGTTAGCACTTCGCTTAGGTCTTGCAGCGCTGAGCGATCCGTCCATGTTATTCTCGGTCCGGCTGCGTTTGAGTTCCTGGAGTTCTTCTGAAATCACACTGAGCTTGCTCTCAACCAAACCAAGACGCCTTTTCATAGAGACCAGAGAAACGGACAGGAAGACGATGCATGAGAGCACGCACGCAATTGCCACGAAGTACACCAAACAGCGAATTCGCTCCGATGTCAACCTTTTCGTAGGTTCTCTGGCCTTGTTTGATTCTTGCTCCATTTGAAGATGAGCTACGTGACGAATTCAAACTGCTAGGTTTGTTATATCAAAATATGTGATACGATTGAATTCGACCGCAATATAATGGAACGTGTTCAGGCTTGCCGTATGCCAAGAAGGAAGGGAATTTGATCATATGTAGGTATGATCAGTTTCATTGCGGTTTCGATTTCGATCGTTTACAGATAAGTGCTTCAGTATTCATCTGTTGTACTTTACATAAACGTGTAAGCTATTGTACGCTTAAAGTCCTTGTAAACCAAAACCAAAAGAAAAATAAATGTTATCATTTTATTATGATAGCGTTTGCCTTTCTTATTCGAAGTGTGGTCTTAGTAAACAGAAGCTATTTCATCCACTAAAATTATTTTTGGGGTAAAAAAATTTGAAAGTGGGCCAATTTTCGTGCCGAGTCAAAACGATAATATTACAAGACAGTTGACTAACTGTGAGTAGACACGAGAGTTCACGAGAGTTAAATTGTAATATAATGTATTTTTTAGACGCAGGGCCCCTATGGATACCAGCCTAGAGCTGAATGGGCAACCCTGCTTAAATAAAGATTACTTACTTACTTTTCCGGAAAACATTAAAATAGAGGTTCAGAAGAAACTGATGTATCCGGGGGAGTAACTCCCTTGATATAAAAGTGACAGGAATGTGTTCGTATTTCGTTTCCTCGATTTGCTCGTCTTATATTATATTCACACTTCACAGAAGCTTATTAGTTAGCTCCTTGTGTAAAATTGTTACTCCTGTAATCATGAGCTATAGGAAACGTGGGTTTTGACTAAATAAAAGCAAATTACTTACAAACAAGTAGTCCTTTGTCTTTAATTGCCATCTCAGCCGACTATACATTCGGTATTAAGGATTAAATCACAGCTTTGTATCCAATTGATCGTCAGTGCTTTCTTTACTTTCGTTACGCTTTGGTAACCAAGCTTTTATTGAACTCAGAGGCCCGGATGCTAAGTTTGTGGTTCACATGCTAATAAAAAATCACTGGGTGGGAAGAACTTTTTCGTTGCTAGGAGATTTGGGTTTCTGGCCAATCACAGAGCCGAAAAAACAATGGGCATTGTTTTTCAAATTCGTGGTCAGCTGGTAAGGTCAACGAAAACTCTCTGTCCCCCAGTTAGTAGAAAAACTGCGACAAAATCAAGACTTTCCCCACGGGGATGGCGACATGAAAAATGTAAACAGGAATGTATTAAATAAATTTCGACTGAATAAAAGCAAATAACTTACAATGAAGTAGTTATTTATCTTTTATTGTCTCCTCAGCCGCTATTCGTTTGATATCGAGGGCATAAAAGCTGGCTTATTTAACGAATAGTTCTCTCTCAGTCACTGTTCGGTCCATTCGAATCGACAACAAAAGTTCTCATCGTTACGAAGAAAACTCCTCTTCAGATCGCACAGTCGCTGTTTGAAGAGAGAAAATAAAGGGATGTTCTAATTTTGGACAAGATTATAAGCTAAATTTGAGTATAAATTTGAGTTGAAAAGTGGATGTTAACAGTAGTTGTGTTAATTATTTCTTACCTCGAAAAGTTCAACGAAATTCGAACTGACCTGTCTTCCGAGAAAATTTTCGATTCAAGGTTTCCCGCTCGTTTGAGACCCCCCAAGGTGGCCACCCTGAACTTCCTTATTTGGAGTTGGCCACCCGGCTGTCTTACGAGCTTCGAACGATTAATCAGAAAGGTTTTCCTACCCAGTGATTTTTACCGTTAGTCAAAAATTCAAATTAGACCAAGCTTAGCATCCGGGCCTCCGAGTTCAATAAAAGCTTGGTTACCAAAGCGTAACGAAAGTAAAGAAAGCACTGACGATCAATTGGATACAAAGCTGTGGTTTTATCCTTAATACCGAATGTATAGTCGGCTGAGATGGCAATTAAAGACAAAGGACTACTTGTTTGTAAGTAATTTGCTTTTATTTAGTCAAAACCCACGTTTCCTATAGCTCATGCTGTAATCTTGAAAAAAGTGTGAATAAAACAAAAGTGCCTTTTTATGGATGATGGCTGTTTCGACGAGTTTTTTTTATTTAGGTTTTTCATTACTACGAATCTTCTTAAGTGCACTTCTAAATATGGCAAACTGCATATACCGCAGGATAGCCCTGCCAATATCAAATCATCACTTTAAAGCTATAAAAACAAATTTCATTTAAAAAAGGCTCATTTGAACTTTGGTTGGAAAAAAAAAGTGACATTTTCTACCTACTCCCACCCACATCTGCCCCTTTGCAAATCTGCTGTTTTGCAGTATAAATGGCACGATAGGCGGTTTATCGGGAGTTAGCACGTTTTCTATTTGGTACAAACCACACAAGTCAGTTCATAACCATGAATATACGGCTTGCACGGTAAGCCGTGACCACAATCCCCCTGTACCACGTACAACAAAGCTCCGTTAGTGTCAGCGTGGGTTCCTGGTACAACCTCTGCATCTACGTCGACGCACACATATTCACTAGAATGGGCATGGTCGTAATGCGAGGTCATCAAATACCCATGATACTCTCTGGTCCAACCCGAGGGGCATTTGTTGGTTGCTGGGATCATGATCTGGGAGCCACGTGATCTGACGTAACACACAGCGCATGGTGCATCGTGGTTTTTTATGTTGTTTTTAAACCATGGGAATGATGCTGATTGATACTCGACACCATATATGGCAGCTGTGCCTTGCCAGCCACTCTCATACTTGTCATATATGGGATTATTGGTGAGGCAAAGGTAATTGGAGCCGCCGCCAGTGTGAGTGTAGTATTCACTGCCCATCACACCTGCAAACAGCGAGAAACGAGAAGATAAAAAAACAGCGCTCACTCTAAACTGTGAACAGTCCCTCTATTTGTTTTCATGCCGATCGTCGAACGGGTCGCAGTGTTCGATAGTGAAGCGGCCATCTTGAATTTCATGTTGCGCGAAATCTGGGGAGAGAACAAAACTACTTGGGGTAACGGGACTGGGGGTGGCCAGTTTGGTCATTCCATCAAACCACCTGTTTGCAGTATTACATGTAAAGATATTCAATGTTGCTTTGCCGATGAGCGGTTGCTCGTTTAAAAAAAACGCTTCTCATCTGTTGATATCTGATGGGACCATGAAGTATGCATAAAAAAAGTTCCAACTTTTGCAACAGATTGTATTTGAAGCAGAGGCAAAAGTACACCCAGCTTGCACTGATATCAGTTATCAAACACCTCGCTCGTCTACGGTCGTCGACTTACTCGTGCATTGAACTATCCATGATTATTGTCGATAAATCCATGTTACCGTTTACCTCATTTACTGTAAATAAATGATCAATTGGTTGTGTATGTGTTTATAAAAAAAGACAGGATACTCCTTCTAAATGCATGGTTCAACTATGTTGCATGCAGTTTATTTCGCAAAATCATTAGAAACTAGTTTTTTTTTCTGAAGTGGGTTAATAACGCTCGAAAAGTCAGCTAATTCACATTATAAACTTTATTACTGTTAGTTTTATTTTATTAGGCGCATGCGATTTCTCTCCTTACCCGTGTACACTACAGTGGCATCTCCCGAGCAACTTGTTCGTCCCCAGCGGTTGTAACTCACACCTGACAGCCCCTGTCCTTCTTGCCCCTTTAGTCCCTGAGGTCCCCTGATATCCCGCAGGCCCAGTACTTCCCGTTCGACCAACATCACCTGTTGGCAGTAATAGACAATTGAACATAATATGTTGTTGTTGTTGTTGTTGTTGTTGTTTTGAATCACAAATCTATGAAACGAGCGGTTCACTTTAAAGATGGGAAGGTATACTGGTAGCAATGAAAAACCTAAATAAAAAACTCGTCGAAACATCCATCATCCATGAAAAGACACTTCCAAAATGATTGTTACATCAATAAGGAGCCAAAATGTGTGACAACTTTTAGTTAATTCATATTCTTTTGTGTGTGCTCCTACCCAATCAGAAGTCGAAGATAGCTATACTCTGATCGGATAATATGCGTGCACGAAACAATCTGAATTGTTTAAAAGTGGTCACACTATTGGGCTCCTTGCTAATCCTAGCCTGTTTGAGTGTGTATAGGGGGTATCGTGGGTCGAAACTACAGACGTACTTTGAGAACATAAATAATTAAAAACTTACATCATGTGCATCGGGGGGGGGGGGGGGGGGGGGGGGGATAGAAACTCCTGATAAATGGTTAGCATAATTACGGACATAGCGGTGCCGGGAAACCGAGTGTGCGCAGTAGCCACTCACCTAGTTGCTAAGAGGATTGTCCCACGATAACTTATTAACAATAAAAAAAGCTTGTCAGGCAAGAAATTCACACCTAAAATTAGTATGCATGATAACAAAAGGTGTTTTTCCTTGGTTGTTTCGCTCGAAAACGAAGACTTGTTTTTCGTTGTTGTCTGATTTCGCTTCGCCTCGTATATTACGATAAACATTTTAATCCGACTTCGCTTCCCTTTCCAATAGTAGCACTACTGACCGTAATCCGAAAGACTCTCGCTGTAGCATATAAATGCAGCTCAGACTGATTTTTTTCGCTTGTTGTTTCACGCTGCGCCGAGATATTTTCTCGGCGGCAGAAATTTCAGGGCAGAATCCGCCAGCACTGCGTTTTCAGGCTACACGCGAACGCTGCGAGCTTGAAAACGTTTCCCGGTTAGAAACAATGAAGTTTTGGTGACGTCATTCTTAGCAACGGCTTGATTGACACACGATTCGCACTGTTGGTCTGTGGCCCGGCACCGCTATGTCCTCAAAGAAAAGTGCCGGCTTTCTATCGCCCTCCCCCCCCCCCCCCCCCCCCCCCCCCCCCCCCCCCCCCCCCCCCCCCCCCTTCCCCTTATATGTAAATGCATGACGTTGCTGTACCTAAATTTAAATTTAAATTTATTATTTTGATGATATATGTCAATTTCTTTCTTTTTTATATTAATATTAGTAAATTCCGACTTATTTGTATATACTAGTTCTAAATTTATAAATGTAATTTTTTAGAAATGTAATTCCTAATTTTTAGTATAGTAGGTCCACATCAGCCCTTTGGCTGCCTTTTTACCAACCTACTCATCAAATAAAGTATGTATGTATGTATGTATGTATGTACCTTTTGGTCCCGTAATTCCTCGTGGTCCCGCGGGTCCTTCTCTCCCGTCTCTCCCGTCCCGTCCTAAAAATTGAGTACAGTTAATGTAATCGTTAAATTACATATCATTACAAGATTTCGACTGCTAGACGTATAAATACATGGGTAAGGTTGTATCTAACAACTAACAATGAAGAATTGACTTAACCTTGACTGACAACTTCTCTTCAAAGAGTCACTATATGGACAGATATTTTATAACGTCTTGAAAGGGTTAACAGTGCATTCGAAGCACTGCCTTTCTTCTGCTTCAGCCCTACGAACTACAAAAGTAACTAAGCTTGTAGCTAGATAGTCTAGTCTAAGGATAAACACGAGTTTAATCATTACCCGCAGATCCGGGGGGACCTGACATGCCATCTCGTCCGTCTCGACCTAAATAATTATAGATCCAAAGAACAAATTAAATGAAAGAAAAAAATAACAGTGTCACTGTCATCACCAGGTCATTTTTAAATGAGCGAAAGTTTTTGAAAATTATTGAAAATAAAATTGCCTAAACAACTGATGTTTACTGACCTCGAAGAGACGACCTCATCCGAAAATCGTTAGAGAGGTTAACTGTTCTGAAACATAAATAAAATAAAAGCCGTTATCAGCAGGAACAAACGGATTTTACCGCAGATCATGTCAGTGTTAAAACCTCGTCAGGGCTGAGAACCAGATTGTGTCAGTAGTACTTGAAACGTTTCTGTTTCGTAATGTCCAATCAGAAATAAAAAGCCCATGTTTTCGTCACTACGTGCATACGTCACGTTGCTTGGTAACGGAGTCCCTGCTCTGTCGATTCGCGGACATCAGGAAGTGCTTCGCTCCTGGTGGAAATGGAATCTTAGGCATGCTTGTCGATCAACTGCTTAGTCCCGTGCGTGTAAGGTGATACACACGGGGTGGGGGGGGGGGGGGGGGGCACACTTCCGTATCAAATTGAGGGGGCGGGGTGATCGTCGGAGATTTGAAATGAATCCCTAAAGTAATAGGTACCAGAATCTCGTTTTGTGGGTGTGGCTCAAATTCATTTTACCCCTGGGAGTTACCAATTCTAAGACGAAATTAGTTACGTTCCTGTAGGTACGAGAAAGGTACGACGATCACCCCGTCACTTTTATACCGGAGTTCCCTCCTCCTCTACTTGCGGTAATTCATGCTGAGATGAATTAGTCAGGTTTTCATAGCGTGCAAGACGTTTCATAGCCATTTATGACTTCAAGAACATCAAATATAAATCAAAAAGTAAACTATCGAATGCATATGTCTTACTTGCTCTCCACTGCGATAACTCTCTTAGTAAGGTCTGACAAACTGGTTGTGGGGTTAGCACTTCGCTTAGGTCTTGCAGCGCTGAGCGATCCTTCCATGTTATTCTCGGTCCGGCTGCGTTTGAGTTCCTGGAGTTCTTCTGAAATCACACTGAGCTTGCTCTCAACCAAACCAAGACGCCTTTTCATAGAGACCAGAGAAACGGACAGGAAGACGATGCACGAGAGCACGCACGCAATTGCCACGAAGTACACCAAACAGCGAATTCGCTCCGATGTCAACCTTTTCGTAGGTTCTCTGCCTTGTTTGATTCTTGCTCCATTTGAAGATGAGCTACGTGACGAATTCAAACTGCTAGGTTGTTATATCAAAATCTGTGATACAATTGAATCCGACCGCAATATAATGATACGTGTTAGCTTGCCAAATGCCAAGAAGGAAGTGAATTTGATATGTAGGTATGATTTTATTTCGGTTTCGATTTCGATCGTTTACAGATAAGTACTTCCTTGTAAGCTATTGTATTGTAGCGTTTGCCTTTCAGTATTCCGAATATGTGGTATTAGTAAACAGAAGCTATTTCATCCACTAAAATTATTTTTGGGGAAAAAAAAAATTGGAAAGTGGGCCAATTTTCGTGTGGTCAAAACGATAATATTACAAGACAGTTGACTAATTGTGAGTAGACACAAGAGAAAAAACACGGAAAACAGAGAGAGAGGTTCAGAAGGCACTAATGTATCGGGAGGAACAACTCCCTTGATATAAAAGTGACAGGAGTGCGTTCGTATTTCGTTGAGCTGTTCCTCAGTTAGGCTCGATTTCCCGCTCTCTCGAGTCTGGTCTTCGTTCCTCCCCGAGACGAGAAGAGGAGAGAGGCGCGTGGGCTCAATTTCCCGAACAGTTGCAGGTAATCGATCGAGCCTATTCCTCAGTTTGCCCGTCTTAATTCACACTTCACAGAAGTTTATTATTTTGCTCACGTACGCTCGGCTTTATATCGAGTGCTCGACAAAATCCGGCCCAGATTTTGTCGAGCACTCGACACGTATTATATATTTTTAGCACGAGACGTTTGAAGCGAGTAAATAAAATTAAGTTTCCGAGGACTAAAAACGTCGACGACGACAATAAAACAAACTTATTTATGATTTAATATTGATAAGTAATTAACAATTATCCTGCCGAATATCGCCAGACCAGACGATATTCCGCAAGATTGAGCACAATAATTGTTTTAGTATTACATTGTATTGTATTCATTGTATTCATCAAATTGTCAACGAGTCACATAATATCCTGAAAGTCCTCTCAAACTCAGCAGCGCTTTCCAATAGGTCGGACGAGTCTTCTTAAGTGCACTTCCAAATATGGCAAACTGACTGCATATACCGCAGGATATATGACAGATAACAAGGGCTTATTGACCAAATATGGGCATGCATCGTGACAATTTGTAGACTAATAAGCGGTCATTTAACCTGCATAACATTATTGACCCTAATTATCAAAATTAAAGCATGACAGCCCTGCCAATATCAAATCATCACTTTAAAGTTATAAAACAAATGTTATTAAAAAAAGCTCATTTGAACTTCGGTTGAAAAATAAAAGTAGATAGTGGCATTTTCTACTCCCACCCACCTCTGCCCCTTTGCAAATCTGCTGTTTTGCAGTATGCATGGCATGATAGGCGGTTCATCGGGAGTTAGCAAGTTTTCTATTTGGTACAAACCACACAAGTCAGTTCATGACCATGAATATACGGCTTGCACGGCAAGCCGAAACCACAATACCCCTCCACCACGTACAACAAAGCTCCGTCTGTGTCAGCGTGGGTTCCAGGTAGAACCTCTGCATCTGCGTCGATGCACACATATTCACTGGAATGGGCATGGGTGTAATGAGAGGTCATCAAATACCATAATACTCTCTGGTCCAACCCGAGGGGCACTTGTTGGTTGCTGGGATCATGATCTGGGAGCCACGTGATCTGACGTAACACACAGCGCATGGTGCATTGTGCTGATCCAAGTTGTTTTTAAAGCCTGGGAATGAGCCTGATTGATACTCTGTACCATGTATAACCGCTGTGCTTTGAAGCCCACTCTCATACTTGTCATACATGGGATTGTTGGTGAGACAGAGGAAGTTGGAACCGCCGCCTGTATGCCTGTAGAAGTCACTACCCATCAACCCTGTCAAACAACAAGAAATACAAAGCAAATCAATCCGACGACCGACGAAATCTAGGACTTAAGGACTTATGCGCAACTCCCAATACTTCCTTTTGAGGTCACGAGCATCCCCGCCCTTTGACAGTGGAGTCACCCCCCCCCCCCCCCCACCCTCCACCGCGCCTCCCCCGGCTTGGATCTAAGTTGCGAAACATTGACTTTGTGGAGTCCTAGCTGATAGCTGGCATATATATATTTTTCCTAATTTACTTGTTATTATCATTAATTTTCTTCGTTAATAATAATAATAATAATAATAATCTTTATTTATATAGCGCCGTTTCTACTAAAAAACCAACAGCGCTTAACAAAACTACTTATTATAAACAAATAAAACATTACTTTACTGATATGAAAATTTACTATTATAAAAACGAATAATTATAAGGAAAGCAAAGATTTAAAAGGAAACGATTAAATAAAATATCAATAAGATATCAATAAGATATCAGACCTCCTTACCAGTGTATACTACAGTGGCATCTCCGGAGCAATTTGTTCGTCCCCAGCGGTTGTAACTCACACCTGACATCCCCTGTCCTTCTTGTCCCTTTAGTCCCTGAGGTCCCGGATGTCCGCAGGCCCAGTACTTCCCGTGCGACCAACATCACCTGTTGTTATTAAAAAGAGAAAATATGCAATTTAGCATGAAATATATAGAAATAAGTCTTTAACCCTATTCTGCCTGGAAGGGGGGGGGGGGGGGGGGGGGGAGGCAGAAAGTGCCCGCGCTGACTTCAAATGTATCGTACTTAAAGAGCATTCAAGCAATCATAGCTAAACTTTATGACTTTTCCTAAAAATTAACTGGAAATATTTTGGTGTGCCAATTTTTTGATCACGTGACTTGACGTTTCCATGGCAACCAAGTATTGACAGGCCGTTTTAGCCAAATTTGGCATTTTCAGTTTAAATGTCCGTTTTCATGAGATTTTCGCTTTTTCGAAGAGTTTCTTCCACAATCTTTGCAATTTTTGCATCCTCATATTGTTTTCGATTTTTCAAATCAAATTTGGTGATTTTCTGACATTTCTGAACAATTGAAAAATCCAAGATGGCGGATCCAAGATGGCGGACAGGTTTAAAGTATGACGTTATTTCGGCGTGAGATGATATTATAATTGATTCGTAATTGCCACTAAAATAAACATGTTTGAATGCTTTATTCACCACATAAGTTTCATTTTTAAAGCACAAATACTTTTCGAGATACAGATCGTTTTACCCAAATTTGTTGATTTTCTAGCTTAATTTTCAGTTTTCAAAACTTTTTGCTTTTTTCGATGAAATCCTTCCAAAATCTTTGCCGTTTAGCATCTTTATATTTTTCTTGATTTTTTTCAAAGCAAATTTGGAGATTTTCTGACATTTCTGAACAATTTAGAAATCCAAGATTTAGGATCCAAGATGGCGGATTTTTTTAACGTATGACGTCATTATGGCGTGTATGACGTCATAATTGACACGCGACTGCCACTAAAATAAAGATTTTCGGATGCTTTACACACCATGTAAGTTTCATTTTCGTAGCGTCAATAATTTTCGAGATACATAGGGGGGGGGGGGGGCACTATCTGCCCCCCCCCCCCCCCCCCAGGCTCATGAACAAAAAAAAAAGCCCAGGCCGAATAGGGTTTAAAACGAACAAAAGCCTAAATCCCACAAACTCATTAGCTTGTCATTCAAATTTTTATCACGTGAAAATACACATTCAAATTGGTAGCTTTTATAAAATCGCGTTGATGTGAAAGATTACATCAATCTCGAGCTCATACCGACAGAACTTAATTTTCGTTCAGCAAACATATTTAATATCTCGATCCATTCTGTCAGTGACGTTTAAACCTTGGAGCAATGAAGAGAGAAGTCGTTTTAGGGAGATGGTTGGGACGAAAAATCCTTCCCGTTGTAGAGAGGTGGCCGTTTGCAGGGGGAGGTTCGGGTGGTCCGGACCCCCCATTAAACCCGAGGGATTTTTGTTTTCTCCATTATCCATAGCAAAACCATCTCCAGGATCCACCAAAATGTACATTTCAGAGCCTGAAATCTCAATTTTTGTCTGGTGGAGGCCTCCAAACACCCCATCCGCTCCTTTTAATAATAACTCAGTACTGCCGTCTACTTCCAAAAATTATCCCTCTACTTCACATTTTCGGGGAAAACCCTAGGACCCCCCTGTCAAAAATTCCTGGATCCGCCCCTGTGTTTGTATTATTTACTCGCTACTGATACCGTTGGTCCCGTAAGTCCTCGTGGTCCCACGGGTCCTTCTCTTCCATCTCTACCGTCCCGTCCTAAAAAATCATTGAGCACATTTTATGGAATTATAACTGACCATCCTTATAGAATACTAAAACTACTAAAAATGGAGCAATATTTTAATTAAAACAGACAAATGACCCAATTTGTTAACATCTTCAACTTCGCCATCCAGGCCCTTATTAAATCCAAAACTGCAAATCCAAACTATGAAATGCATTTAGTGGCGTTATTCTCAGAAAAATGTGTTAAGTTTTCCTGATTAATTGGCTTACCAGAGGCTTATTTAAAGCCGAAAAAATAATCAACTTAATATTTCGCTGCCACAAACTCAGCTCGCTCAGGTTATTTTTTAAATTATTATTTAAATATATACATACATGTAGGTACTGATGAAATACCAGGATTTTTCCTGTTACTAAAAAAATGATATCTTCATCGCGCGAAGTGAAGATACTATTTTTATCTTTCGCATGTGAGGATATTGATGTCGTCATGGTTAGAGCTTTCCGTTTACTCTCTTCTTCATTAACCATTTTGAAGCTCAATTTGACTTTTTGGAACAGAAACTAACATTTTATTGGGATAAAACGTCCTTTATATATGCGTTTCATAAGTGTCATCAGGATGGCATTTTTGGGCGAACTTGCTGATTTAAAATCTCTCACTTGTTCGCTGCGCTCACTCGTGAGAGATACTATCAACACTAAAGGATAAAATTCGAGTATTCCCGCGTGGCCATGTAATATCCTCCATATATCTTAGCTTCTAACACGGTTCTTATAGTATATTTATCCGTTCGCTGAGCTCACTCGTAAGAAATCAATTTACTATACTCAAAGACGAATTCCATATCTCCCACATCCATAAGAGTGCCTACAATAGCAGCAAAGGGATCTTGAAGGTATTATCATAATATTGCGCACGAGTTTAATTCCGGCGTAAAACTTTTATAATCTGATCACATGCTTGCAAATTACCAGCAGATCCGGGGGGTCCTGGCATGCCATCTCTCCCGTCTCGACCTAAAATAACATTAGATCCAAAAAATAAATTCAAAATTAATACCTCGGCACAAACGAACGTCGCACATACGGACAAAAAAGCTAATAAAAAGTCGTTTCTAACACGGATTGCTTAACGCAGACCTGAACTTACTCAGATTGACGATGCTCTGTTATAAATCTAAGTATTACTCAGGTGGAAGAACACTTTGCGTTGTTTTAAGGTAACACAAAGCTAAGAAACAATATACTCACATGTCCGAACTGAATCCGGACCAAAAAAAATGTAACCATTTGCGCTCGTTGCCTCCCCTCCCTCGCCCGCTCTTTCCCCTTCTCCCCACGATCCAATTATCCACACCCAAATTAACTCAGAAGGAACAATCTACGTAGCTACACAAGCTTTAGTTGGAAAACAAGAAATAAAATATAAGGAGGATAATATTTATACAAAATACTGAAGCATCTAAGGAATTTAAGGATAAAGAGAAAGTAAACGGCTTATGTGCTTGTTTACTGACCTCGAAGTGAAGATCTCATACGTAAATCTTTAGATAGGTTAACTGCTCTATAAAACAAAACAAAAGATTAAAGCCTAACACAGCACGGAAACTAACTAGTGTCCTTCTCAGTATCGACAAATCTTGCCAGAAGTTGCAGCTTACTGGTCAAACCTGCGTGACCAGGGTGCAGCTTCGTAGGTTGGATCAGTTGACAATGTATTAAGCTTAATAGAATAAAAATTACCCGAGTTATCATACGTGTATACGTGTTCTTTATATTTACCTGCTCTCCAGTGCGATAAGTCTCTTACTAAGGTCTGTTAAATTGGTTGTTGGCTTAGTACTTCGCTTGCGCCTTGCGATGAGCGAACGTTTTGCGTCAAGCCTCTCGCTGTGCACATACCGGCTGTGTTTGAGCTCTGCGGTAGAAAACTCACTGAGCTTGCTCTCAAGTAAATCAAGACGCCTTTGCATAGAGACCAGGGAAACGAACTGGAAGACAATGCACGAGAGCACGCACGCAACTGCCACGAAGTACACAAAACAACGAAAGCGCTCCGACGGGAGACATTCAGCTGGCTTGCGGGCCTTACTTGAATCTTGCTCCATTAGAACTAAGTGAACTCACTCAGAGCTTTGTTATATAAGAATTTGTGATATTAAATTCGAAGGCGGTGATGCTTACTTAACCAGAAAGTGCAGCGCAGCAGTACGTCGAGAATGGGATGGGCCCTTGTATTTATATAAGTTATTATAAAATTGTGATTATATAACACGCGCTCTGATTGGTTGCGAAGTCGTTTTAGCATGAGACTATGTAAACAAGGTTATGAGGAGAAAACGGCCGTTTCTCGTTGACATAGCTTGATGCAATACCACGAGAACGTTTAGAAGAATAAGCCGAATCAGGCTATATAAACATAGGCTATGTAAACACGGCGCCATGTTCTATTTCTTCAGTCGTTTTGATTTCGTTTACATTTTACGTTCCTGCACGTTCGTGCTTCCAGTATGTTTACTCAAGATTCGTAAATGTGATATAAGTTCACTGGTGGATGATGGCTGTAATGTTGTCTTATCACTTTTATATATATCAACTTTTAGCGATTATTATTCAATTATCAGATTATTAGATCAGCTACTACTAGATTGTTAGATTAGTATGATTAGTATTAGATTTGTATACTATTATTAGATATTGTACACAGTTTTAAATATTTTCAATTTGTTAGTATCTATTTATTTTTTTGTGTCCCCAAATTAGTATGGGATTTTCCCAGGCTATAAGGCTTGGCACGTAAATAAAGTTGTCTATCTTCTATCTATCTAAAGCGTTATATGCTTAAACCTGACCGAAAAGGTCTATTAAACCCTCTCTCTTATTTAAGTCCCCCCGCAGGAGGGGGGACAGGGTTGCTGGTCGGAAAGTTTGAAAGGAAAGTACCGAAATGTTGCTTTATAGGTTGGGTTCGAATTCATATTTACCTCTAAAGGGTACACATTCTAAATTATTTCCTATCCTATTTTTCCCTGACTTAATACCCTAAAAGGCAGTGGCCATCAGTCACAATCAAGAGCAAGGATGGCGCTGTGGCCCGGGTTCGAGGGTTCGAATCGCTGACCCGGCGTCATATGTGGACTGAGTTTCTTGTTGGTTCTCAGTCATCCTTGCTCCGAGGGTTTTTCGCCGGGCACTCCCGTCCTCCCTCCACAAAAAAACAACATTTCTAAATTCCAATTAGAACTGGAAACAGTGGAAGAGAAGAGCAACTACACTCTTTTTTTTATAAGAACGTCTAATTTTCGAGCTGAGGCTGAACCAAGACCGAATGTTCTTATTTTGGGGGCGATTTCAGCCTGAAAACGTTCTTAAAACATGTTCTTAGGTTACATGGTATAGAATTTCACAAAAAAAGATTCGAACGTGACCATGAAAATGGTATTACAGTGTAACATTTGTTTGATAGACACTCATGTTGTTACTATAAAAAATGTGCATTTAAGTATTTTGAGCAGATTTGAACTGCTTGTTCACTGAGATATTTGAAATGTTACATTTTGTTAATTTTTTGAAAGGATACTGGCATATTGTATTTAGAGCTCGATGCAAGAAACAAGTGAATAAAAATGTTCTTAGCTAAGTCTCAACCTGGCTATGTTCTTAGCATGTTCTTAAAATTTGGGTCCATCTCAGCCTCAACGTTCTTATAAAAAAGGTTCTTATAAAAAAAAAGAGTGTATATGGATTTCCACTGAAATTCCAATTTATTTTATTTTTATAATTTATTTGTATTAATAATTGATAATTAGGCTCGCACTGTCAGTGTATGCGATACTTTCTTTCCTATATTTTTTTGAGAACTTCTTTATACATGATTGTTTTTATAAGATCGAACTTTTAGCTTTGATAAATATCATCAGCGCGTATACCGTAGTCATGGAATTTACCATAAATCGAAATGAATGGTTTTAGGTATCTTCTTCGCTAGGAACCAAAATGATTCAATGACAGATCGTCGAATCGGCATTCCGAATCGCCTTGTGCCTCTGTTTCAAAACGAGGCTTGCAGGTACAAATCCTTTAAAACCAAACAGCGTTCATTTGTATTTACTTCACGATAAGATCAATATTGTTGTGCAAATACTTTGGTATAATTATCCTTACAAGACACCCAAGTAATATTTTATTGAATTAGAGCGGTTTTCATTTGAGTGTCGTAAAACCAAAACCAAAGCAATTACAATGGCCAACATAAATAATATAACCAATGAGAACTCGCGAAGAAAATACACGTAACCGGCGCTAAGTGCGGGGAAACGTGTAAGGCCAAGTCGCGATTGGTTTTGGTTCTGCATCTGATTGGTCGAGGTGACGCGAGTTTTTTTAAACCAATCACAGAGCGCAGTAAAGCAAAACCAAAGCAATTCAAGGATTACTTTCGACACTCAATCGAAAACCTCTCGAATATACTGATGCCAGTTTACGATATGTCCATCAAATTCATTCAGGTGTCATACCTGCATCCGTTAATAAGCACTTGCACCCAAACCAATATCTTGATCATGAGAAAACAAACACGACAAAATTACAAGGTTCATACACTAGTAACATGTTGAAACTGATACGCTTGCAAGATTGCCACTTGTATCGTGTACAACAGGTTTTGAAATCCGCGGGGACGAGGGTGGGGGAGTGGCTTCATAACAGAAGTGTGCGTGGGTGGGGGTGGCGCTACTGAGCCATCAAACCTTGACTGTTGAAGACAAAATTTGTGTATTTTGCTATCCTGTTAAACAAAAATACAACCATGCATTCAAGACTGAAAAAAAGTATATATAACGAAGTCATCGGTATATCATCTTTTTTGTCCTATGTTCCAGCGGCACGTCCCTGTTTACTCGAAATGACGGATTACCCCCTCCCCCCACTGGCTTGAAATTCAACACCTCCAGGCTTAAATTTCACTATTAATTCTAACTTTTATTGAAAAATGTCGTAAATGCATCCAACCAAAATCTCTTATTAATAAATATTAAAAGAAACGACACATTTTAAAACGAATGCCAGTCAGCTACCGATTATTTAGATAGCTTTCTGGTTTGACGAAAAAATATTAAAACTGAAGAATAATGTAGTCCTTATATAAAGAAATGTAGCCGTAAACAGAGCCGAGGGATTGATCGCATGAAAACAGTTCAAAGGTAAACAAGAAAACATTGTTTAAGTACAAGTTCAAAACGCTTCACTGGAGTGGAAACCAAACTAATTATTTATTAACAAAGTGGGTAGGAAATGTAGAACGGATATAATTAGCTTTTGTATACGCTTTTGTCGAAAAACTGGTGTTTTTGTTGAACAAGAAATTACTTGTAACCAAAAGCCAATTGGTCCTATGATTAATGACTGTCACTGGTTCCAAAGCAGGACGTGTTTCAATTTTAATGCTTTTCACTAAATTACTGAGGTGTGTGGATGCGAATCGAAGCAGAGAAGCGTACAAACTAACCACTCTACTTATTTCAAACAAATTACGAAATTGTAAAATCAAACATTACAGAGATTAGTGAAGTGGCGAAAACATATGGCAACAAGATAGCCTTTTAGCCAGAACTGAATTGACAGTGCATTTTACCCAGTTGATCTTCTTGGGGTGAGCGAAATGGCTGCCGTGTTTTTCAAATATACAACCGATAAAGCGAAATTCTCAAGCAAGGATCACAACTCTGGTTTCAAAAGGACGTCGGTTGAAGCCTTTTTGACAGGTAATGGTTGGCATTCTATTGGCAATCAAGTGTTCCATTCCGATCCTTCGTTTGGCACGGCTAAAGAACAGATGCTCTCTCAGGCAAAAGCGCTCAGGGACATTGAGGAACTTATTAAGTGGAAACCATCTTTGAAGGAAACTTTCAAGGATTCTTTGATAATTGTGGGCCAGGTTTACGACATCGATTCCTTGTTGAACACATCCGAGGTTATCGATGATAAGAGACGCACCAAAACAGGACAAAATAGCAAGCAGTCACTGCTACTCGATTTGGAATCTCCGAGAGAATGCTTCAGCGTCAAAAAGGAGCCCATTTTTCAAAACAATGGCTCTAAAACTGAGTCATACACCGCTAACTCGACAGCGAAACCCGTAAAACTTGGTCATCAACCAAGCGTCAAAAGTCCAGAAAGCCCGAAGTTCAAGAAGACGACCCGTCCCGCGAGGAATCGCCAGATGGGATCCGCCTCAAAGGTGACAAGTCGTCCAATTGTAAACTATCCCAAAACACCCGTCAAAACAGCCAAGAATAAAGCGACCACAAGTATGTTGAAAGCCGGTCGTTGCTCAAACGATTTCAACTCAAATCTCTTGTCCCATCTAGAGTATGGACCCCAGTATGGGGTGGAACAGGACGACATGTCTCCGCTGTATCTTCCATGTCTAGAAGAGGACGAAGAAGGAGGAGTAACCGAAGGAAAGATGACCTGTGGATGCCATGAATTCAGCAGTTATCACGTAGAGACGTTTGTTAAGATGGATAGCTGTGTGAGGAAAACTGTGTTGCTCAAACATAAATGTGGATCCGTCAGAACGGGTTGTGGTCTAAACTCGTTTCCTGAGGCGTATACACAATATTTCCTTTCAATTGCCATTATGCTCAAAAGCCAGGGCTATTATCCCTTATCTCACCCAGCAAATGTTCATTATTTATGATATTATTCTCCCGGCCCATGGAAGGTATTTTATTTGTTAACTTAAGATCGATTATGGCTTCATTTGGTCACATAACAACCATAATAACAGCCCTTTCTACTGATAACATTTCATGCTTGCATTATTTACAAAACAGTTAAACATAGAAGCGAGGAGATTCGGGCACAAGCTCTGGAAAACTCGCGATTTCCTTGAGCTCCTGATCATGAATTACGGCTCGACCGTTTTCACCTGAACTTCCACACCAGAACGATGTAAAACGGTGATGGTCCCATGCACTTTTCACAGCACTATCGCTGACGTTAGAACGAAAACGCTGTCTGTCTTGAATTCAGTAAATTCAATCACGAATCGCTATGCACTTTGACAAACGTGTTGTGGACGGCCAATTTTTTAAACAATTACTTTTTCCTTTACTTTTAATTTGCTAATATATTTTTTTGTTAGTTTTTTTTCTCTCCAGTTTTCCAGTGCAGTTTAGCTCAGTTTTTTTTTTTTGGTAATTGCCCAACCCCTCTCAAAACAAAAAAGGTTCGTCCCTAACTAATGGGTGATTAGAAATTAATAATAATGATAATAAAAATAGCGAACAGGGATGTTTAAAAGTGGGGTAAGATTAAGACGGATTACGAATAGTGAATTTGGAAATGTACGGATATTTTTTTTTTAAGGCGAGACGTATCTTCTTAAAATCTGTGTTGGTTTCCGCAAATAAATACAAATAAATTGTAGAGAACCTTTAATATTTGTCAGTTATAAAGATATAATACAAAACGCACCTATAACGCACATTCTATGAGGCTTAAAGATTCTTATATTTGCAAGTGTAAATTAAGTGTGTCACAATTATAAGTTCCTATGTTCATTAACAGACATAAAGGCCGGGAAAAAACTAGGCGACAATGTAGCGGAGACAGTGACAATTTCCTTCGTGTGACACGTGTGACATGCCCGTACGTTGTAATGAAAAATCCTTGTGGCTGCGACACAAATTATCACTGTCACCGATGTAGTGCACACTCGGCGACGGGTCGCAGAGACCTGTCGCTTAGTGTGTCCCGGCCTTAAGACTAAAATCTGCATTTACAAAACATGAACACTAACAATCAATTATATCAACAACTAATTATTATTCATTTACTACATTTTGTTTTACTATATAATACAAATATATTGTTACATAGATAGCTGACAGGAATAAATAATTAATCAACTAGAGGAAGTTGTCTTGATGAAACACAAGATTCTCATAACTAACATAAAAGAAATATACGGCGATCAGTTAAGAGAGTTTACGTGATTGGGATCGACAAACTGTTTAACAGCGATGGCTGTCAAATATAGCACCCTCGGCTAATACAAAGTCATTATTATTTACCCCTTGAACAACCGTTTCTAGGAGTATAAATGACACCGGCGAATGGTCGGAGCAACGTAACAAAAAATACCTGCGATGGACTACGCATCCCATCCTTGGGGTGTAGCAATATTCTTAGTCGCTTCATGTTACAGAAACCGGAGTTACTGCAAGCGCTGGCCTGGCCGGTAAGCCACTTACATGTAGCCATGATAAACCCTATATTTTATCTATACTATACCGTCTGTGTTCAAAGGAGGATAAAAAAGATTAAGAGCAATTTACAGCACATCAACCGTCACTATATACAGTAAAAGTAAAAAAAAAAAAACGATTTCATAAATATTCGAGTATTTTCTAAATGTTCATCTCTCTGCTTCAGTGGACGAGAAGTCAGTCAGTCTTTATCGAGGCAGTGAATTGTTCGTGGACTCGACACTCCTCTTCTGACAAATATTCCACTCGTGGTCGTGTCTAGTCGCTTGTTTTTCTTCTTCTTGCGTCGTAGAGCGGTTTGTTGAGTTGTGGTGGAAGATCGTTGAAAGTCAGACTGCAACGCAATTTAGAAATGATTATAATTAGCAGAATGAAATGACCCGAAATACGGGGTAACTTCATAATTATCTAAAGCCCGGTCCAATCGAGGCTGAGATGTGTTGAGAGTTGGCTCTCGTGAGAGTTTTCTTCAAATCACATCGACTATCACCAAGTGTGGGCCAAACGAGAGAAAACTCTTGACGACTCTCATGAAAAAATTGAACATGTTCAAATTCAACGAGAATGCACGACAGTGGATGAGAGCGCATGAGAGTTTCAGGCCAAACGAGATATTCAGATTTTGAACTCTCAACAAACTCTCATCCTCGTCTGGCACGGACTGGGATGTTGTAACGAAACACGAACGAACGAACGAACGAAGATGACGTCATACTCACCGTTGTCATGTGTCTGCTGCGCTCGTCTTCCAGCTGAAGAGTCAGAGTGTGAATCTGGGCCCGCAGTTTGTCCATCTGGGCTTCCAGTTTTTCTCGTTTTTCCCGTTCATATTCGAGTTGGGCCTCTAACTCGCGGATAACCCTGAGTTCAACGAGATACAGGCAATTTTACAACGATTGGTAAAAAACTTCTGAATTAGACAAATCTATCCCATTTTATGTTACATTTGAAATTCGACGAGTTCACTGTTTGCACCAAGATTTGTTAAAAAAAACTGTTTTAGAGCGATTTTCAATTGAGTATCGAAAGTAATCCGAAATTGGTTTTGCTTTACTACGTTCTGTGATTGGTTTAAAAAATTCGCGCCACCTACTCAACCAATCGGATTGAATAGATTTAGAGGGAAGTGTTTGAAGCCGTTTAAAAAACTTACAGCAGTGTGAGAGACCCTGGGAACGAGGTTGTGTTTTACTTGGCTTCGTCCCGTGTCTTTATACCTGATAAACAATGCTGATCTTTTTTTTTTACTAAAGGCGAAGCTCTCTGAGCTGACACTCTCGTAAGCGGACAACTCTACTTACGGCCGCCTTGACAAAACCCCGTTTGAACTCTCATACAAACCGTATAATTTACACATTCCCGTAAGCGGCCATCGACCTTTCCCGTAAGCGGCCGCGGACATTTTCGAGGGGTACAATTTTGATTTTTCTGTTGTTTTCTGTTAAGTTCCCATAAGCGGATGCCCATTTGAACCAATGAACTTCACGCCGCCATTGTCTTCATATTTGTTTGTTTTGTCATTCCAACGATTACCGTAGTATTTTTATCGCATTAGTACTCAGTTAATAGTGTGAGCGGTACAAGCTCCCGTAGGAAGCTACCTATCCTTGATACTGCTAGTGGCCTCTTACGAGAATCATTCCCGTAAGCAGCCAGCTCCAGTTGCGGACACTTTTTCTGCTTCCCGAGGGTGTCCGCTTACGGGAGCTTTGACTGTATACGTAAAGTGTATCGGCGCACGGTCGGGAAAAGACCCTGGCCGTTGTAGAGAGGTGGTCGTTATAGAGAGGTGGCCGTTATAGAGAGGTGGCCGTTATAGAGAGGTGGCCGTTATAGAGAGGTGGCCATTATAGAGAGGTGGCCGTTGTAGAGAGGTGGCCGTTATAGAGAGGTGGCCATTATAGAGAGGTGGCCGTTATAGAGAGGTGGCCATTATAGAGAGGTGGCCGTTATAGAGAGGTGGCCGTTATAAGAGAGGTGGCCATTATAGAGAGATGGTCGTTAACTTATAGAGGGGTGGCCGTTAAGCCTAGTTTGCATATGATCGCAACGATCGCAGTAGCAACGGTCGCAGCGATCGTTGCGATCATATGGAAACCACTCTTGCGATCGTTGCGATCATTGCGACTGCGATCGTTGCGATCATATGGAAACCAAGCTTTAGTGTAGGTTCGACTTTAAGATATATTTCTCACCTAGCACTTTCTCTTTCCTCTTCGTGTTTCTTCTGATCCTCGTCCAACACTCCCCCTAACTGTCTGTAGTTCATTTTAGCCACGTCCAACAGATGAGCTAACTCATCAATCTTCCGCTTAGCGCGACCTGTAACAAAGGACAAATGAAGGCAGAAAGTCAACATCAGCACGAGCGGGAACCAGCTGCACTCTGATTGGTTAGATCGTTTTGCACGAGAGTTAGGGAAAACTGGCAAAATCATCGGAACAAAGCTCTTTAACGAAATTGTCGTGCATATATAACTAATGAATTCATGCAAGGATGGAGGTAAATCTATTATATTTATCTATGAAACGATTAGAGAGCTCGGAAACGAAAGGATATAACCCCAAGGAGAAACGAATAAGGGACGCATCTAAGTAGAAATGGAAGGAAAATGTAAAGAAAACTTCTTTGAATTGACTTGTCGTAAAATCCTGCACCGATTTACAAGTTAGTATATAGATAATAAATTGAGCAGTTTCGCTGCTGAACATAAAGAACAGCAGCTATGTCGGGGGAACAAGTACCGGTCTTGGCGAATCTTCGTTGAAGCACTCGAAGAGTTCCTCCCGAATCATTTTATCCAATCAAAACTAGCGAGAGCACTTACGAGTACTCCGCCGAGGGCAATCGCGCGAGCAAATAAGTCATGTTGCATAGCAAATTCGGGTAACAAATAAATTGCGGGCTCAGTCCCATCTCGGATGCGGGATTTCTTCATCAACTGGTACTTTTTCCCCCGACTGAGGTAGTAAAAATAGACTGTTCACAGTCCCTCTATTATTTGCGCTGAAATCGTCGCGCTGTCACGATCGATCGTGGAGCCGCCATCTTGGATTATTTGGCGAGCGAAATCTGGGGAGAGGACAAAACTCCCCTGGGTACGGGGGGCGGGGCGCGACGATTTCAGCGCAAAAAAATAGAGGGACTGTGAACAGTCTATAGTAAAAAAAGTCATCTAAATAGTTTGCACATAGAATATTTGTTGCTAAATGGACAGTTGATGAACTAAGGCCCCGATCAAACGGTAACAATATTTGTCACAACAACATTCTCACAACATTTGTTGAGCCGATGTCGAGACCGTTTGACACCCCGTCTCAACAATGTTGCGAGGTGTTGTGACATGTTGAGACGAGTTTGAATTCTTTTAAACTTGGTCTTAACATCGTCACAACATTTCTTTTGTTCTTGAAATGTTAAAGGAGCTATGTCACGATGTTTTATGTCATTTGTGCGAAGTGCAAAATCACTTCAAATTGAAGAAAGCCACAAAATAATAGTTTACTAAGGTAGAAAAACACCAAAGAGGTGATAATAAACCAAACAAGAACAATGATGGTTGAGGATGGGTAAGATTAAGACGGATTGCGAATGACGAACTTGAAAAAAATGTGCCATCCGTGACGTACCTCCTTTATTAAAGAGGTTGTTAAGGCCGTTTGACCGGGCATGGTCTCGACATCTCACAACATGTCTCAACAAATGTTGAGGGAATGTTGTGACCGTGTGATCGAGCCTTAAGTTCACCTTTCCATTCCCAATAGTGATCAACATCATCAACATCTCATTTCACCATGAATGTATTGTCAAGCAGACATGTGATGAGAATAAAGAAAATCATGAACTTGAAGCAAATTAACAGAATTTACATTAGCAACGTAGAAAGATATTCAAAATAGATGTAGTGAATGGTTTGAACCAAATACTATCAGTGATCGACTGGGTGATCGTAGTCCTGAAAAGGACTGTTGTTGGGACTAACGTTTCGACAACCTGAGCGGGCAGGTCGAGAATGAAGTCTCCACCTGATCATCTCTCAAATTCTCCCAAGACTGATACAGAGAATGTATGATAAACAGTAATGAGAATATTGAAGCTGACTTTGGGACGCAAAGCTTCAAGAATGGAAATAAGTTTTAAGCTGAGAATAATGACTTTGGCGAGAAAACACAGTACTACATGTCCATGGCGTGATGGTAGTACCTTTGTCAAATTAGTATAGATGTAGATGAATGTTTACAGCAAGGCGCCCAAAAGTATGACCACTTTTAATTAATTCACATTCTTTCGTGCGTGCAGACTATCCAATCAGAAGACGAAGAATATATATCTTTGACTTCTGATTGGATAGTATACGTGCACGAAAGAATGTGAATTCATTAAAAGTGGTCACACTTGTGGTGCTTATCAGACAGGCATAGTCCGGTTTCCATAGCATGAAGCAACTACGAGTAGTATCGCTACTCCACTGTATGGGATGCTAGTCCATTACAGGTTACCCCCAGCATTTTGTCAGATTGCCCGTACAAATTCGCCAGTACCCATTTACTCCTGGGCGGATACAGTAATTAGATAAGTATCTTGCCCAAGGACACAAGACAATGACCCCGGCCATACAGGGCTCAAATTCAGACCGCTCGATCCAACGCGCTAACCATTTATAGGCCACCGCGCCTCCCACCATGAAACCAAGCAAGTATTAGTTGTTGTGGCTTTAGAAGCAGCCATATGTATTTTTTTTCAATACCTTGAGCATCTTCAAGTCGTTTCTCCTTTGTTTCCTGTACACGTTCTGCCGAGGTTTCCAGAGGAAGAGATGGAGGATCATTACCCTCCGGATCTCGGTCGTCATAGAGTAGAAATGGAAAAGCTAAAGAACACAGTAGAGATAGAGAAGGACAACAGAATAGAATACCTCATCCAATATATTATGAATGCATGAGGGTTTAGACTCTAAAGAAACAATAGAGCTGTGCTGGCGGGAAAGTGAACAGAAGTTAAACATTGTCAGTCGAGAGAGAATGTGTTTTGAAATTTGAGAGTTGCACCATGGAGAAAACATGGTAACAGCAACAAGAAAACAAAGTACATAAGTCAAACCGGCAAGAAGCGTGCATCAATACCGCAAGGAGCTAGGCTCGATTTCCGCCACTCTCTCGAGTCTCGAGTCCGGTCATTTTCCCGAACAGCTACTGGTAATCAAGCCTAGCAAGGAGCTGAAGAGCCCATAAATGTATTCCACGTCTTTTTACGGCTTTCTATACTGTGACCACAAACAGTCACAAGACTGTTTGGGAGACCACAAATAGTAACGAGAATGGTAGCAAGATTGATCTGCATTGAAACAGAGAACGGAAGGAACGAAGATATAATCTAAATTAATAAGTGTGAGAAGGAAAGAGGGCATAAGACAACAAAATACAAGATGAGGAAAAAAAAAATAGGCAGACCAGCAGTTAAAGATCACAACGGCGACAAGTTGTATACAAGATGTGTTGGCTGCTCAAAATTCCTCGAAGTCGTACGGTAATCACTATTATCTCCTTCCACAGAAGATTTAGTTGTTCAAACCTAAAAAAAACTAAGTAGATTTTTCTTTATTGATACACATGCACAGAACAGGAGAATTAATAGAACCTCTGGCCTCAGCTTTAGACTGTGGTTCGGATGGCTTGAAATCTTCGGCTCCTTCGTCTACGAGGTTTTCTTCATCATCTGATAAACAAGAAAAACGAGAACAGCAGGTAAGGCAAATTCGAAACAGGATTTACAGGTAAAGCAGATCAGTCAAAACCACTCGGTCAAAGAAGTCACATATTAGCCAATCATTGCTGCACAAAACATCAAAACATCAAAACATCATTAGGTAAACATATTTTCAAAAGACTGTCATTTCGGTTAAGGCCAATTTTTTCTTCCAACTTGTCACACAACAATGTCGCGTTGCAAGTTGAAAAGTGTTTTTTGCGCGTATTACCACTGTGCTGCAAGCTGCGGCAACATGTTGCGCGGAGTAGACATTAGTTCTTTGTGGAAATTGTTACTGCAACTTGCAACACGGTGGTTGATTCTACAAGGAAAAAGGTCATATTTTATCCAAATGAATATTGAACAGGGGGGGGGGGGGGGGGATACAAAGAGTGACGAACGAAATGCGGGAGGGGAGGTGGACAAGTGTCATACATTGTGATACTTCCGTCCAGGGTTGTGCAATAATGTAGCTTGATTAAGATCATATTTAATATGTACGTTGTGTACCTGAGTCGCCTCCCAGGATGGCAATACAGCCGAGCCGTCCAAATCTACGAGCCACGTCTTTCGGCGTCTCCCCAGCGGAGTTGACAATCCTTACTGCAGATTGAAACACAAATATGTGTACATGATTATTTTAATTATTGGGTGATTACATATGTATGTCATTGTCATGTACAAAACCAATCTCGTATCCAGAGTTAATGGTCTCCTCAGTCAGCGGTAGTCGTCACCAGGTTAGACTCTGGGGGAATGGAATAAATATATAATTTTTTGATTGGCTGTTCGCGTAAATTTCTACACGAACAGCCAATCGAGAAATTCGATATTTATTCCATTCCCCCAGAGTCTAACCTGGCGACGACTACCGCTGACCGAGGAGACCGTTGACTCTGGGTACGAGATTGGTACAAAAACTGGTCTCGACTGATATATAGATGTTATTGAACTAGCGTGAGGTCCGTATTGGGAAAATATTGGTCGAGTTCTTTTTTTGCAAGTTTATGGACCGAGCCGAAGGCGAGGTCCATAAAACTTGCAAAAAAAGAACTCGACCAATATTTCCCAATACGGACCGAACAAGCTAGTTCAATAAAGTTTTTATTATAATGGCTTTTTAAAAAATTTGCTGAGAAATTAGTGCAACCATTCTCGGCTAACGCGCGCGCGCGCCAACGCTAAGCATATTCTTGCATTTTTCAGGCCACTTTGTGAAAAGTTTAACCAAAATTGTCCGCCAGACATGAGGAAAAAATTTTCTTCTTAATAGAAAAACAGTTTTCTTTTGTTCAATGTTCATAAAAGGAATTTGGCGAAATGAGTTCGTGAGCGGTCCATCTTTGCGGTCCGTATTGCAAAATTCGGACCGCTCAGAGAACCAATCAGAATGTTCCTTTTCATCGTGGACCAGTTTGCCATATAATAAATTGTGATACAGACTCATTTAACGTACAGTTGTGTACTTACAGTTTGTTCCATTTTCTACAAGCCACTGTAAAACTTGGACATGGCCATTTCCTGCAGCTGTACATAAAGTTACAAAAAAAGTTACATGTAATGAGTTTGTGGTTAAGAAAAGGTTCAGTGTGAACATGTGACTGTGTAAGGTGGATCGAGCATGTATGTAAGCCTTAAATGATGTATCAACTCCTTTACAGAGCCGTAATTTGAAACTGGCTACATTGTGTTATATGATCCTGAAATACAATGTATTCCAACTGGCCTACGATGGAGTGCCGACGTAGTAGCAAACGCGAAAGATTTGGGAACTTGCAGCGATGGCCTTCATTGTCAGGGGAGGGTGTGGGCCCGGGGGGCGGGAACTCCCTATAAAAGTGACGGGGGTGATCGTCATACCTTTTAGGGGTTAAAATTTGTGGTTTGGTACCGCTTAGGGTGTTAAAATCGAAAATGACCACTATTATAGTTATTTCTGGTATCGTTTAGGGTATTAAGCCGAAAAATAGGATAACAACTAGTTTTGCTTCAGAATTGGTACCTTTTAGGGGCAAAAATGAATTTGAGCCACCACAAAACAAGATTCTGGTACCTTTTAGGGTTCTTTTCAAAATTTCCGACGATCACCCCCGTCACTTTTATATGGGAGTCCCCCCCCGCCCCCGGGGGATGTGGGGGGTGAGAAACGGTGACATTATGACACTCAACTTGGACCAGTCCTACGCTAGCCTGATTCTCAGACGGTCGTGAGAGTGAGCGACTCATCGGACAGTCTGAGAATCAGGCTAGTCATGCTTCCTCGCCTGCGGACTCGCATGTCCCATTACTCAACTCTTGGGACTTCAGGCCTTTGTGGAGCGAGTGCCCACTGGGAATAGATTAATACTACTACTGTATGTTGTTACTTGCTTTTCTCACTTTTGGAATTAGTGACGGCAAATGCTCTTTGTTTATAGTGAAACCTGTCATTCGGTCAAACCGTGAACGATGTGGCAAGATTAACTGGGGAAATAAACTGGAAAACATTTCTTGGCTACATCGCGGACACTCAGTACCTTTATGTGCAGGAGTTGATCCTTTGTCATCTCGCTCATTCACAGACACGACCCCAGTCTCTATCAACATCTTCAACTGGGCCAGGTCACCGTTGTATGCTGCAACGTGCGCTGGGAAAGCCAGATCTAAAGATACAAGGCTCCATGTTAATAACATACTTGTGTGTATAATCAGTTGGAAGCAGAGGATGCAGTGGTTAGTGAACTCGCAATCTGGAGGTTGGGAGTTCAAGCATGGCAGATGTGTTCTTGTGTTGTTGTTATTATCAGGCAGGGCTCTAATTACTCTCATAACGTCTCTCTTCAAACTCGGCATAGAAGCTGGGGTGGGGAATGACAGGACTCTTTCTTCCTCCTGTGGTGTACATGTATAACAGCTGTAATGTTAGGGCAACTCGGCATAAAATCTGTGGAGATTGGGGAGGGGAGGGAGGAGGTGGGATTGGGTGGGGGAGGAATTGACAGGTCTCTTCACCCTGATCGAGGTGTAATTAATAATTATTGTAACAATGGGACAACTTGACATATAAGGCCACCCTGACCCTGGGGAAAAGCCATAATCCTAACAATGTACATTGTACAAGTTGTCAGGAGTTGCTCGCATGCATGTACAACACACCTCAGTCATTCTAATGGACAGAATATGACAGCTGCTATAGCTGGAACATAAGTTAATAGGCAGGACACAAAATGCAATGTGAATGTCCAATTACCTTCCATGGGGTGGGTATGGAAATTTTCTGGAACCACACAGGGTGAACATTTATGAACTTACTTTCTTCGTCTTCAGGGTGAAGTAGGTCATATTCTGAAAATTGTAAGAAAAAAAATGTACAATATGTAAAAGGCTGGCATAAAGGATAACAAAAAATACTGCAACATGTAACTGTTCACTATTTTTATCTTCAAGGCCATGTTGACTTACCCACTGCATTTAAGTAGTCGATGCAATCCTTCTTGTAGAATTGCTGGGAAAGATTTTTAGGTGTGTCACCCTAAAGAGAGAGAGAGAGAGAGAGAGAGAGAGAGAGAGAGAACTTTACATATTAATTATAAAATGTATTATCAATCAGTCAGTCAATCAATCAATTTAGGCAGATGGTGTGTGCTTGGTGGGGCACGTGGCCTGTTCCAGGCATTCAGTTATTGCGGAGCAGCGTGAAGAATAGTGGGTGAAAAAAGGAGAAAGAAGACGGCAGAAGGGGGCAAAAGCCCCCTCTCCAAGGCTAGTCCCTCGTCTTTTATTCCACTCGCCATTCTCCACGCTGCTCCCCACTATAAACCATACCCCTGGGACAGGACACATGTGATTAGATGGATGGATAGAAAATAAAAAAACAACAACAATAAACTGAATAAAAATAAAACTTTTAACAGCACTTAGTAAAAGTCATGAATGTACATGTATTATTTTAGACATAAAATCTACCTGGTCATTTCTTGCATTCAAGGTATGATCAATACTTGCTCCAGCACAGACAATAAACTTGAGACAAGGAAGGTGACCTTCACTTGCAGACAAGTGAGCTGGATAAAATAAAATAATAATAAAATTAACCTGATTTACATTATTTAATAATTATATTAATTTACATTTAATTAATTTTATTTGTAAATTCTCATGAATAACACACACGTTTCAAAGAATTAAATTATCCACCCTGATATCAATGACCACTTGATCATAATTTAAGACAATACATTGAATTCACTCTGACTCTTGTTAAAACCTATTTTTGTTACTTAAAAAGCAAGAGTTTACATTCATTTGATATACACCATAATTTATTTATAGTACCTGGTGTACTTCCAGAATGATCCACTTCATCCACACTTGCCCCCCATCTGGAGAGAAGCTGACAACAAGCAGATCAATAGGTGTCAGACAAGTGTTAAGTACATGATTGTGTACACATACGTGTTTAATTGAACTCTTTGATGTACAATAATAATTGTCTTTATGAAACATTCAACTGAAAACATATAATAAATTATATTATATTTTTTAATAAACAGTTGTCTTTACATGTACTGTACTGCAAAGCTGTACATGTACACATAAAAATGGGGATATGGGGGGTTCATACATGTACATTGATTCTTCAACAATCAATCATTGGATGTCATTTATTTTGCAAATGAGTACAGTCAAGTTACCTGTAGACAGCCCAGTCTCCGTGGAATGCAGCACAGTGTATCGGGGTCCAACCCATGTTATCAGTAGCATTGATGTCCTGAAGTAACCAATTAAAACCAAAGAGATCAGCGATAATTAATAACCTACATGTACATGTACCAAATATGAAATTGAAGATATGCCAAACAATAAGAAACTCAGCTCACCACACCATGCCTCAGTATTGACTGCAAACAGTAAGAGTTGCCATGGGCTGCGGCAAGATGTGCTGCAGTACAACCTGTCAAGAAAATGCACAGGATGACCAACAAATCAGTTTTTTAAAGGAGCTATGCCACAATATTTTTTATTTAGTCATTTTTGAGAAGTGTAAGAGAAGAAAGCCTCAAAATAATAAATGGACAAAGTGATTAGTTTCTAATGAAACTGTGGTGCTGTGTCGGCGGGCAAGTGAAACAATATGTTGATTATCAACTCAGAGTTGATAAAGGTAAATTAACCGCCGTAGCGAATTTCTAAAAGCTGACGTTTCGAGCGTTAGCCCTTCGTCGGAGCAAAGTGGAGGATTGTGGGTTGTGTGTGTTTATATAAATAATAGTTTACTACATAAAGGTAGAAAAACACCCGACAGGTAAAAATAACCAAACAGGAATGAGGATGGCTTAAAGATGGAGACGATTACTGATGGATTGCGAACGGCGAACATAAAAAAAAAAAATGTCATAATGAGAACATGATAATTACTTTTAGTACACCTGTCCTAAATGTATGTGTTGTGGTTTAAATTTATTTTTGGTTTAAAATTTTTCAAACCAGTTTGATTTTTATTTTCCTTTGTTTCAGATTATGGTAATGAATATTAGACAAAGGAAAATAAAAATCAAACTGGTTTGAAAAAATTTAAACTAAAAAAAAATTGAACCACAACATATGCATGCATGTGTCACACAATGTAGAAAACATTGATATATAGACTGAGGTTATTCAGCGGAAAGTTGTGTAATACTGCTGGGTATTTTTACGAGTCAGTTTTTATTTTTTCGAGCCTTTAGGCGAGAAAAAATAAACACTGACGACATAATATATTTCCTAAAATATATAGGCTTTCAACAGTGTTTTCCGTAGCGCGTGGTCAGGGGGGACTAAGACCCATGTAATACAGTCTCATATTTGCTCTCGTCTTTGTGCGTATTCGCCCTCTAAAATGCTATGTCGTATAATAAAGGGTAATATCCATGGCTGTATACAAGTACACCTGTACATGTACATACATTACATGACTGTAAATGTTTTGTAAGCTAGTAATGGTGGTACATGTAAACATAAATTAAATTAAAGAGTTCTCTACGCCTGCTATGGTAATACTAACTAAAACTTTTTTAGGCGTTTTGGTGAATTACTGAATGTCTGAGCTAGAGGCTGTTTAAAATTTACTGCCTGATCATTTCCATTGTTTTAACAATTTACCTCGATTATCCTTCTCATTTAGGTCAGCCCCATTTGCAGCCAAGGCCTGATAACAAAATACCAATAATTGAATTATATGTACATACATGTACATGCATAGACACTACATGTAATTACCTGTCAATTTACCTGTTTTGATATCAGTGCTAAGCTAGATCATAAGAAGATTATTGATGACAGTGAAAGAGTGCAGCCGTTGATTGAGCAGAGTTTGCATGTCATAACGAAAGGTGAAAGGCACAGTACATGTATGTACATGTAAACAACTCAAATACATACTGATCACTTTAGAATCAATATAATACACCTATATACGCCATTTACATACTGATCAGTACACTTGTCATACTTGACTGAAAGAGAATTAACCAGTGAGATCATTTTGTTTATTAATTAAGGATAATTTGCATCACCTGCAGGCATGCATCTTGTCCTCTGATTGCCGTCAGATGTGACGGTGTCCATCCCTGAGGAGTTTTATCTGAGTGATCAGCTCCATGCCACAGTAGCCAATGTAAACACTTAAGAATGATAATTATTAAAAAAATTCCTCAGGCTGTCAACTCTCTTTATAGAAAAATTATAATTATTTTGAAATATTTATTATCAAAGACAAACAGTCAAGTTGAGAAAATCCATATTCTCCTGAGTATTAAGTTCCTTCTCATTGTGTCACTTCAGAAAATATATGTACCCCTGTCACAGAAGGTCTTTTTGGTTTGAACCCGGGCCTTCACATACTCTCCTTTAAATGGTTTTTGACACCCCCCCCCCCCCCTGGAATTTAAATTGAGCTACAGGAGACTCGTGAGAGCTAATTAAGGCCATATAACTAGGTTCAAGTGTGACAAACATCCCGCATACTGCTATTAGGATTCAGCTCAGTGGCAGAGCGTCCGACCGGTGTGCGGAAGGTCATAGGTTCAACTCCTGTTGGGGAACTCGGAATTTTTTTCCGAGTAGCTTGTGTCACTGACAGAATAATATCTTTCTCATATTTCTACCAAGCTTAAAATATACCACATTTCTTTCCACAAATTCCATTCATCGACAAATCTAATCCTAGCAGTATGCGGGATGTTTGTCACACTTGAACCTAGCTAGTTATATGGCCTTAGCTCCCACGAGTCTCCTGTAGCTCAGTGGTAGAGCGTCCAACGATGTGCGGAAGGTCATAGGTTCGACTCCTGTTGGGGGAACTCGGAATTTGTTTCCGAGTAGCTTGTGTCACTGACAGTATAATATCTTTCTTATATTTCTACCAAGCTTAAAATATACCGTCCATCATTTCTTTCCAGAATATTTCTAATTAGCTTCTATTGTATTTATATATTGTATTGCTTTTTCCATTGTTTGTCATTTGAATCTCTTTAAAGCCTGATTTTCATATGAAGGGAAAAATCCCAGACCATCGGGGACTTTTCCATTTCCCAACTGTCCCAGACATTCCCGACTTATGAGATTACCCAGTCGGGAATGTCTGGCACGGTCGGGAAATGGAAAACTCGATGGTCTGGGATTTTCCCTTCATATGAAAACCAGGCTTTAGCCTGCTACAATGTAGAATCTATTGGGATTAGTTGCAATACAATGCATAGCTTATATTAATAACTTATTATTAATTACACATAGCTAATTACATAATTTACATGTAAGCTTATACATCTACAGTATAAATAACATGTACCGTATAACGACTCCGCAAAAAATCCATACCTCTAAGCTTCCATGATGAGCTGCCCAGTGTAATGGAGTGAACTTAAATTTAGCATCAAGATCGTTTATTCCAGCGCCCCGTTGAACCATGCTTTGAAGTTCCAACACGTCGCCATAGCGAACTGCTTCGTGAATATTAGCAAGACGAACTTTCTCTGCATAAATAATTAAATGGAGAATCAGAAAATTGGTGGTTTGGAAGACTGTAGGCTGAAATCGCAAAATTACCTGGCATCTTTATGTCTGAAAGCAGAGATTATATTTTTAAGGATCGAGTAAAGATGGCGGTCACATTCCAACAACACTTTGTTGCCATGTAGTACCCCGCTGACCACAAAAACAGCGTTGCGGCGCAACTTCCGGTAATAATTTGCATTTCCGGTTAGGGTCAACCAATCGCGTTGCGGTATTTCGAGGTGTGCATTTCAATCAGTTTCCGCGCGAATGATTACGAGGCTTCTGGAAAGTTTCTGCTCTTCCAAGCTCGACAACTATATAAACGTGCGTCTTTTTATCCGAGATAAATCATGGTTAAGTTGCATTATTTCCAGAATCAGCGTTTTAGCAACCTCAAGTCTCAATGCGAAAAGGATGAAAGGCTGTTTGTGGATCCAGAATTCCCACCAGAGACGAAATCGTTGTATTTTAGCCGAGCAACACCACCCGAGCCTGTTGAATGGAAGCGGCCAAAGGTAAGCCCAAATCTAAAGAGCTGTTATTTTCTAAGTAATTTTCGTCGATATACCAGTGCTATTTCTTAATCGTTATAATTTCCTAACATATCACTTGCATTACAATAATTATTCCACGACAAAAACAACGCGGGATTTCAATTTCATTTCCAATGTGTTTAGAAGCCATTTGATGTTTCACTGCACAGTTCGTTGCTTGAGAGCGATTTAATTACTTGATTACTCGTTCGATCGAATCATTTGCACGCTCGATTTCGTTCTATTTCTGATAACAGATCGAATTTATTCGTCCGAGACCCGCAGTATTTTGAAGGGGATAACTTATTTACGTTTGCAATCAATGGGTTAATTTATTAATCCTTACAATATTGCCCGTACGTGGCCATGGTGTGGTCACGTCGAGAGCTGTTTGAAATTCAGTAAACACCTTTCATAGCCACTGATTGTCAAGTAAATTCACTGCTACACTAGTCTGTTTGTAATTGCTGCATTAGGGGAATTTTAGAATCGTTGGCACCAATTTTAAGTCGTATCGATTTGCAATTCAATAGCGTTAAACTTGGACTTTGTTACGTTGGACAGACTGAACATACATGTAAATGTAGTGTTGTTATGATCGTGTAGTTAGCTTTTTTTTTTAATAGGATTAAATTTTTTTGCATGATAATATCCCAAACCTTCGAAAAATTTGTGACTAAATTATCTTCTGTATATTCTAAAATAATTTGTTTTTCTACTGAATAAATCAGAAAATATTATTCTGGCAGCTACAAATGTCATTCTCATAATTTACATTTTTGCTCATCCAATTAAAAAAATACATTATATTGTCATATTATCAATAATGAGCCATGCATAATATTAAAACAATACTGCATTGTTTCTTTTATTTTCAATTTTAGTATGTTGTCAGTGGAATATTGTAGAACTGGGATTTGTGATTCAGTGGCCTTGGGGAATTACATGTCAGTTGGACACACCCTAGCTAATTAGGGCCTCTTGTCCACGAGCATACTTGCTTTGTCTCCAAAAGCCATGTACAATGTAGAGCAAACATGAAAATAGCACTACATTATGTGGTGAAGCAGTGAGTCAAGAGTATCTTTGGGCTTGGATTCTGGCTTCTTGCCACTCGTACATTATGTAAATTGTGCTATTTTTCATGTTTTCTGTTTTTTGTTTTGAAGAAAAAATTGAGACTGCTCCCAGTATTGCTTAGATCTTGCTTTATACATGTAATGTGCACTCAGTATGTTCATACAGAGTCAGAATACATTTTACAGTTACAAGTATACTCTCTGTCTGGTAATTAACGAAGTACATATTTGTAATATTTAATGCAAATCTTTGAATAGGCTTTAACCTGTCCATGTGGAAACAGTGCAATTATTTTGTCTGTGGATCACAAGACAGTATAACAAGTTCTCATAGCTATAATAGCTACATGTATAGCATTTATTTACTTTATACACGAGTTTCCGGAAAACGGTGGAAAAAGTCTGACAGTGTGTACATATTAACTGAAATATTTCAATATCATTTTCCTTGCATCAGTTTATTTCACTTTCAATATTAGAAAACAGATCAGATGTCAATTTCTGTATTCGAATGCAGTTGAAAAGCTTGCATAGTTGACCAACTCTCTCTAAGACGGACACCATCAGGGCCGTCTTAAAGAGGCACCCGGCTTTGTAGAGAGTTTCTATCTATCTATGTTGACCGCTTGAGACCGCGTCGACCATCGACGTGCCACACGTCCCGCTCAGCATTAGTGATCTGAGTTAGTTACAGTAAAATGACTGAAAAAACGGCACGCAGGGACTAACATAAGGTGTACGTCTTATACAGGTGTCCGTCTTATGAGGGGTCCGTTGATAGAGAGAGTTGACTGTATGTTAAATTATTGCCCTGTCGGTTGTAATCTGTACTGAAAGACAGTAGGCTGGTTATTTTTATTGTTATAAAAAACCCACCGCACCTTCAATATTATTGTTCCATGGCTGGGATCAATTCTACTCTCAAATAGACTTATTCTGCTTGCCGACATTATCCTCATAAAAAAGTCATTATTCTTGAAATGTTGTTCTGCTTGCATTCTGCTTGGTAATAACTAAACTGTACAGGCATGTACCTGTATGTATATTTGCACTTATTACAATTCATGACACCATGTTGCAATACATGTTAAAGAAATAGCCTTCTCGATGATCAAATCTGTTTTATTGACAACGATGAAGGAACCATTCTAAAATGAAACGAAAACAGAAATTACAATGCACTAGAGCAAAACTAAACATGACTAATAAAGCATCAACACTACCTCAAAAAGAAGTACTCCTACATGTAAAGGCGAGTAAATACCGTAAACAAGTTGTCCTGTTCGCTACAGCAACACTTCGTTCAGAAAACAATATGGTGACCTGCCGACTCCCAGGTCAGTTGGTCAGCAGTAAAACCCTCCACATGTGTAGACCTCTTTAGCTTTGTACATGTATGTACATGTAAATTGTCCATTTCAGACCATGTGATGTTCTCTAGAGAATTATTCCTTTGTCTATCTAAAATTTATTCCATCATAATTATACATTGTACAATGTAAATATGATTCAATTTGAAAGAAACAATTCTCAAGAGTTGAGTACTGCAACAACAATTGGTCTGAAATGGGACAGCAAACAAACTGAGCTAAAGATCAGAGAACAAACACGGCGACCTGCCGACTCCCAGGTCAGCGGTTTAACCTCAGAGAGAGGAGTCCTAGGACCAAAGGTGGTCAGCAGTAAACTCTCCATCCCCCCAGTACGGGATCTACAGGCCAACGTAGATTGACGGACTCAATGTTCAATCCATCGGCCCGTCTCAGGTTCAAAATGTTTGGGCGGCCGACGTGCACGGCATGGATGTGGGGAATGTGGCAGGGACGACGTGGACTGCGGTGCCAACACCTGTGGAGCAGTGGGTGCCGGGGTCGGTGCGGTGCTCTCATGTGGTACGCTTAAAGGCTCATGGGCCGGTGTTGGGCACTCAGTGTCAGGTGGTGGGAGATCATCCGTAGATATGTCACGCGGTGCAGACAGGATAGGTGATGGCATTGGCGTCTCCTGGAGATGCAGGCTTGAGTCTGCAAGGTTGATGCCGCTGTTCAGCGGTGCAGAGGGGTAGGGGTGGTGTTGCGGGCTGCTGTGTATAGGCATAAAGGAAGCGACAATTGCACAGTGTTAGGGGTCCAGATCCATATACCTTTACCCGATATTGATCATGGCTTTTTGATTCTACGACGATCCCCGACCTGTCCCACTTGGTTGCGCTGGGGCCTTGCTGGTTCTGAAGAAAATTAATACTCTCTTGCCAATGGCTAGCGGCTGGAGGGGTCGCGAGTGTTCTTTCAGAGACTCATTAGTGCAAGTGATCCGTGAATAGAGTGCATCCTCAAGTCAAGGCTGCCCGTTGGCCCAGTGTTGGACATTAGTAGGCGCTTAGCAGTTTTTTACCGCCACCTCAGCTCTGCCATTCGATTGAGGGAAGTGGGCAGAGGCCATGCGGTGTTGGACGCCCCAAAGGCGGAGAAAGGCCTACATGTATGTGCAACCTGCCGTGAACTCTGGGCCACCGTCGCTGGAGAGCTCTTCCGGTACACCAAACATTGCGAAGAATGTACAAAGGTGGCGAACCAGGCTGGTGGCACCTGCAAGGTTGGTGCCTGCTGTTGACCCGAACATCTCTACCCAGCCTGAGAGGCGGTCTCCTACTACTAGGTAGTGCCAGCCTCTGAAGTTGAAGAAGTCGGCAGAGACTGCTTCAAAGGGGGTCGACTGTGATGATGAAGGTTAGGGGATTGGCAGCCTGCAAGGGCGTTTTCCTGTTGCAGTCTGCACATCCTTCCCTGGTGTCACGAATGTGCTTTGACATGCCTGGCCAATAAACTATGGCGCGTGTGCGCTGTTCCATCAATGATGTTCCTTGGTGGGCTATGTGGAGGTGCTGCAGGACTTGGTGGCGGAGTGATGAGGGGACCACAACACGGTCCTGGTACAGAAGGACGCCCTCCTGTACATAGATGGACTCACGGATGGGCCAGAGGGTTGCAAGGGCGGGGTTGCTGCTGTCAGAACTTTGGAACCCTTGCTCTATCAGCTGTAGGAGGTGGCTCAGCGAAGTAGCCGTCGCTTGCACGATGAGGGGCCATGAAATGGTACTGAGCTCCTGAGTGTCATGGCGGATAGAAGCCATCAGTGCAGACTCTACCAGGTTAGGGATGCTCCACGATCCAAGTGAGGTACTACTTGCTGAACCCAACGGCGATGGGTGCCTGGACATTGCGTCAGTGGTGTGGTTACCCTTGCTAGGCAGGAGTTTGATGTCGAAGCGCAATGGTAGGGTGTGCTGCTTGGTCGGAACAACCGCGAGTTGGTGATCTCGTCCTGTTCGGTCGCCAAAGATTTTTCACCAGGGGCTTGTGGTCAGTGATGACAATGACATTATCACAACCCTGTGTGAAGTATTGGGTTTGCTCAAGGCCCCAAACCACGGCCAGTGCTTCCCTTTCAATGGCTGCATAGCGTTGTTCTGCAGAGGACAGGAATTGCGAGCCGGCCAGGGTGATCCACCATCCTCCGGGGCAGCAGTCAGGGACGCTGGCAGGGCAGCTGCAATGCTGCTGGAGTAGGAAGTAGCCGATGCCACGTTTTGACCAGCCAGGGCGCAGACAAGTTCACCTCTGCATGTCGAAGATCTTTACACCCTTACGGATGGCTTCAATGATGGCCTCTTTGGACGTCTGGAAGGCTTCCTCCAATTTTGGAGACCATGAGAACTTGCAGCGTGGGCTGAGGAAGGGCCTGAATGGTTCCATTATGTTGCGTAGTTGAGCGTAGTTTCGCCACCTGGTTTACAAGGCCAAACCAGCTTCTGATGTCTGTTGTAGAAGCCAGGGAGGAAGTCTCAAATGGCCTCAAGGTATTTTGGGAGTGGTTGGATAGTGGAATCTGAGACTCTGAAGCCTGTGAAATCTACGTCTTTCTCTGCGAACTGGAATTTGTCTGGGTGTAACACAATGCCGGTCTGGCTGACGCATGTGAGTAGGTCGATTGTCCTCCACCAGTGCTGCTCGAGGTCAGGGTTGTAGTGTCATCAATTTCAAAGGTTCAATAGGACGGCGTCAAAGCGGTGATTGTAAACATCTCCCGACATTTCGATTGAAATGGGGGAGCGGTTGGCGGCCGATAGGCTAAGGCTGACGGAGAGAGGTCGTCGGTGAAATCCACAGGTTTAAGAGTCTGCCAGTGACCCATAAGTCGGATTGTGTGCCGGTGTCTGCGATGGCCCGAGACCTCCTCGTAGGTGTTTGAAGCGTCGGCTGACCTGCTATTCCTGGCCTTGGCTGGGTGTCGACCGAGATGGTGATTGAAACTTTGGGGTGGTCCCGAAGACGTGTCCGTTGGCCACTCACGCCTTAGTGAAGATGTGATGGTCGAGTATTCCAGTGAGAGTTTTGTTGACCGTTGCTGTATGTGGCTGGGGCATGTCTATGGCGAGTCGTTTGCGTTTGTTGAAAGGGCGTGCTCCGGCGGATTGGACTGGCACTGCAACTTGGTAATCAGATCTGATTCTAAGGCTGAATTGGTGGGCGAGGGAGGGGGGGGGGGGGGGTGCAGGAGTGTGCGCTGTGAGTGCCTGTTGTGCGGCGAACTCTGTAGCAGTTGATACAAACTTGATTGGGTTTTGGTGTTCCTTCCCCGAGCTCCCTCCGTGAAGATATTGAAGGGGTTTCTTTGCAGTCTGGGCACTGTGCTTGCTTGGCCTGATCCGCGTGGGATGGGCTCGTGGCAGGGGCCCCTGTCTGTGGATTATGTTGCATGTCGAATTAGGAGACAGCAGACAGGGTCGATGACGGGAGGGCATTGCCCACCATCCCTTGCTCTCTACTATGGCAATCACGTTCATTAACCGGTGTCTTTAGGATGTCTGGGGTTTCCCAGTACTTGCGCGCCGGATGTCTTGGTTGGGTATCCACTCACACTCCGCAGCGAAGGCGCAAGTCTCTGCCCTTGCCATGCACCCTTGCTGTGAATGTGCCGAACGGTTCATCGCGTTCCTGGTGTAGCTGTAGCAGCTCGATGCGTAGGGCACCAGTAGCACCGGATGACTGGAAGAGAACGCATGGCAGCAAGCAGTTGTGGCAGGTGGTCTGAAGTGGCATCCTTTAAGAGGCTGTCACTGAGCCAGTTTCCTGCACATTGAAAACAGCTGTGAAGGTGCTGATGCATCGTCGATGCCTGATCCGGTATGGAAAACTTCCCAGCGGCGGGCAAATACATTCCACCCCTCGGTCGATACGCCAATGTCTACTTTGGGCCGCCCGCTCCAGTTTTGGGCCACTACGGACGGGCGCTGACACAGGCCCGGCAATGGCAGGCGTTGTGGCTTGATGGGCGAGTCCGTGGTTGGCGAGGAAGGCGATAGCAAATGCCTCCGAGACATCATCCATCTTGAAATCGCAGGTGGGACTGAGCATGCAGCGATAAGCATGTTGATTGCAGTCTGTATCCTTGCTTGACAATGATTTCTAGGACAGCCAAGAAGAAACGGTTCCTTCATAAAGAATAGCCTTCTCAATGATCAAATCTGTTTTATTGACAACGATGAAGGAACCATTCTAAAATGAAACGAAAACAGAAATTACAATGCACTAGAGCAAAACTAAACATGACTAATAAAGCATGAACACTACCTCTAAAAGAACTCCTTAAGGTGAGTAAAATACGGTAAACAAGTTGTCCTGTTCGCTACAGCAACACTTCATTCGAAGTAGAACCTCTTTCGCTTTGTATGTAAATTGTCCATTTCAGACCATGTGATGTTCTCTAGAGAATTATTCCTATGTCTATCTAAAATTTATTCCATCATATACAATGTAAATATGATTCAATTTGAAAGAAACAATTCTCAAGAGTTGAGTACTGCAACAACAATTGGTCTGAAATGGGACAACAAATAAACCAAGCTAAAGAGCAGAGGTCTATTTTGATTTATTTTGTTAGTAATACCACAAATTGTTAGTATGTAAATGTACATTACGTATTCTAATCATTATTGCCTGGGTTCTTTTGTCATTGTTGGGCTTCAAATTGGATTCTCATTTTTTTTAGTTACATGTATTGTTACTGGGCAATCATCACTCACAGCATGAAGCAACTAGGAGTATCACTATACTGTACATGTACATGTACCTTCCAGATGGAATCTTAGTCCATTGGCAGGTTACCCTCAGCATTTTGTCTGAGGCTACTTAACATAACTGCCCGGGTGGAGACTAAAATTAATAATTATATAGACACTATGTGGAGAGTAAACCTTTACTGCCTTCAATACATACCACTATTATGACCCCGGTCAGCACTTCTGTACCTGAGGACTTGATTCGGAGGACCACAGGTACTGTTATAAATTATTAATTATTATTTTTCTGTACTATTTTATTTATTAATAGGACATTTGTGCTCCTGATCCTCCACGCTTATTTGTCGATGGAATGAGCAGCCATGATGTTACGCAAGGGAAACTTGGTAACTGTTGTTTTGTAGCAGCATGCTCCTCACTGGCCTTGGAACCATCTCTGTTTAGAAAAGGTTTTGTTTCAATTTTCTATTTACATCGTAATAGTACATGTTTGTAATAATTGTTAAAAGGGGCAAGGCCTTTCTTTGGCAGGTTAATGTCAGCAGTGAGCGAGCTGGTGATTAAAATACTTGCAATAACATTGATAGATAATGCATTTGTATCTGCAGATATATAAACAAACAAATTGATTGCCTGTCACTATTATTATAATCAATATAAATGTATTATAATCATTATTAATATGTTACTACAGGTCATTCCAGAGATGAAGTACCAGGAGTGGGACCCTGAGCATGTGGGAACTATCAGGGTATCTTTAGGTTCCGGTTCTTCCGGCAGGGCCAATGGACTGAAGTTGTCATCGATGACCTGTTGCCGACAATCAATGGGAAATTGGTCTATATCCACTCCACCGAGAAGAACGAATTCTGGAGTGCTTTAATTGAAAAGGCATATGCTAAGTAAGAAGAGTTGCATGACTTGTACTACATGATGAGCAAGCGAGCCATCTGAGCCATTACGGTTAGCCTAAATAACACTCTGGTTTAGGTAACCCTAACCCTTACATGTAGCTTTGGTAGCTTGTGGTTTAGCCTTTATATTGGGGTTAGGGATTTCTGGCTTGCATGGCTTGCTTGCTGGCTCACCTGGCTCGCACTTTGTACACTTTCATGTATGACTGTGTTTTTTTTCTAAATGCCTCCTTATTTCTGTCCAACAAGGAAATACGTCATGTACATCTCAAATTCAAGCTAAAAAGAATGTACCTTAAAAAGAATGTACCGATTACATTGACCCCATGTGGTGTTACTGTGTACATGTAACTATCTGGTTTTTTACTCACATACAGCTGGAATTGTAACCAGGTAGATGTAAAACCAATGTGAACACACTACAAATGTACAATGGATCACCTACACCTGTAGTCTGATATATTGATGCTGTACCATGGAATTTTTTGGCTTGAATGCCACTGGAGTATCAGTGAGAGTATTCTTGTCTATATAGTCAAACCTGTATTAAGCGGACTCTCTTTATTTAAAAACGGACACCCTTTATAAAGCGGACAGTAGAAAAAGTCCCAACATTTATCAGTTTCCAAGTATTTACTGTAAATAATACATGTACCAGCCTCCATTAAGCAGTCACCCTGTATTAAAATAAGCGGACACCTAAGAGCATTCCGCGAGGGTGTCTGCTTTTAATACATTTTTGACTGTAGTTTTAAATGCAGTAGACTGTAGATCTCATGCAGAATATAAAATTATTTTACTACTCAGTCCGTAAGTTTTGTAACATTTTTTTTTTGCCAGGATGGCTGGTTTCATATGAAGCACTAGAAGCAGGTAATACTGGTGACGCCTTAGTTTGATTTCACGGCGGAGTGTGTGAGTCTATTAACCTCAAAGATGGAGGCTACAACCAAGATTTGGAAAAGAGGCAGGCCTTGTTTAAGAGTATGGAGAGAGCAATGAGAGAAAAGTCCTTGATCAGTGCTTCAATAAGAGTAAGTACTCAGATGATCGGACTGTTCCAGATAACAGAGTGGTATCAGGTCAAAAACTGAACAAGGCCGGCTACTTGACCCAACAAGTTACATGATTGTAACTTCTGATGATTTAGTGAGGGCTATACATGTACACGTATCTTTTGACCCATTGCAATTTCTAATTGATGTCGTATCTGTAAAAATTATCTGGAATCCTAGGTTATTCAATGTACTGTACATGAATTGCAATCATATCATATACATACACATGTACTACAGTCACTGTGTATTTGGTGAGGTGTACCCACCAAACAGGTTTGACTGCGGCAATGTAATTTGACATACAATGTATACATGTATGTGCAGTGTATGGACTCCCTCAAGCATTACCTTGTCATTGTTTTTCCTACTAGATCAAAAACAGAGATGAGATGGAAAAGCGCACAGAAACTGGCTTAGTGATGGGACATGCATATGGTGTCACAGCAGTGAAGAAGGTAACTACAGTGTGGAACAGGTGTCACTTTAATAGTCTTCTTTATCAATGTGTTGACAATGCATCAGATGGTTCGCTTATCTCTGAGCGGTTATGCACGTTATCTCTTTGGTCTTAAGAGTCCACTGATTGATTTCATCTCATTATACAAATGTACAGATTGAAGTAGTCTTGCATAACTCAAACATCTGAAGTCATATTGTTTTTCATTGTACATTCACGTTATTGTACATGGCTTGCAGGGTTTTGGGTTTTATGCTCAGTGTTTTCATGTAAAAAAAAAAGAATTATAATCTTATCAATGGTTTACATTTTCTTGCTTTTTACTTCAGGTCACCATTGGCGATGGTCTCTTCAGTTTGTTCAATCGGCAGCATCTGTTCATGATTCGTCTGAGAAATCCCTGGGGACAAAAAGAGTGGAATGGGGCGTGGAGTGATGAGTAATAATTTAATTATAAATTGTTTTGTACATTATTATAATTCATAAGATACTATGTAGCACCTTTCTCTACATGTACAGCGTAGTTCACAATGCATCGATGCACTCATTGAACAATACTAAAGGTACAAGCTTAACAGCCCACCCACTCACTCACTCATCACCATAACACCGGCTGGTACAATTAGGACAGCAATGATGGTCTTCCTTTTGTTTGGTCCTTGACATTCTTTTCTGGAGAACCACGACAGGGAGGGTATCTTGTGACTGACTGAAAAAGTGATATTCACCCTACATGTACATATTCTAATAATGATCAAACTGAAAAGTTGACATCACATTCCCAGTATCTTATCATATAATTTTTAACGTATTTCAACTTTCCATGCATTTATTTTTGTCTAACAGCTCAGAGGAATGGAAAAAACTAAAAGCGAGTGACAGAGAAAAGCTTGGAATTGTCTTTGAAAATGATGGAGAATTTTGGTTAGTATAACATGACAGTGCTAAGGCTTCTGTGCATGTCCCCTTCGCTGCCATTATTTGTGTCATCACGCAACGCTTCTCCCCGTTGTATGATGGTCCAAATAACTGTAGTTGCGAAGGAGACGTGCTAGAGCTCACATGAGTTTTGTTTGCTTTTTCATGGAGAGTTTAAGAGTCTAACTATCGTGTACACTCTTAATATTCTTGTTTCTGTAGGATGGCATTTGAAGATTTCTGCACATACTTCACCAACGCTACCATGTGTCACGTGCTTAACACTTCGTTCTTTTCACTGTCGAAGAGATGGCATGTCTTCAAGCATAACTATCGATGGACTCAGGGCTCAAATGCTGGTGGATGTGTTGAAAATAAAAGCACTTTCCTTAAGAACCCACAGGTATTGTCAAGGCGATTCATGTTGATGTTGGCATGTTTTTCGATAATTTTCTGTACTGAACACAAAAAATTGTTAAGCCTCCTTTTAGTCCTGCATGCATCTTTTTTTGCCAATTATATAAAAATACCGAGTGGATGACTTGCTTTCCCACGCTTGACACCAGTGGTATGTTTTCCCACATTTGGCACAGGTTGCTTGTTTTCCCACACTTGGCACCGGTTGCATGTTTCCCGCACTTGGCACTGGTTGCATGCATGATTTCCTCACGCTTGACACTGGTTTCATTTAACATGTTTTTGCTTCAAGTTTTGATAGGTTCAAATGTTGCCTTATTTGCATTAATGTTGCGATTTCTTTGTTTTCACGATTTTTATTAGATCAACCTTTTGTAATTAATGTTTCTTTCAGTATGCTTTCTCGGTCAAGGAGGAGGGCGAGGTTATGATTTCTTTGATGCAGGAAGATACAAGAAGTGAAAAAGAACGTGGAGTTGAGAATCTAACCATTGGTTATTTTGTTATGAAGGTACAGTTATTTTTTGTGGGTGACGTCATAAGGGACCGTTCATTTTTTATGAGATATGGGGGGGGGGTTGGGTGGGGGGGGGGGGGGCAGGCAAAAAAAATGGCTTTAAAGGGTGGGCTATCCCCCAAAAAATGAAAGAAAAGGGGGGGGGGGGGGGGGTCGGGCGAAATAATGAGATGAAAAAGAGGTATGAAACTTTTACACATTGATGAGAAATTACCAGGCTTTAATCACAAAATATAAATATCTTTCTTATTGTAAAACAGTTCCAAACCAACAACAAAACTTCTTAAGCGACGATCTACAACCCGCTCAGGACGTGCGATCTCAAGGAGATCTGAAATTGACTTTTCATTCTTTTAATTTGTGAAAAAAGCTTCCTCGTATGTTTTGGAAATACGAAATATATAATGTTTAAAACACCAGGTGTATTTTTTTTGGAGGGGGTGGTGGTGGGGGGGGGGGGGTCATCCCAAAAAATACTCTTTAAGAGGGGGTCATGCGAAAAAAATTGGATAGCTGAAGGGGGTCATACAATTTCCAAATGACACCCCCCCCCCCCCAAATCCCACCAGCCCCCCCTATCACATAAAAATGAACGGTCCCTAATGGCCACAGTTAGTATAAGAAGAGCACAGTTTGCTTTTTAGAAGAAACATAAAGTATAATTATTGTAGCAAAATAAAAACCAACCGTTTGTCTTGCAAGGTATTGTTGTACATGTACATGTACAGTAGTTCTCTATTGTGTAGACCAATAATTGTGTCAACATTTTTTTTTTTACCAATGGATTGAATCAATGTTCAGGTAAAGTAAGCAGCAATTTACAGTGTGTTTGTCGATGCTTGGACTACATGCAATATGGCGATAATGGTTCGTCTGTTTATCTGTCTGTTGTTGTGTCTGCCTTTCGGTCTACCGCCGTGGTCGGTCGGTCAGTTTGTCTGCCTGTTGCAAATTATTGTCAACTTGAAGTTGATATGGGTAAATACCAATCGCTGTCAGTAGTGAATTTGGAAAGCTGACGTTTCAAGCGTTATCCTTTCGTCGGTGCATAATCACATTCGCTCTGTCTCTGTCTGTCTGTCTGTCTGTCTGTCTGTCTGTCTTTTCTGTCTGTCTGTCTGTCTGTCTTTCTATCTGTCTGTCTGTCTCTGTCTATCTGTCTGTCTGTTTATATAGTAAACGGTTTCTTGCGTGGTCCAGGGTGATTACTTGCTTGGATAAGCAATGTTTATTTGCAATTTTTTTTTTTTGTTCCTCCCTAGGTGGAAGAAAACCGAAAGTACCGCTTGCATACAATGTTTGAAAAGGCTGGCGACTCGATTTTCATCAACGCCCGGGAAGTGTGAACAAGTTTCATTTGAAGAAAGGCAGATATGTGGTGATACCATCAACATACGAACCAAACAAAGCTGGACAATTTATGATGAGAGTGTTCACCGAAAAGTCTTCAAAAGCAAAGTAAGAATCCATGTTAGACCCCTGAGAGTAGTTTAACCTTTTAATAATTACTGGATTATAATTGGTTAAGACAGGACATTTTCCGTTGATTTAATTTGTGTTCGTCGAGGGTAGAGATTCCCAAAGATCCCCCCAGGACCTTCGAAGATTCGAAAGTTGAGCCGAATAATCCCGAAGATGACCCAAAACATTCCGAAAATGGCCGAAGATGACCTGAAGATTTCATCCGAGGACTTCCGAAGATTTTTAAACGTTATCGGAAGGTCAGCACGTATTTCCAATACAGTGTCGCGAAGATTGCATCATTAAAATGAACCCTAATGGGGTTGTGCCATTTGTTGAATACTGTGGACACAATGGAACCATCAGTTTTCTGTGATCTAGGTATGGTTTTGAACTTCTCGCTAGTCATGCTATTAATGCAACCACAGTGTTGTCGTTTTCCTGTTCCACTGTCGTACCGCCTGACAAGCAAAGTCTTGGGGGGGGGGGGGGGGTGGGGGGGGGGGGGGGCTGGCCAGATTGCTTATTTGTACATGCGTTATTTCTCTAAGTACCTTTCTTGTCTTGGGTTGATTTTGCTCAGTTTAGACGGTTTCGTAATAAGTATGGAGTGGACCAGTGTATTACTTTGCATTACAGTCAACTCTGTCCACACCTCTATAAGCCGGACAATTGGTACCGGTCGTGCTGTTGTCCGTCTTGGAGAGAGTTGACTGTAGCTGATTTGCAGCTTTGCGATGTAAATGCACTGATATAATGAATACACCTATTTCAATTAACGTTGTCGGATAGAAATGTTTTTTAAAAGCCCGCAAGACAAGACCGAAAGGTAAGCATGGGTAAAAGTAGAAAACTGCTGCACGCACCGAATACTACGGTGGCCCACAACTGTCACGGCAACAACAAATACCTCACGGCAAAACCAAAAAGCTCACGGCAAAACCAAAACCCTCACGGCAAAACCAAAAAGCTCACGGCAAAACCAAAACGCTCACGGCAAAACCAAAAAGCTCACGGCAAAACCAAAAAGCACACGGCAAAACCAAAAAGCTCACGGCAAAACCAAAAACTCCACGGCAAAACAAAACCCTCACGGCAAACCAAAAAGCTCACGGCAAAACCAAAAGCTCACGGCAAAACCAAAAACCTCACGGCAAAACCAAAAAGCTCACGGCAAAACCAAAAAGCTCACGGCAAACCAAAAAGCTCACGGCAAAACCAAAAACCTCACGGCAAAACCAAAAACTCCACGGCAAAAACAAAACCCTCACGGCAAACCAAAAAGCTCACGGCAAAAACAAAACCCTCACGGCAGAACGACGCCAACTCACGGCAGAACAACGAAAGATCGTCACGGCGGAATCGAAGTGAAAAGCCACGGCGGAAGTGAAATACCACGGCGGAAGTACACTGACTGCTGCTACCTTTAAAACAAGGAACGGGGAATGGAAGAACGGGGAACGGGGAATGGGATCGAATGGGGAATCTTTTAGCAGAGCGAGATATACTCGTGAGAGTAAAACCATATACAGTGGAATCCCGATTTCTATAAAAAAAAATCGGGGGAAATCGGGAGTTTGAAATAGCGGGGGTAAAATTACAGTGAAAACGACTATTGGTTCGAGTTAGCGAGGTTTTGGATATCGAGGGTTCGAGAAATCGGGATTCCACTGTAGTGGCAAACACAACACGCAAAACATTCAAAAGACTGGCTATCGAGACGAGATCAGATAAAAGACAACTCTCAATTGAATTGATGCAAGAAACAGGAAGAAATTAGCCTTAGCGTCAGACAAAGTATATATCTCTTCTCCAAATGCAATAGCCTCTTGGAAGCTACAGTACTCTCTGACGAAATTGGACCAAGAAAAATATTATATCCGTGATCAAAACAAAGCAAAGCATCGAAATTACGGAGGAGGGCGAAAGCCTGACGTACAGGCCGGAAACCAACATGACCTCGCTAGAGGGAAGAGCCAGAACACAGTCGAAGGCTTGAAAGTCGTCCTCATATAAATACAACATATATTTCGAATATTGCACGTTAGCAGTATATATAAGGGGGGTACTGGCTCACTTCCCCACCCATTGCTCAGCCACATTGCTGTACGCCCCGGCGTACGCGAACTTGGCCCAGTAAGCTAAGGGCCGCCCAACCCATCCCCGGCCCGGCGTACATGGCCCCGCTGCTCTTCCCCCAGGGTTGGCCCACCCCTCGCCGCCCCCCACCGCAGGCCCTGCCCTGCTGTTCGAACACCCATCTAGAGAAACGTTGGCCAAGGGGTATATCCGCCCGGCAAAATGGCGACTATGGATGACCTCATAGAAGAGATGCCCGTAGTATCAAGAGCCCAACCCTACCCACCCGGCCCGTGGCCCCAGCAGTGAACCCCTATCCACTCCAGGGGGACAATCCGCGTGTGATATTACCGAAGCAATCCAAGCTAAAATCTACCGTGAGCGGATTGCCATGGGATGGAAAGCAATAAATGCACATATACGGGCCGCCCCTGTATATGCATGGCGGGAGCGAATCATCCGTGCATATGCATGTATATTGTGCCCTATTGGCCTGGAGTGTGCCTGGGGCGGCAAATGTGTTGAGCGCTACTATAGGGTAGGCGCTTAGCACGACGTTAAAAACTTTGCCGAGTACGTGGTCCCCGCGCCTTGCACACTTTGGCGAGGATGAGTGATTGAGTAAGTGAGTGAGTGAGTGATGCCCAGCTCAGGCCAGTGGGAAGCGTGGCTGAGGTCCCAGGTATCCGCCCCACCCCAGGGTCTACTGGCGTTAGCGCCCGCAGGAGCTAGACATAGCAGGTGCGTCTTATGTCCCACTTTTTGTGCTTGCGTGGTTCCGCGATCCTGTAGGTTCGAGAAAACATCGCTGCGATCGTGTTGTTCTACACGACCTCTTCGAAAGACATGAAGCGAGGCTAGTATTCGAAAGTTACACTGGAGAGCTTTCCGCAAATGCCCAGTGGGGAAAGAACCCCGATCAAACCTGAAATTACAGAAGTACTCTCCCTCGTGTTCAGCCTCCGGTACCCTTATGACATCTTATTAGACTCTTGCTGTTTCAGCTAAAACAGCAGCCATGTCAGATGCGCACCAACTGTTAGAAGTCACGCTCTTCGAAGGCGGACAGACAGCCCCACGATCGCAGCGATGTTTTCTCTAACCTACAGGACCACCGGTCCATGGAACCACGCGGAACCACGCAAGCTCAAAAAGTGGGACATAAGACGCACCTGCCATGCCTATCTCCGGCTATCGCCAGTAGACCCTGGTGTGGGGCATAGACCTGGGACCTCCAAATGGCCGCAGTTCTTGTTGGCCTGGAGCCCCCAAGTAGCCACAGTTCCACTGGCCTGAGCTGGGTATCACTCACTCACTCACTTACTCAATCACTCATCCTCGCCAAAGTGTTCAAGGCGCGAGGACCACGTACTCGGCAAAGTTTTTAACGTCGTGCTAAGCGCCTACCCTATAGTAGCGCTCAACACATTTGCCGCCCCAGGCACACTCCAGGCCAATAGGGCACAATATACATGCATATGCACGGATGATTCGCTCCCGCCATGCATATACAGGGGCGGCCCGTATATGTGCATTTATTGCTTTCCATCCCATGGCAATCCGCTCACGGTAGATTTTAGCTTGGATTGCTTCGGTAATATCACACGCGGATTGTCCCCCTGGAGTGGATAGGGGTTCACTGCTGGGGCCAGGGCCGGGTGGGTAGGGTTGGGCTCTTGATACTACGGGCATCTCTTCTATGAGGTCATCCATAGTCGCCATTTTGCCGGGCGGATATACCCCTTGGCCAACGTTTCTCTAGATGGGTGTTCGAACAGCAGGGCAGGGCCTGCGGTGGGGGGCGGCGAGGGGTGGGCCAACCCTGGGGGAAGAGCAGCGGGGCCATGTACGCCGGGCCGGGGATGGGTTGGGCCGGCCCTTAGCTTACTGGGCCAAGTTCGCGTACGCCGGGGCGTACAGCAATGTGGCTGAGCAATGGGTGGGGAAGTGAGCCAGTACCCCCCTTATATATACTGCTAACGTGCAATATTCGAAATATATGTTGTATTTATATGAGGACGACTTTCAAGCCTTCGACTGTGTTCTGGCTCTTCCCTCTAGCGAGGTCATGTTGGTTTCCGGCCTGTACGTCAGGCTTTCGCCCTCCTCCGTAATTTGCGATGCTTTGCTTTGTTTTGATCACGGATATAATATTTTTCTTGGTCCAATTTCGTCAGAGAGTACTGTAGCTTCCAAGAGGCTATTGCATTTGGAGAAGAGATATATACTTTGTCTGACGCTAAGGCTAATTTCTTCCTGTTTCTTGCATCAATTCAATTGAGAGTTGTCTTTTATCTGATCTCGTCTCGATAGCCAGTCTTTTGAATGTTTTGCGTGTTGTGTTTGCCACTACAGTGGAATCCCGATTTCTCGAACCCTCGATATCCAAAACCTCGCTAACTCGAACCAATAGTCGTTTTCACTGTAATTTTACCCCCGCTATTTCAAACTCCCGATTTCCCCCGATTTTTTTTTATAGAAATCGGGATTCCACTGTATATGGTTTTACTCTCACGAGTATATCTCGCTCTGCTAAAAGATTCCCCATTCGATCCCATTCCCCGTTCCCCGTTCTTCCATTCCCCGTTCCTTGTTTTAAAGGTAGCAGCAGTCAGTGTACTTCCGCCGTGGTATTTCACTTCCGCCGTGGCTTTTCACTTCGATTCCGCCGTGACGATCTTTCGTTGTTCTGCCGTGAGTTGGCGTCGTTCTGCCGTGAGGGTTTTGTTTTTGCCGTGAGCTTTTTGGTTTGCCGTGAGGGTTTTGTTTTTGCCGTGGAGTTTTTGGTTTTGCCGTGAGGTTTTTGGTTTTGCCGTGTGCTTTTTGGTTTTGCCGTGAGGTTTTTGGTTTTGCCGTGAGCGTTTTGGTTTTGCCGTGAGCTTTTTGGTTTTGCCGTGAGGGTTTTGGTTTTGCCGTGAGCTTTTTGGTTTTGCCGTGAGGTATTTGTTGTTGCCGTGACAGTTGTGGGCCACCGTAGAATACTAATGAGAAGTAACATATAAAACATTATTTATAACGTTTCCTTTTTGTTTTAAACCTGTAGAAGTAAGCTACTTTTAGCCAAACTAAATTTTAGCAGAATCAAATAAATAAGCTAGTGAAAAAAACATGGAAAAATAAATTATATAATTCGGGGCAAACCAAATACATCACGTGCGAAATAAAAACGTGTAGATTTATTTTCCAGCGATATGCAAATTCTAATGAATACCCAGACTACCATTTGGTCGTGTCTTGTAGGCTTTACGCTTTTATCCTTTTTTTATCCGACAACGTTAATTGAAATACGTGTATATACATGTGTCATTTCTTGATTCTCGTATACCTAGCCAGGCAGGCAGACAGGCAGTTATTTAGCGTAGGCGACCGATGCCGAATGGTATTATGGGTAGTGGTAGTTCACCGTTGCTTGGTCAAAGTTCATGGTGTTTCAGCGCAATGGCAGGAGAAACCGTTAATATGTTTGTTCGTACTAAAAGAAAACAGCAAAAGTAGGTTATATACGCGTGTTCTGTAAAGGGTATTGTCTCCGTACGTACGTACATCGTGTACGTACGTACGTCCATCGTGTACGTACGTACGTCCTTTGCCCGCTAAACACAAATTTGACTAACGATAGCCGGATCAAAACTTACAACAACTGACCTATCACTGTTTACGAACTTTGCACGAGTCTCGACAGCCAATACTGAACTTTACGGCTAAACCGACCAATCAGTTTCTGAAAGGACAAACAACTTGTCGTGACTTCCGCTCACAACAGGTTGTCGAAACGTCAGTCACCAACAACAGTCCTTTTCAGGACTACCCTCACCCGGATGATCACTCTCCTGAATGTTTAAATTAATATGCATAAATTAATAAAGTTTACAGCCCATTGGCCTTGCGAGTAAAATGTGTGCACCAAATTCTATAACCCGTTCATTACTTTTGCATTCACGAGTTAAAAACTAAAAATAATTAAAAATGTTATATATTTTGATATTTTCCAACATTTCTGTTTATATCTATGTTTATTTGTAGGTTTCTGGACCGGGAGCACTCAACCGGAAGTAAAATCTGGTGCTGCTTCCCTCAGTGTCGTACTCCAGTGTGCGTCATTTCCGTTACTGTCAAGTCAGCTGGTGGACTTCAGAAAACTAGCCGGCTGTCAATGAGTAAGGATTAATATTTGCTATTGTCAACAGTTATGCATCAGTCATTTCCAGCAACAGTGTCCAACCCCTGTGAAAAAGAAAAAAAAAGAAGATAAATGCCCGAATTATTCTACTCTGGGTTCATCCAAAGCCAGCCACTCTTTTACTTGGTCAATCAAAACTCGGTCTTGTCAAGTGTCTTGTTCCTAATACCGTAGAATTCCAAAGATGGCAATGTCACAACTTTCGGATTTAACAGCTCTTGTGGTCGTCACTTTTGGCTCAGTTACTTTCACCGGGTAGTCAAATTATCTCTATAGCTGATGACCTGGGTTTTGTTAATCAAAAAGTAAATTGCGGTATCCATTTGCATGCATTATACTTAGAAATATTTGACCGCCTTCACAAAAACGATCCATATCAAATTAATGTTTTCGTTCGCGTACGCTTGGTAAAAATGTGTCATTTGACGTGGTATCCTGGCGGGCCCAGCTGATCACTGGGGGATCCTCCCATAACCCCGTTTGCCCAAATGTGGCCATTTTGTGTGCTTTGCTCTTTACGCAAGACGTCCTTTTTGGAGGTAAAAGCAATGAAGCCTACATTGTATTTCAAAATCCGTAAAATAACTTTTGGTATACATCAACATGTGACTTCAGTGCATTATGGGACATTTAAAACATTCGAAGCTGTGACCTCAGAAATTTGCACAGTTTTCTTTCTGCTCCATAACAAACTACAAACTTTGCATCGCTATAAGACATCTACAATACTGTAGATAAGCTTGTGAACCATGTCTATCATTTCAGCACCTGATCCTTTTGCCCTGATCAAATGCGAAGGACGAAAAGTTAAGACCGCTGTGCAGAAGGACTCGCTCAATCCACAGTGGAATACTGGCGCCCTGTTTTTCGTCCGGAGACCTCAAAAACTAGCTTGATCATACAAGTAAGTTTCAGAATGTTTGTATCGTGTTATAGAAAAATATATTTTAATGTTTTATAGAGTGCTTTCACTCAGTCCTGTGGGAATTAAATGACAAAAGGCCGTGGCAGCCACGTTGGTGTCCTTAACAAAAGAAGTTAATAAAAATTATTTTGTACGGGGACACCAATATGGCGGCTATGACGTCAAGTGAAAACACAATATACTGGAAGTTAAGTCACCATAACCGCGAGTGGTCGTTCCCTGGTGTCCAGTGAAACACATATTTTAAATTTAATAAACACATAGTGTATCCGAGGAGTTAAACAGGTAGTCGCATTTTAGTGAGGATGGTGTGGGAAGCACAGTGTGTTTGATTCCAGATCGACAGCACATGCAAGGTCACTGTGTTGTGCTCATGGGAAATACATGCACTTTACTCTCACAGTACCTCTCTCCCAGGAGTACAAAAATGGATATCGGCAAATTGTTACATGTAGGGCAACCGAACAGTCGACTAGCATCCCATCCATGGGGAGTAGCAATAGTATTATACTCCCCTAGTTGTTTTATGCTTCAGTCGGCCTGAGTTATTTCCAATCCCCCCCCCTCCTTGCAGACCTCATGGTAAATTTTTATTATAATATGAAAACCGTCATGGCAGTGTAAATAGTCCTATTTTTTGACATCAGATGCCTTATTTTGCCCTCGCGTATTTTGGGCCATGTTTGCCCCATTTTCAAGATAGCGAATCTTACTATGACATGGTTTATACGATCAACATTGTGTGACACCCGACTATGGTTTATTTAGGTGTGGGACTCGAACTGGTTCTGGGATGCGTTCATGGGACAAGCCAAGATACCTATCGATATCAACAACAGAGCCGTCACGGAGACACACCAGCTCATGGGACGACGACGAAATCACCAGGAGAAGATGGCTGGTGCTGTCACGGTGGAAGTGAAGTGTTACCAAGACCTCCTGGCCATCTAATAATTTGAATTATCACGGGAGTAACACTAATTTGTAATAAGTAACGCTATGTGTAACGGAAGAATGATGTGGTTGTACTAAAGGGGTTTAGCCTGAGTCAAGCGTCCTGCAATCTAAACATGCTTCAAATTCTCTTGAAACCAAAATATGTCAAAAATAAGATATAATTTGCTAAGGTTTTGACAAAACATATTCTTTATAGTAAAAATGCCAGAAATGTTATCAGTAACGGTCGTAGCAAAAGCGCAGGTTGTTTGTCAGCTGTTTAATACGCTTTGGTGGTTGATTGGGAACTAGTTAATGTTAGAATGGTCAGGCCACGCCCCTTTTATACTGGATCTTGTTTAATAGCAGTTGCCATTATTCCTTGCCAAGCGAGATCTATAACCTGAAGTTCACAGTAAGTGTATTAAACCTTGCACTTTGATAAAGAAGGAAGAATATTTTGCTAAATTTCTATTTATGAAATGTGCACCAATAAGTAACAATTTGCATTAGGAATTTGAAAGCGTCATGCTAAAGAGGAAGGTTGGCCAACCGACTTCCCTGAGCAGAAATATTTTGGTGGGATTCGAAATGAGTGAAGGAAAATTATCGGAGATGCTCGAGGCATTCTAGCTTCAATAAAGTGTCCTAACGTTCTTAGATTCAGAATTGTCATCGAAATGACATAGTAGGCCATTTTGCAAGTTGCCTTTTACTTTTGTTTCAAAACGACGAGTACTGGTGCACAACTGCTCCTATGAAAATGATTTTTTCCTGCATGTTCATTTTCATGCAAATCAAACTCATTTTCATTTAAATGGTTTCGCCCTAGGAGTCGTTTTGAAAGAGAGGCAAAATACAACTCGACAATGGCTTATTGCTCTCGAATGTTTGTTTCTAGGGAAATTGCTTTTTGGGGGGACATTTTTTAGACCGTTACTCTTGTTACATAACATGATGCAGTAGTATTTTATTAATATATAGCAGCTTAGGTTATCTCGGGGAGGGGAGGTGGCTTCAGGGTTAGCGCGCTGGATTCAGTATCGAACGGTCTATGAAGTGAAAACAAATCAAGATTATTTGAAAGACCTTTCAAAGTGAAGGAAAGTTGTGTATTATGCAAACTAATTGACTTGACGTTAGAAGAGGAAAACAGCATGGGGTCAAATCACAAAATGGAGAATGTCTCTAGAAATAATAGTTTAAGGTTCATGAACTTTACACTGATATTGAAAGGACTTTCAAATTCAAACAAGCTTAATTTATGTTTCACTTCATACCCACTTCTTCTGATAGCTAACGATAGCGTACGAGTTATCGTAGTGAAATTTCGAATGCAAAATATCCATTGAATCCTTTTTGTAGAAACAAAATACAGTAATATTTTTGTAGCTGTCAGCATTTGTACAATTAGACCACGGGAAATTTCTACAAAAACAATTACAGCAACTCGCTCTTGCTCTTGTGTACTATCATTGACAATGGGACGATCTGTGCAGACGTGACGTCATTACTTCAAAATTCACCCGATTAAACAAAAGATACAGTGAAACCTCCATTACAGTAACATTTGTAATATTACCACTATTAAAGTGACACCTCTGTTAAGGGGATACTTCTCCTTGTCCCGAGGGTGTCTCCTTAATGGAGGTTTCACTGTATTATAACTAGAGGGAGCATACAAATGTAGTTATTGTGCCAAGTTTGAAAGGAAATGGGTTGAAACCTACTTCAATAGCAGTTATTACAGTTGAGCCCGCAGTCCAAAATTGTTTTGTTTTTAAAAAGTATGCAAACGAGTTAGGCTCGATTTCCGCCGCTCTCTCGAGACCGGTCTTCGTTCTGGCTCATTTTCCCGAACAGCGGCTGGTAATCGAGCCTACAAATGAGGCTAATGGGCCAATACAATGCCAGATTGACCCTTTCGCCTCGTTTGCATGTCCAACGGCAAACAATACCAGATTGACCCTTTCGCCTCGTTTGCATGTCAAACCGCTGACCGTCTGTAATAACTTCTATTGATGCATTTAAAAGTTGCAACAATTACAGACGTTTGTATGGCTGTTTCTGGCCCCCCATCCATACAATTTCAAACGTGGTAAATTTGACGATTTTCAAAACGAATTATCTCGTTCAATATTGAACGCATTCCTGTCATATTTGCTACAGTTACTAAATGGCATAGTCGCTATCAATTTATCGTATATCTATAACTTTGTCCGACTAAATTGAATTATCGGTAAATTTATGCTAATGAGAGATAAAAAGCCGACGTAAACAGAGATCGTCCTATTCTTGTGGAAAATTCGAGAAGATGGTGTAATTTTTTTAAATAACCTACAGTGTAGGTCCGCCTTTATTTATATATTGTGTGTATATCATGTTCTATATTCTGCTTAAAGCTGCCCTTCTTTCAGGGCTAGAGAACTTTGTATCTCGTTTGCACCAGCTAATCATGCTAATCATGCTTATCTGAAAAGTGAAAATCAGTAACAAAATGCTGGATGCCTAAATGTTCACAGTCGCGGTGAGCAACCTTTCTGCACAAGACAATTTCAAACCATGTTTAATTAATAATTTAAGATTTGTTGTGACCGACAGGGTATTAGAAAATTCATCCAGGGCCGGTTGTTCAAAGTACGATTAAACTAATCCAGGATTAGCGTGAAGTTTCATTTCAGTTTTGTAACTTTTTAGCGAGGTTTTCTGTTTATAACTTTTGTCTTTCAGTTTCAATTTGACTTATGTCAAACTACAGAAAATCATATTAGCAGCGAAAACCAATTTTATGCAAGACACATTTAATATTTGATCAACTTTTAATCCTGGATGAGCGTTAATAGGCTTTCGATCAACGGTATCCTTCAGATAAAGAATCGTGACATTTCTGCTTAGTTAGTGAAATGAATAAGTGGTTTTTAAATTGTGGGATATATTTTTAGCGTGACTTCAAGAAGCTCGATAACATACCTAGATCATAGGAAATCCAGCAATAATGGTTTGATTTTGTAGAACAGTACTCGACAAATGCTGGGTACTCATTAGTTAGTGAGGATGGCTAACGAAGGCGAGGATGGAAATAGATTACTGGACTCGGCTTGGATGCCATCATTTTTTCAAAACAAACGTTTTGATTCCAGTATTCATCAAACATTTCTTACAGTGTTGTGCTAATACCCAGATAGGTGCTTTTTAGAATTTTGTAACAGTAAGCGGTTTCTCTCATCAACAATAAAAGTAAAATAAATTGACCCGGCAGTGGCGTGCTGATTGGGGAGGCTGTTATTTACCAAGACCGAGGTGAGCCGCCAGTTTTGTTTGATATAATTTTCAACAAAATAGTTCGTAATCTAAACCTAGAATGTGAATAGACTATTTGTGAGATGCCTTTTGCCTCAGTTTCAAAACGAGTCCGGGAGCGGTTTTCAATTACATGAGTGTCCAAAGTAATCCAGAATTGCTTTGGTTTTGCTTTACAACGCTCTGTGATTGGTTTCGCGCCACCTACTCAGCCAATCAGATGCAAAAGCAATCGCGACTTGTCCACCCCCGTTTTCCCGCGCTTGGTGCCGGTTACGTGTATTTGTCATTGGCTTGTCTTGTTTTCTACGTTTGTTCAGTGCGATTGGTCGACAATGTAAGACCTTTCTCCAAAATGGCGGCCGAAAATTCATATTAAGCTGAGCGGAAAATCAATACCAGCACCTGAAAGACCACCACTTGTTTGGTAATCGTACTACGTTTCGTTACATTAGGTTCTACCTGAGTCGAGAAAACGGAAGTTGAAAACTGGAAAATTTAGAGACGTTAATTGATGACTGAGGGTATGGCTTATACCCCCTTGAATTTGCGGCGGCCATTTTGGAGAAAGGTCTATTGGTTTTGGTTTTACGACACTGTGAAATTGAGTTTGATTTGAATGAAAATGAACTTGTGAGTAAAGCTCTTTTTCATATGAAAGGTGGATTCGTTTTGAAACAGAGGTAAAGGGAACTCGGAAATGGCCTATCAAGGCTTGGCCTAGTTGCCACAAGTGAAAATTGCGGCAAGATTTACGACCATGACTGATTCTCACATTGCTACTTCTCGTCTGATTTTGAACTAGAAAATAGCCAAATGATATATGAACAGAAAAAAAGAATCAATAAATAATTGAATGCGTACAAATTTTAGGGTTTTGTTGGCGCGAATTTTAAACGAGCATTGAATACCCAGTTTTTCGACACTCAAAACAAACTTTACGATAATTTCACTTATAGTATTTGTAGTAGAAATATGAAAAAAAAATATTTAGGAGTCCGGAATTTGAGTGGACGCCTGTTGTTCGGTTCTTGTCTCGGCCCAGGCTTTTTCCGCGCGTCCACAGTTTATGAATACGGTAATGATGTTACCGGTTCAACAACCTCGAATGAGAAAATCTGCATTTAATTTTGTGCACGATCAAAGTTGTTTGTTCGGGCGTGATTTCTCGCCTTGGTAAGCTATAATGGTAAAGCTTCATTACTTAAAGAACCAGCGCTATAACAAACTCAAGTCGCAATGCGAAAAGGATGAAAGACTGTTCGTGGATACCGAATTCCCCGCGGACGACAAATCGTTGTTCTTCAGCCGAGCACCGCCGGAGTCCGTCGAGTGGAAACGACCCAAGGTAAGTTTATAAAGGCTTTAAACATTGTTTAACGATTGCATTCAACATCCGACCTCCTTTATACTGATAGGAAACCATTAAAATTATCCCGTGCATAGTTTTAAGACTCTTTTCTTACGTATACGAAAGGTAGTGTTCGCTTCGAATAACTACTAAATATTATTTTTGATTTAATACAATGTTGTCAAAGCAACAAAGAATCACTTTATACTTGCGTGATGTAGTTGTTAAAGTTAAACTTACAATAATTATTACAAGTTAACATAAAAAAAACTTTCTACTAGTATAGTCCTAGTCAGAAAGTTACATGATTATTTTCAAACTTGAACTTTAATTTCTATGTAGTAGTTAGATTGTTTTGTTTTCAAATATATATAATGTATTTGATCTGCGTGACCGCTTCTAATTTTCGCTATGAATATTGAAATTTACGGCACTCGTTTAAAATTAAGGCAAATAGGAAATAGTATCATTCGACAGGATGTAGCTAAACGAATTTTTTTAAATTGAATTGGGTGTAACGAAAACTAGTTATTGATGTTATTATTATTATTATTATTATTTTTCTGTTAGCATAGCTATTTTTATAGGTGCACCCGCTCGATCGCCCAAATATTTACCTTACATTCAGTCCCGTGAATTGTGTGATCATCAAAACAGTTTTTATTATAACATATGTTATGTGAAAAGAAGAGTTATCTAACTATGTCCAGTGTCAAAATTAATCGTGCAAAGATTTTAGCAAATAAAAATAAGATATCATTAAGTCGATATTATTCAGATCGGCAGTCATTCATCCAGCGAGAGTCACACAGCCTTCTTATTTAGTATAACGGTAAAACCGTAAAGTGGAATTAATTGAGTAAAGTTGATCCTCGCCGCAACGATAATAAAATGCTCAGGTATTTAAATATTATTGTGAATGTCACTACAGCCACCCGTTCAATAACTTAAATATTTACTTTGAATGCCTGGTCGCACGAATGTTCTTTATTTGAACAGACGTATGGAGGTTGATTTAAACTGTGGCGTAATTTTAATATAGACAATGTATGGACGATTTGTGGCACTTGCGTCTGCGATGTTGGTTTAATTTTGTTGCAGAAGCAGTAATATACCCGACAGAGGAAATAAACATCAGTTTAATTTACAAATCACGCGTGAACAGTTTGATTTAAGCGTCAAAAATTGGTCTATTTTTTCCCTATGTTTAATTTATTGCTATTTTCGCAGAGCCTTTCTACAAAAACCAAAGTGTAAATTTGAGTTTCCTGAATACATGTATTCGTCTTGCGGTTTGATCATGAATGTTAAAGTTAAATCAAAGTGTTCACGCTTTTTTATTCGCACAGTCAGTAAGCTCGATCAGCTTTTAACAGCCGAAACGTGTTTAGATCAATAATCTGCTTGAACTGCTAGGGTGTTACAGAATTTCAATTTTTTTTTTAATGGGCGTTACGTATTATTTTTGCACCCGACAAACAGTTTATTTATACACAGTCAGTCGGACCAATCGTGCAAAAAGTGCAGATGTAAAATATCATCACAAAGGAAATGGCCGAAATGCACATATACTGTAGCTTAATTAAAGCTAAACAGAGGAAACAAATGTTTCAAATCAACATAACATGGTAAAGAATATCCCAACTGGCAGGAGGTACAGTTGACTATTTGAATTTACAAAGCGTAGTCGGGACTACCGAGAACATATGCAACCGTGAACGTATGTGCAATCGCGCTTTAGCCTGATGATTTAACAATGTTGATTCAGTACGTATGTGCATAGATTACGGAAGCTCTTTTTACAGTGAAACTGATGGATGTGTATCCAAGAATTTCGAGAAACAGAGATTGTTTTATAAAGAAGGCAATGAATTATTTTATTTTCAATGTACATCGGTATTTGTCCAATCGCCGTGTCGCTTGCTGGGGCGTTGTCAGTGCTAGCGTAGAAATGGCGTGTGCTGATTGGTTAGATATAATATCTAGAGTGTTTATATGATAATTCCATATATGTTGTGGACACAATTTCTAGCTATTCAACCCCCTCACATTGACTCGCATACAATCCGTATCTTGTTATAGGACATTTCTGCCCCTAATCCACCAAGCTTGTTCGTTGATGGATTCAGCAGACATGACATTACACAAGGCAAACTGGGCAACTGTTGGTTTGTAGCATCGTGTTCAACACTGGCCTTAGAACCATCACTATTGGAAAAGGTATCTTATGTAGGCGTTGACAAAAAAAATATATCTTGAATACCTAATAAACATGTTTACTGACTTCCTCTGTCTTGATTTTGATTGAAGTCTTGGAATTTGTTTGTTTGGTTTGCGTTAGTCTTCTTCGCAGCCGTTTATATTATTTATTTAGATCATCACGCAACGCCACTATGCACCGAGAGTGTTGCGTCACGACCCCAAAAACCTCTCCGAAGGGGACTAGTTTTGCTTCTGTTCATGTTGAGCTCTGTTATTGGTCCAACTGAACTGCTCGTTCAACCTGGTTAGCCAATAAGAGAGAAGAAAACACCGTGCTGTTTTCTTAGCCAATCATGTGCAAAACAAAGCTAGTCGTGAATTGGTTCGCGTTTTTCCCCGCGCTTTCTCGATCGGCACCTGTTGTAAAGTTTTAATGCGGGCATTGATTAGTTCATTGCAGCGTTTGGGCGCGTTGTGATTGGCTAAGTTCGGTTTTGGTTGTATGACGTCAGTTAGAAAACCGCTCTAAGACAAATGCAAGGCTCGAAACCCTGTTTACCTAAAAAAGCCACATAACATCTAAAATGCCAGCAGATCGATCTTTGTCTTTAACTATCAAAAAAATCCGCCAGAATGAAATCAAATATGTTTCACTTGCCAACGAGAGGTCGGTATATGGAAAACCTCAGCTTGATTCTATAAGTTATTTATTATTCGACATTAGGTTATTCCCGACATTAAGAAGCAAGAGTGGGACCCTGATGACGTAGGCAAGTACCAAGGAATATTCAAGTTCCGGTTTTGGCGACAGGGTGAGTGGACGGAAGTTGTGATCGATGATCTCCTTCCGACAATTGGTGGCCAGTTGGTTTATATCCACTCCTCGGAGAAGAACGAATTTTGGGGAGCGTTAGTCGAGAAAGCATACGCAAAGTACGTTAAAACTAACAAGTTATAAAAAAGAGAGGATGATCTAAGAGAAGCATTCCCCGTAAGCTCCCATACATGGGTCTCTTACAATGACATACATATATTTGTATAGCTGAGCTATCTCAAGAGCTCTACCTGATTGGTCAGTTCTAGTAACGTGATGTCAAAGCCTCGATCAGAAGGAAATAAAAATAACTTTCACAGCATGGCGCGAAATGATTATGTATTTAAAAAACATTATCATGGGGGTACGGGAAATCCCAAGGTTCTCTTAGATTATCCTATCTTGCAATTGATAACAACTAATGCTTTTAATGACTTCGCTTTATATTTTTTCTTCATACGCCCACATCAGCTTTACCTTTGGTTTAAATGTTATCTTGTTTAAATAAATGCTAATTACTATCAATAATCATTCACGTCATTGTCACTTATCGTTATCATTATTATATTGTGAGATGCAACTTTAAGAAACAATTTACTCTAACGCCAGGAGCATATCACCCCCGAGCCTCTATCTGTGCTGATTAATGACAACAGCGTAGTTACACCTTCGACTATTTTTAGAATCGCTCTTTCGCGAAAATAATTCCATGTACGTCCGCGGACAATAGTGATAACTCGTAGTAATGACATTCCGCCGTTCTAGTTCTTATTCCACGTTCCTCTCCTCCATTCCAGATTTTATTTTAAATCTGAAACATGAATGACAACCTCGTCCTCGTGCTCGCAACGAATGATTTTCGCGGCAAAAGTAATTCTAGAAATAGCTCAGGTGTAACTACGCTGTGTCATAGGCCCAATAAGGGAGATGGAGGCTCCAGGGTGATATGCTCCTGCTAACGCTTAATATCTGTTTATTTCAGTTTTGTTTCGTTTCTTTTTATATTGATGTGCATGTACTGTTTTCCCTCTTAACATTCTTTTTTAGCAAAATGGGGTGGATATCACGTTCCAGAGGTCAAGAAGAGTTTTGTGTAAACGAGGTTTGGTGGTAATTTTGACGTAATGATGCATATACTGAGACCTATTCGTTGTCATTTACTTCAGGTTAAATGGGAGTTATGAGGCGCTGGAGGCAGGCAATATATCCGACGCCCTCGTGGATTTCACAGGCGGAGTATGTGAGTCAATTAACTTGAATGACGCGAACTATAATGAAGATGAAGAGAGAAGACTGGCTTTTTTCAACAACATGCAAAAAGCAATGAGTGACAGGTCGCTGGTTGGTGCTTCTATCTCGGTAAATGTTACTTAATTTGTCGTTTATTTTATAGTGTGTTATTTAACAATTTCACTCCCAAGAGTGCTAAGTTCCAAACCAAGGAAAAGTTGTGAATTTCATTTGTAAAATTGTCAAAAACAAACAGCACCACTTGAAAGTACTGCTCAATAGCTTTCCCTTTAATGTAGCCTCGGGTTTAAAAAGTTACAACCACATTTATTGACTCAAGGCCGGTTTGACTCTGGGAGTGAACGGGTTAGTTAAATACTTCAGGGAAGTTTATTTACTCGTTAGTCGCTAGTTCTTTTATTATGCGTAAATTCGTTTCCTTGTTAGGACCTCCACAGACTAGAGTGATAGTTGTCGACAACTATTTAGTTGTCGATCATAAAAAGTTGTCGATCATAAATCATGATAAATTTGTCGATGACAAAAAAGCCAGTGTGACCAGTGTGTGAAGCTAGTTGTCGATAACTAAGGCCCTTAGTTATCGACAACTAGCTTCACACAAGACCAAGAATACTGGTCGACTGCTTGTTTTATTTGTTTTTTAAATTGCTTGTTTGTTTCTTGTAGGTTAAAAATAATGAAGACATGGAAAAACGCACAGAGACTGGCTTGGTAATGGGACATGCGTATAGCGTTACTGCAATAAAAAAGGTACAGTTAAGGTCGTTAAGCGATGTCACATATGGCATGTTTCGTGCAATTTTCCTTTCGTAATATAAAGGAATGCAATGTCAGAGGTCTATAACTACAGTGGAACCCCGTTAATCCGACCACCAACGGGCCAGCAAAATCTGGTCGCATTGGGGTGGTCGTATTAAAGGGGTTCTTAAATAAGAAAATGACTGAGAGAACTTCAGTTCGGGACAAAGAAAGTGGTCGTATTAACGAGGTGGTCGTAAGGCGGGGTTCCACTGTAGTTCTGGCAATGTTCAACATTTGTTAAGCAGGTGATGCTTCGACTGTCGATTGGAACTTGCTGTATAGTTTATAACGTCATATTGAACGGCATTTTGAACGGTTCTGAAAAGAATGGACGTGTTCTTTATTTGTGTTACGGCGTTCAACAAGTTATTAATTAAAGTGCAACTATGTGCCTGTTTCTTCAGCACGTTGCAACATAGCCATCCAACTGTGCAACGTTAAAAGATTTGCTACAGCATAAACGAAATGATTTAAATATTTTGTTTGTAGATCACCACTGGCGATGGCTTGTTCAGTTTGTTTAACCGTGAGCATTTGTACTTGATCCGGCTGAGAAACCCCTGGGGAGGAAAGGAGTGGAACGGCGCTTGGAGTGATGGGTAATTACCCAGAAATCTATTGGAGTGCTTGTAAAGGAAGAAACTTGGAATTGGAGAAACTGTTGTTATTTTGAACCGTAATGTTAATATGTTTATTAGAATTTAAGTGCTAAGTGTGGGCACGCTATACTACTGATGTTGCAAATATACAAATTTATTATTAAACAAATTGTCATCATGACGCCCATATTGCACAAAAGAAGACTCGTCCGACATATTGGAAAGCGCTGCTGGGTTTGAGAGGACGTTTAGGGCATTTTAATGCGTTTATTTTGCGACTCGTTGACAATTTGGTGAATAATAAAACAATTATCCTGCTCAATCTTGCGGAATATCGTCTGCCTGAATTTACTACATATTTCCTAGTGCAGAATTGGGTTGCAATTACACCCGAGAAACGACCTCGGATCCCAATAAAATCTGATGAGACAAGAAGCACTTCCGAAATGGGTTAGTTCAATAGAGAGAACGATCTAAGAGAAGGATTTCCCGTCACCCCATAATATTTTTTTGAGATCCGGCTATTAATAGTTTCGCGCCATGCTGAGAAAGTTATTTTTATTTACTTTTGATCAAGGCTTTGGCATCACGTTACTTGAACTGACCAATCAGGTAGTGCTCTTAAAATAGCTCAGCTATGGACTAAAAGTTAAAAATAGATTTCAAAAAATATATCATTGGAAGAGACCCATTTATGGGGAAGGCTTCTCTTAGATAATCCTCTCTTGGTTAGTTCTAAAAGAGGGCACAGAAAAAAGGAAGTTGAATATCTCATCGTCCGATTTCTAACTTGATCTTTCTCTCTCCTCTCCAGTATGGCGTTTCTCCCTCCTCGCTACTTTCTCGGCCGTTTCTGATCTCCTAAAAAGAACATGTGTGTTACTGTGTTTTCTTTTCACAGCTCCGAAGAGTGTAACAAGCTTGATGCGGATGGAAGAAAAAAACTTGGAATAGACTTTGAAGACGATGGGGAGTTCTGGTTAGTTCGCTGTACGGTCCACGGATGTATCTTTAGAAAACTAACACATGCATTTAACAATTATCGGATGAGGCTGAGTAAGAAAGTGAGAATTATCAAGGACGAGATAACAAAGACCAAAGCCTTCATAATTTCACTATCATGTGAAAACAGAATCAAATAATTGGTTCATTATACATTTGAAACATATACTAGGTGATTAATATAAATGAAATCATATATGAACTGCAGATAGAGAGTGATATGGTGAAGAATCGAAGTGATCCAACTGTCTCTAGATATGACGATTCGATGCTAACGTGAATTAGCTGTATGCTCTCGGCCAATGAGAATAGAGATAGTGAGCAATATGAATATTACTTTAATTATTAATTAGTTTAATTTTAATTATTGGTAACATTAAAATGTTACTAATAATCGCCAACCAAAGGTGCGAATATTAAGAGCATCCGAGATCGAAAAAGAACCTTGAGCCCAACTCTTTGCCATCCACTTCCATATCGCGCCTTACAACTAGGGACTGGCTGCTTTGATGATTACTAACTTTTCAGCACTCACGTTAAGTAAGGAACTGTACATTTGAGCTTAGAATCAGGGGTTAACATACCATTTGGCATAATTCCATAGGATGGCGTTTGAAGATTTCTGTCGCTACTTCTCCAAGGCGACCATGTGCCACTTGATGAATACGTCAATGTTCTCTTTTTCCAAACGATGGCATCTCTTTAAACACAACAACGAGTGGAAGTCGGGATTTTCTGCGGGTGGATGCGTTGTCAACCAAGACACCTTTTTCAAGAACCCACAGGTATTGCAAATAGATTGAAATAATAAAGATTTATATTAAGAACTTTAGACGTTTGGAAAATACTTCAGAAATTCGAGAGTTCATTGTATACAGAGTGCTGGGAATCCTTTGGCGCAAGGACTTCCTTCCTTCCCTTACCTGCTTATACTGCCTGTCTCTCTTCTCCCTCCTTTCCTGCTTCCTCCATTCTCCTTCCCACACTCTCTTCCTCTGCTCTCCTCTGCCTCTCTTCTTCCTACATTGATGCCTTTCATCTCCATGACAGGCTGGATGGACGAAACGTTTGTTGATGAAGTTTGCTTTGGTTGTGAATCTTTTGGCGCATGGACGTCCTTCCTTCCTAAGGTTAGGGTTTCCTTCGTCCTCCATTCCTTCCTTCCTACAAACCTCCTGCCTTCCCTTGCCTGCTTACCTGCCTGCCTATACCATCCTTCCTTCCCCTCTTTCTCCTTTCCTCCTCCTCTCCCCACCCTCTCTTACTGACCACATCCCTCCTTTATTGATACCTTCCTTATGATAGTGTGGATGGCTGCATAACTGTCATTTGTTTTGTTTGGTCGTCAGTACGCTTTTTGCATCAAAGACGAGGATGCAGGAGAAGTCATGATTGCATTGATGCAAGAGGACACAAGGATCGATAGAGAGGAAGGCGGAAAGAATCTAAGTATTGGATACTTCATCATCAAGGTACCGTTTGTAAATAAACGTTTCAGGCTCCTCGCACAAGCACAATCTGGATGTTTTGGAAGTCCTTTTTACACCAGTTTTTGGGAAGCCTGACTCCACCAACATACCAAGAAATAAAATATTTCCAGGTTTCGTATTTCTCTCTCTTCTTTTTCACCGTGTAACGTTTTCGTGAAACTGCGTCGAGCACGACATGGCTGCAAGACAGGTTTCATCAAAAATGGCATATAATGTCCTCGGCAAAAAGGGCTGAGTAATACTATCTCACTAAAGTCCATTTTTGGATGTACAGAATTCACTTTAAGTAAAAAAAAAAAAAAGCAAAAAGCGTCATTGAGATAGGAAAACACTAAAGAGGTGAAAAAACCAAAAGGAAGAAGGATGCATGGCTAAGAATGGGAAGACCGAGACGCGCATTATACGAACAGAGATTTTGAAAGAAAATGGGCAAAACGATCAAACGATTCACAAACAGTGACGCGGGTCGTTTAATTGAACTTTTTTGGTCTGCGTTGTGAACCGGTGCTCATGAAAATAAGAACTGCCTTCTCCTCAAAGGACGGCCGCAAATGACAACAGCAACAACAACAACAACAGCAAACTCAAAATAACAAAAGTGGAGCCATTCTATCATTAAACACTTCTAACACTGTTGCACACACATTACACAACAAAAATACCCTGTGCTGCCTTGCTATGACTATTCATGATGTGTTTTTTTTTCTGAAGGTGGAAGAGAACCGTACCTACCGCTTGCACTCGATGATGGAAAAAGCCGGTGACTCAGTCTTTATAAATATGCGTGAGGTGGTGAACAGGTTTAAGCTGAAGGTGGGGCGGTATGTTGTTGTACCATCAACCTACGATCCACACGAGGCCGGACATTTTATGATGAGAATCTTCACGGAGAAATCTTCTAATGCAAGGTATAGGGCTTCCTTATATTGGGACCTTGTTGCCTACCGGAGGGAGGACGGGACTCTCAGCTAATTTAGAATATGACACCTTTAACCCTGGGACGTACATCCAAAGTCATACCCTACAACCATACAAGATAAGGCATATCGAAAGCATCATGCTTTTAGTAGCAAGCCCTGAGCTAGGACTATAAGATGAGAAAGTTATTTGTTGGTTATAACGCCATATGACGTCAAATGACGTAATAAAATCCGCTATCTTGGATCCGCATCTTGGAATTCACTATTTCATCATGGCGACAGAAAAAAACAACTCGATACAAAATTGTTCCAAAACAACAATGGGTTGATAATATTGCAATGATGCTTGATAAAACTGGAATTGTTTTCATTAGAACCAGGAAATGGGCTCCTGTTAGAACGAAGAATTATATCTGAAAATTCGAAATTGAGTTAACCCTATTCTGCCTGGGCTTTTTTTTCGTTCCTGAGCCTGGGGGGGGGGTAGATAAAAGTGCCCCCCCCCCCATGTATCTCGAAAAGTATTGACGCTATGAAAATGAAACTTACATGGTGTGTAAGGCATCCGAAAATCGTTATTTTAGTGGCAGTCGCGTGTCAATTATGACGTCATACACGCCATAATGACGTCATACGTTAAAAAAATCTGCCATCTTGGATCCTAAATCTTGGATTTCTAAATTGTTCAGAAATGTCAGAAAATCTCCAAATTTGCTTTGGAAAAATCAAGAAAAATATAAATATGCTAAAACGGCAAAGATTTTGGAAGGATTTCATCGTAAAAAGCAAACATTTTATGAAAACTGAAAATTAAGCTAAAAATCAACAAATTTTTGGTAAAACGATCTGTATCTCGAAAAGTATTTGTACCTGTCCGCCATCTTGGATGCGCCATCTTGGATTTTTCAATTGTTCAGAAATGTCAGAAAATCACCAAATTTGATTTGAAAAAATCGAAAACAATATAAGGATGCAAAAATTGCAAAGATTTTGGAATAAACTCTGCGTAAAAAGCGAAAATATCATGAAAACGGACATTTAAACTGAAAATATCAAATTTGGCTAAAACGGCCTGTCAAAACTTGGTTGCCATGGAAAACATCAAGTCACGTGATCAAAAAAATTGGCACACCAAAATGTTCCCAGATAAGTTTTAGGAAAAGTCATAAAGTTTGGCTATGATTGCAGTTTTAGCATCCCAGAGTTAATCCTCTGTTCAAATTTGTGAATAAATGATGGGTGGGGTGGGCGGCGAGAGGGGCTTCATGGCATGGCTGATACTCGATAAGAAACACATTTCACATTATGACTACTTGTTATGTATAACTATGACATATTTCTCTCATTCTTTCTTTGTTCTTATCTCAAGTGTTCTGGAAAAGGACCATCCCACCGGAAGCAAAATCTGTTGTTGTATTCCTCGATTCCGCACTCCTGTGTGTGTCTTGTCTGTGTTGGTGAAGTCAGCTGTTGATCTTCAAAAGAGATCCTTGTTGTTAAGTAAGCACTCAATTTTACTGCGATCCGTATCTGTGTGGAACTCTAGAGTGGTAGGAGATGGAGGAGTCCAAGCGAAGGATGCTTTTGTCTTGCTTTAGTCTCGTAGCTCAAAATAGTAGCCTGCAGAGGCTAGAGGCTAGACTTCAAATGATGCACGTGAAATCTGTAAATGGCCATGGATTGTGACCAATACGACATGACTTAACTGTAATTGCATAGTGTCGTTATTTTGCTTAAATTATCATAAGTCAACTGCTGTAAAATTAAATTGATAAGAGTTGAGCTTTGTGACTCAGGAAAAATATTTGAAATAAATCCAAAAGCTTTCGTCGACTTGTTCACTTGGACATTGAACGCGTATACGGGAGTGAGACTAGGGCCCAGTTCTCCGTTGAATTCGGCTCTCCAACAGATTGTTCCACAGATGGTTTGAAAGAGGTGTAAAAAGAGGCCATCTACATCCGAACCAACAAACCTTCCCTCAATGCAGACGGAGGAAGATACAAACTACCGCCCGTATGGAACAATCTGTTGGAGAACCGAATTCAACGGAGAACTGGTCCCTAGTCCTCACTCCCGTATACGCGTTCAAGTCCACAGGCGTGGACGAAAGCTTTTGGATTTATTTCAAATATTTTTCCTGAGTCACAAAGCTCAACTCTTATCAATTTATATTATACCAGGAAAGATGAGTCTGCATCATAATTTGCTGTAATAATGGTATAGGCCATCTCAATATGTTGGTTTGTTTAATGAACAGCAAAGCCTGCAGCAATCCTGCAGTTGGTCTAGACAATATGAGTAAGAACAATTCTTTATATAATTTAACGGTTACAATTTTGTTCTTCTACTAACTTTTGTTTATCCACGCGCTGCATCAGGTGTCGATCCTTACGCGCTGATTATGTGTGAAGGAAAGACAGTTAGAACTCCTACACTCAAGGACACACGTAACCCGGAATGGCATTCTTCAGCGTTGTTTTTTGTCAGGAGACCTAAGAAAACGCACTTGGTAGTGCAGGTGAGATCACGCTCATCATGATCTCTAGACACCTGAAACAGATCCCAGGGAATTCTCGGGAATTTTCAGGTTTCAAAAATTACTGAGAATTCTCAAGAATTCTTGAGAATTATTCATAAGAATTTAACCCGTTTCCGAGAATTATCGGGAATCATTTCGTTCGGGGTGAAGTGGTACCTGAAAAAAAATTGCAAGACAACTGACAGATGTCCTCAAAATTTTAACTGACAGAAATATTGGGTCAAACGTTTAACTGACAACAAAATAATATATAACCAGTGCACCGAAAAGCAATGTAAGCAGACAATAGACGGATCAATCAATAACAATGTTGAGAAGCTTATATATTGTGTTTGTTTTGTACATGTTTTTCGAGAAGTGAAAAGTCGGTTTACTACGAATGAGTGTTGATGAAGTGGTTGGTACGACTTCAATTCGTTTTGTATTGTTTTGGTTTATAATGCAATGAGAAGATTAAGCTGCAAACACCGAATGGTCCAAAAATGATCAGTTATCTAGTGGAAATAATATCACTAGAAGCCCTAATCAACCAATGATAATCAATGTTAAACATGAACAAAAATTAATCGTACTTGATGTAATATATCAAACACGAGAGACAGTGTTTCGTCGGGATATCCAAACACCGAGAATGTAGTTGAAAATACTGACGACGCGCAGCGGAGTATTTTTGACGAAATTCGAGGTGTTTGGATAGCCGATGAAACACTATCTCCAGTGTTTGATATATCTTCTCAATCGAAAAAAAACTAAGGAGTAAACGGAGAAATAAAATCGTAAAATATATGCTAATTAAGACCGTGTATCCAAACCTCCGACACGGTTATGATTTCCTTTGTTTTAACTTGAGTTGTTGAATTATTAAGGAGTTTGAGAAGTTATTATAGTTTGGTTTTTTTAATTTAAACTTTTTTGTTGTTGTTGTTGTCACCGTCAATTCTGCTGTTGCTGCTATATTAATAATTGCATTTGTTTTTCTTCCCTTTCAGATATGGGACAGGAATGATTTCTGTGACTCCTTCCTGGGTCAAGCGAAAATGACCATCGACATCAATAACAGAACTGTGGTACTATCACATCAACTGATGGGCAGGAGACGGCAGCATAACGAAAATATGCCTGGTGCTGTCACATTGGAAATTGCTTGTTATCACGACCTCTTAGCGGTGTAGTCAAGACGTCTTAGCGGTGCAGTCATATTAATCATCCTAAATAAGGGTAGTTTGCACACCGGACTGAAATTGAACCTACGGCCGCTTATACGACAGCCCTCAGTATGGCTAGTAGATGCAGCATTTGGTCTGTGCGTCATGTTTTCTATCCTAACAAAAACGAATGCAACCCATTACATGCACAGCAGATTATGAAGAGCCGTGGGAGACTGAGAGAAACTCGGCGACACGAACGGATGATGGGAAATAGGAAACGCTTATCTCGATAAAAAAGAGACGACTGGGGACGAGTCAGCAACAGATTCTAGATTTGTGGGCGACGAGTATCCTCGTTTGTTCAATGTGGAATCAAATTATGTACATATATTTGGACCCGAAATCCATAAAAAAATAAGGCGCCCAACATTCTAAGCACGTAATGTAACTTGAACAAAAATAAGATGAAGCTCAATTACTTATCACTGAGGACAAATTTATTGACCTTACAAGGTACTGTCCCAAGGAACACAGAACAATTTGTTATCCCGAGATTCTCATTGTTCCCTTAGAGAAAACGAACACTCGAGGGGAAACAAAACTCACTGCTTCACGTGGGACAAGTAATTAAGGCCCAGTTCAGACGCCGTACTTCACATGAGCCGAATCGAATTCGATGAATTAAGTTCATGTGAAGTACGGCGTCTGAATCAATTCGGAACGGCTGAATGAATTCGGATCGGCTCAGCCGTTCTTCCCGCCTGACTCAGCCGGGAATAATGGCTGTGGACCGGCTTTGATTCAGACGCCGAACTTCACATGAGCCGAAACAAATGCATGAATTATTATAATGTATTTTTCAATATAACAGCAATTTTCACCTATTAATTTAAGTTCGGCTGAATTAAGCTCGGCGTCTGAATCAATTCAGCCGGGCTAAATTAATTTGGGTCGGCCTAAATTCAAATTCGATTCGGCTCATGTGAAGTACGGCGTCTGAACTGGGCCTTAGGGTCGATTATTTAAACGAAGTCTGGACAGCGTTTAACAAAACCACAGTTTAACCCTATCCTGCCAGGGGGTAATAGTAATAAAACATATTTAAAGTGCCCCTACGATAAAATTGTTGATATTAATTTTTTTTACATTTTCGTGTACAATATGACTTTCTTATATATCTTGCCAAATTTCAATCCATTACGAACATTATAAGTCATTATTTTTTGGACTTTTACTTCCGAGAATTTACGGCCGCCATTACTTGACCTTGTGCCAAGGCTTGGTTGCGAATTAGAGAAAATGACGTCAAATACTCAAAAATACCTCACGGGTTGAAATTATAATAACAATAAGTATAGAAAATTGCACGAAGAAAAAGTTCAAAGTTTTTGTTGCTCTTCATGCAATTTTCTATACTTATTGTTATTATAATGTGAAGGCCTAAATAAATAAAAAATACAACGACTAATTACTGAAGATAGACTATTTTATTAGACCTATAATACTTATCGACATTCACAAGCATATGAACAAGTAGGATGGGGGCAGAAGATAGCCCGAGTGAAAATGTAATTGAAGTAAGTGAAAATTTTGATCTTCAAACCCATTCTTTACCAAGTTAGTTATAGCGGCAGTGTTTGTAACCAAACAAATATATAGTTCCATACCTATACACTGCTCCGCTTTGGAAGTCTATTACTTTGTTTTACATAAAATGGCCAAGTAAAATATATTTTACATTCTTTATTAACCTACTTTATTTATAATTTGAAAACACTTCAATCTTAATCAAATTAAGCGAAGTTCCCTATATTTATAGAAATCCTGGCGTTGTTCAATGGCATAGTCTATCAAAATGGCGGACGCACATATACAAGTCCTCTAATTTTCTGGTTATATTTTTTTGTAGCGAACCGACTCCAGCAACCAAAATTTCGTCGAATCGTTTCACTTGAACACGGAGCGAGCCTATAAAAGGCAAGGACACGCCCTCTCTGAAGCGCTCTGTTGGCTTTATTTTTTATCATTAATGGCATGTGGTGGTGGAAGCAGAAATAACGGTCGCACAACAACCTTCGAGGAGAATTAGGGTTGGTTTTTCCATAGTTATAGAGGGAAATGGTTATGAAGCCCGGCAAAGTTCTTTGTTATGTTTTTGTTCGCTATTTTGGGGGTTGACCGTGCACAAAACCTGACAAAATACAATAGGTGGTTACGTGTGTTCAAGCAACTAACCAATATAAACGTTTCGGTTACGTAATTCATGCATAGTGTATGACCGCAAAACAAAAGATGTGCACGGTCATGGACCTTCCAACATAAATCTTGGCTTCTTCGTTTGTTCCTTTGAAGTTTGCCGGGCTTCATAACCATCCCCCTCTATTAACTATGGTTTATCCAAACAACTAATTGATTTATGTCGAATAAAACAAGCTAAATAATAAATATTGATCGCTAAGCAAATACATTTTATCACCGTTTGGAAGAACTGAATGCAAACGATGAATTCTCTTCACCCGTTTCTACAGTACAGTCCGAGTCCCTGAGAATTCAAATTTCGCGGCTAACTAAAATTGTCGTAAAGCAAAAGCCTGCGATCAATGAGCCATCTGTTTCCATTTAGATGAGCATGCTGAGAACTAGAACGAGTCTCGTAAAATTATTCAGATTTACATGCTTTGTGATTATGCAAACAATTTAAACAATGCTGAGTAATTTGACATAATTAGACCTGACATAATTATTACAGTTGAACCTGCAGTCAAATCGAAAAGTATGCAATACAATGCCAGATTGACCCTTTCGCCTCGTATGCATGTGTCAGCGTTTTAATGAAGCGTAAAAAAACATCACATGGAAACACTAGTTAACAAGTACAGTAGCCAAAACCATGTGACAAAAACATGTCAAATTGAAGCCAAAGGCTCATAACGGACCTCTCTACGCTCGTTACATACGTTCAATGTTTCTCCTTTACAGCATGTCGGCCAAAATTGGAAGCCCACATTCGACTAGCACATCGTAAAGTGTATCCACGTTTATAAAACGTTGATTTCGACTGTGAACCAGCGCCTCTATGCATGGATTCATTGTCCTGTTGTGAAGGTAACGAATCTCGGCCGAGCTCAAACCGAGTTTCTCCGCAACTAGCTTCCATTCTTCTCCACCTGAAGAACGTAAATGATGTAGTTAGGTATGAAGATAAGTCGTTTCTAGTAAGACTCATTCTTCATGAATGTAAACGTGAATGTTTGCTGGCTACACGGTGGCCTAATGGTTAGCGAGCTGGACTTCGGATCTAGCAGTCCGGTTTCAAGCGCTAGCCAGGATCATTGTGTTGTGTTCTTGGACGAGGCACTTTACCCTCGCAGTGCCTGTATCCACTCATGAATATAAATGGCTGACGGCGAATTCAAGGCAACCGGACAAAAATGCTGGGGGTTACCTGCAATGGACTAACATCCCATCCATGTAGGGGTGAAGCGATACTCCTACTCGTTTCATGATTATGGAAACTGGAGTTATCATATAAGCCCTAAGATGACACGTAGACTATTCACCAGCACTTACCACACAAGTCGATCGTCAGCTTTCTGATCTGGGAAGCAGGGATTTTCTTAACATCAAGGCGTTCAGGCAACATTGGACCTGGGACAAAGACAAACCAAACACAAAGAAATGAAACTGAGGGAAAAGCCAATATGTATCAAAAAACAATATAATGCAGCCTTGTTTAGTTTGATTTCTGTCATGCCACCATCTTTGATCTCATGACGTCACACGATTGCCTTTACGAACACAAAACGCATTAGACGACAACTGGGTGAAAAAAGAAGCCCAAAGCAAAACCTCGAAAACGGACATAGGAACGAGCAATTCTTTAGTCACTCGCACATCAACTCTATTAGGTAGACGTAAAGTTATGGCTGGTCCCAAACTTCACAGCGAAAACAAGAAACAAACTAACTAACTAACAAACAACCAAACATTCAAACACAAACCTGTGGTTCCAGCTGGAGTTATTTGTCTCAAGTGCTGCACTACATCAAGTCTGTTTTCATTCTTAGCTATCGTAGCAAGGCAACGGATCATCCGCGTGGTTTCAGGTTCTGGATCTGATAATGCTGCTTGGTTTAACTGTAGATTATCTTGCAGTCGAGCGATAACAGCTGAAGCATCACAAGCTGACTGAAGAGACTCTAGTACTCCAGTTGAGAGTACAATGGTCTTAGTTTCTTTCTCTACGAAAAAAACAACATATAATAATGTTTAATTGATAAAACAGTCTTTAGAATGGAGCACAGTAAATACACCAGAGTGGCACTACTGAGTTATATAAGCACGCAGGAATTTTTTAGAACACGAAATAACTGCCTAGAGAAGTACGAGGCGTATCTCTCGTCTTCTTCTTATATAACTAAACAATGCACGATGGGAACGTTTGCTATTTAATTACGATGCTTTGAACACTTAAAAGTCCATTAAAAGTAAATGAAAACATGAAGACATGAAATGTGACACAAGGACTGTTTTTATTTCATAGAACATAATATAAATAATATTAAAATTCAGAGTGTAGATCATGACATAATGTGGCACTGACTTTTACATGGAATTACATTTACAATTCAAGCATGAATTGTAGAGTCTATAGTGAAATAATAAAATAACCTTAAACATTAGAATTGTAAGGGAAAAAAGTTTCACCTTCAATAGAAAGCAACTCTCTCGCAGCACATTCATCAATTGCTTGCTGCTAATGACAAAGTAAAAGACATGTTAACTTCTACTCTGTATCATTCCTTATGGCTTCTTGCAGAAAGTCGGTTACAATAACCATCACTTAGTATAGTGGTCTGTTAGTACTATATACCATTCCCACGATAGTCACAGCAGGTACAATATTTTATTTGTGCCGCTAAGTATTCTCGATACCAAAAATCATGCAGTTAGAAACGTTGCATCACAAACGCAAAACTAAAGCCTGGTTTTCACTAGCGACGCAAGCACAAGCACAAGCAACATACGCAGACGCAGTAGCGTGTTGATTTGTCCTAAACAAAAGGCACTGATGATCAACGCGTTACTGCGTCTGCGTATGTTGCTTGCGCTTGTGCTTGCGTCACTAGTGAAAACCAGGCTTAAGGAAACATAAATGTACGAAAAGTTGTTACTAATGACTTTGTATATGTGACTGTCACAAATCATTTTAAATTGTAAATGTATTCACCTGTTCATCTAAAAACGCGAACCACGACGAAAACTGCCTGATGCTTAGTCTGGGATCTCCAGCAACAGCAGACCTGTCACAAATCACAAACTGTTGACCACTTTGTAGAGCGGCTTCGGACCAGAAGTGCAGACATTCCTCTTGTTTGCAACCTTTGGTACCATGATCGCGACAATAGTGAACTGAACCACCAGGGCAACACACCGAGCAGAGAACCTTCATCTCGCATTCCATGTTCTTTAACCATACGAACTCCTTGCGCATGCATTCCAACATCAATCCCACCTGCCTCCGAACAGCACGAGCAAGTATCACATCGGGAGTGTGATTACTGGCGGGATTTGGAGGTAATTTCATCTCTGCCTGCAAATTTTTTCCAGAGAGATCACGGTCTTCGTTTGCCCTGTACACGACGATCTCAATGAAAGAAGAATGGCACAGTAGTATCACAGAACAACCTTCATCTGGGCAGACGTAAAATCTGGCAAAATTGTGGAACAGTTGAGGTTTGCATGGACTGGGCCATTCTTTGGAGCACCACTGATAAAACTGCAGGACCATACGGGGAAACAAACCGATGGGCACTTGACTGGAGTTGAAAGTGAGATATAAAGAAGGGATTTGAGAAGATGCCACAAGTCGGATGATGTCTTCCGAAGGATGTGACATCAACATGGATGGTACAAGGTATTGTTTTCTCTCATCTGAAGATGGCCAAATGCACAAGAGGCTAAACTTCTCCATGATTTCAATTAGGCTTTCAAATGTTTCCTTGTTTTCATACAAAGGGCCCCATACATGTTTAAGGAGTTTCTCTTTCAGAATACCAGTTTTCTCAAGTTTGAGCCACAGGTCTTTATACTGCGTCCCATTTCCGCCATAAGGCTCAACGGTAATCACCTTCTTGAACACGTTTATTAGCCATTGAACGTCCAAGACTACCATTTGGTTCATGCTTGGAGTGTCATCAAAATGAATTAGAATCCGTTGGTCGTGTAAAAACATCATCAATGTTGTGAACTCCACTTCGTTAGAAATATGGCATACTTCAAATGCAACCTGCTTTGCTTCTTCAAGGGGGATCCATTTGTAACTCTCTTTATTGACCTTCACTTCCAGTTCTTTTTGAAACTTTAACCACTTTAATGGAATTACCTCGTTCGTCCGAGGCAGCCTTTTAGCAACAGCAAGAATTTCATCTCTCAAACGCACAACCTCTGGGCACTCATGCCCGCTTCCTGACTTTGTATTGTCCACAGCAAAAACTCTGTGAAACAAGTGGGAACTGTATGGCTTTCCCTGTAGAGAACCAAATATCTCAGCAGCTAGTGTGGCAGAATCTCGACCACAATACGGTTGATCAGCATGGGTACACACCAAGAAAACTGGTGGAAGTTTACTTGGTAGCTTCGTAGTTTCATGGCTTGCTGGAACTTCATCGCCACCGCCACCGCCACCGCCACCGCCACCGCCACCGCCACCGCCACCGCCACCGCCACCGCCACCGCCACCGCCACCGCCACCGCCACCGCCACCGCCACCGCCACCGCCACCGCCACCGCCACCGCTTCCGCCACCGCCACCGTCATCGTCATCGCCATCGTCATCATCATCATCATCATCGCCACACTTACTGACCAGGGAAGCCACAGACCACATCCAAGAATCCAGATAATCGAAATTTGTCTTCACGCTAAAGCTGTCTTTTAATTTCCTGAACAGACCTTGTTTCACAACAGGGGAGGCTTGTTCACTGGGATCCCGGCTTAAATCGCAAACCAAGAGATATATCGCTCTTGCTGTGAGGAAGAGAGGGTGGGTGACATAGTAAACTGACTGTCCACCAAAATCCCACAAAATTGAACAAATATCTTCTTCTTCGTCTTCCTTTATGCCTTCGCGAATCAGCTTTTCAATTAATGTCTTTAAGTCATCTGGTATCTCACGTTCCATTAGGGGCTCTTGATCAAGTTTAGCCCCTCCTGTAGAGAGGTCGTGGTTTGGAAATGACTGATCTATTCTGGGCTGTGAATTATTTGCAGCTTCATTGGACTCCCCACTTGTAGCTTCAGACATAGAATCGGATATTTCTTTTTTACCCTTCAAGTGACGCACAATCAGTCGTGCAGCAAGAATATCAAATGAAATCGCTGAATCGGAACCTGTCGTTTGATCCAGTTTTCCAGGCCTCCAAATCTCTGTTGTCACTTTACAGTGAGAAGGATCCACCTCTATTCCTCTGGTACGCTCTTCCTTAGCATCAAACCTATCTCCCTTTAGTGACTTTTTTAAACTGGTCTTTCCCGTTCGATCTTGTCCAATCAGCATGATAGGCAGCCTCCTTACATTTGTCTTTCCCTCTTTAAGAGCTTTGTTATAGATCTGTAAGGCCAGGGGACCACGAGCAGTAATTTCTCGAGGGGTCTTCCTGTCGACTATAATAATACCAAATTAATAAGCTACACTTAATCAGGCAAAACCATAAATAAGCTCTAACATATAACAATTGTTAATGGTTTAGTTGTACCTGCTGTACATACAGTGTACTTTTTATTAAATCAAATTGTACATTTTTATATTTGATTGGAAAACAATCAACTTCTCAAAGAAGAGGATCGCTAATTGACTGACTGTTGCACCTGAATTGCTACAGGAATATGCTTGCTACCTACGCTAATGCTCCGGCTGCAAATAGAAACCGCCAGCTTTAATTAAATACTTAACTGACTTACTCCAGTGTCACTTCTTTAATTTTATTTACAAAATTACAAAACAATATCTCATAATAAGCTGAAACAATTATATTTCAAATTACTCCTACGTCGCATTCCAGTCCCCCAAAAGATTAAACTATTTTAGAATCGCAAACGATTAGAGCTGTCAGAATGTGTGGCAAGAAGGACTTGATAGACCATACATTTACCTCTTTTAAATGCCAGGCAACATTTAAACTTGATAATGACCATCTATTTTGGTTTAATATGCCACTAGTGTTAGGTGTGTTTCTAGCATATGTAAAGCTTATTATTAAGGGCGGATTCATTTGCAACATACTTGTCGCATTTCTGACGCTTACCGGGTTTCAAATAAATGCGTCGATAGACCCAATCAAATCCCATGGGTCAACATGGCCGCTATATAGGGTCTTTTTCATTTGAAATCTCTCGGGAATGGTTGCAAATGTGAAAAAAAAAAGTAAATGACTAGCGCGTATTGTCGTAATTCCCATGCAGTGGGGTCACTAAAAATTGTTCAAAATTCGAGAACCTATTCTTTTACGTCGAATTCCTGATAACGCGTATAGCGTATGCGATTAATCAATGGCGTATCAATTAATCGCATTCAACGTCGTGGTTTGGGATGCGCCCGGAATACGTCAGCGAACTCGCCAGAGTAGTCGAAAATTAACATCGCATTCCGAATAATAAGTTTATGCACAGTATGTTTCAGATTCACTATTTCCAACCCAATTGCCATTTTTTTCTGAATCTTTAGATCATGGAACCAAAAAAAAAAAAGGATTTCCAACACAGTCATCCATACCCGTTTTTTTTTGTTACGCCTGGTTTCAATTATAATCGCAACGGTCGCAGAGTGGTTTCCATTATAATCGCAACGATCAAAAATAGCGTGCCCCTCTCCATGGGGGCTTAATTTGACTGTGTCCAGTGGTAACCGCGCTCAAGCGGGACGATTGTGATCTTCACGGATGGTTTTTGAAAGGCGATATGAATTTGTAGAGCGTCTAATTCCTTTGGATAACGAGGTATGTCCAATTGGTTTTCCCAGAAACATTTGTGTGACATGCTATTATCGAGGCGTTAAGTCAAAACTGGGAGCCTAACCTATTTAGTGCGGAAATTCGAGCGAATTTCGAGACGAGTCGAACGGTGAATTAGATGACTCCATTGTTATTCTAATTATTCAGTCATAAGACTCCTTCCTTCTCAATATAGGAGTGTTTCACTGTTTACAAATATTACGTCAAATGTGTTTTGTTATTCAAATTTGCCAACTATTAAACAAAATAACTCTTTGTTTCAACAGCCAATAGTTCTCTGGTTGGCACATTTATAACACGGGTGACAACGAGAAATATCGCTATATAATACATGGTAAGGTAACTTGAACTAAAACCGCTCAAAATTGCGTTTAAACACATTGTAAGGATAGCAAACAACATGTATAAATGTTTCCTGAACTTTATTCAGTAATTTCAATTTTATTTATTGCTCAAAATGTTCCGTTTGAAATCCCATACAAACTCTTATATTTGTAAATACATTGATATGCAATACATTGATATGCAAATATTATGCTTGGGTTTCCTATGTTAATAGTTTATGATATGCGTGCTTTGCCTCACAAACACCGGGTTTGTGCTGTGGTTTTCCCTCGGTTCCCGTTAACATTTTCACGCTTGTGTTGTTGAAGTTTGTACTATAGTCATATTTATTTTATGCGTGCTTTACCTCACAGACGCCAGGTTTGTGCAGAGCTTTCCCTCGGTTCCCTTTAAAGTTTGCACGCTTGTACATGTGTTGTTGAAGTTTGTACTGTAGTTATACGTGCTTCGCTTCACAGACGCCAGGTTTTGGAGTGCTTTCTCTCAGTTCTCTTTAAAGTTTGCACGCTTGTGTTCTTGAAGTTTGTACGTAGTAATGTTTATTATATGCGTGCTTCGCCTCACGAACTCCTAATTTGTGCAGTGTGTTCCTCTCGGTTCCTTTTAAAGTTTGCACGCTTGTGTTCTTGAAGTTTGTGCTATAGTCATGTTTTTGTTAAATGCGTTCTTCGCCTCACAAAGTCTGAGTTTGTGCAGTGCATTTCCTTCGGTTCCCTTTAAGTGTGTATGCTACAATTGTTTGCATATAAAAGAGTTGAGACACTCTTCGTTAAGAGGACAACTTCAGACATTTTAAAAATTATTCCTTGTACACCCCCTCACCCCCTTATCAATGTTGTCAAAATGTCGGAATACATTCGAACCATATAGAAACAACACTGAAAGGGTGAGGGGGTTAGAAATGAAATTATTTGTTTATTTTTCAAACGAAGACATGCTTTTGAAATGAAATCCTGTTTTTGAAGAGAGTGTCTCAACCATTTTGCAACTCATTGTAGCTTGTTTTTTTTTTCTAATTTGTGCTATAAAGTGAAGTTTAAGTTATGCGTGCTGCGCCGCCTTTTTTTTGGTGTCGAGCTCACCCAGGTCCCCACTCGGCCAATGGGTAATGAACTCCTGCCTGACTAAAGTTTACAAGCGTATTGAGTTTTACTTGAAGAGAGTATTCCATTGTCAACAGAGGTTTCGGCAGAAATAAGATAAAGACGGCCATTTCGTCATTCACGCAATGTGCAGGTCATTTCAGGTTGTGCGTTGTACTCACAGACGAGAGGATTGTTTGCGCCGATCTTCTATTCCATTGCGCAAACTGCAGACTTAAGCGTGACTGGCGTGACTAATGTACTTTCTTGAGGTTTTCGCCAGGCAAGAATAGCCTGAGATCAGGCTCCTGAAGAACATTTGCGAGCGAAGCGAGCCGAGTCGCTGCAGAACGAACGCGAACGCAAATTTTCTTCAGGAGCCTGATCTCAGGCTAAGCAAGAAAGCAGATAAAATTTAAGCACCCGATTTTAATTTTGCCACTACGAGAAGACGTTGGACAGTGTTATAGTTGAGCCGCTATCGTTTCGTGCGCTGAACGGGGCACGAGCCATCCTGGCCATCGCTTGAAGAGTTGATTTAGCCGTTATGCCGATTGAGCAGGACAAGCATTTTGTATTCCGGCTTTTCGTAGTGGCAATCGAGAAGACTTTCAATTCCTAATTTCAATTCCTTAGCCTTGACCAAGAAAGTAGAGTTTCCATTTCAAAGACCCGTATGTGATTTTTAACCACATAAATTTTGAACAGACTTTTCGAATGTCCATGTTGCGAAAAAGATCAGAAACTACAATAGATATCACCCTGCTAAAGATAGTTTTGAATATCACCCAAACCTCGGACCGAGGTCTGTTTTCCAGATGTTTTGATGACTTTAGCGTGACTGGCGTGAAGCAAGAAAGCAGAATTGAGCAATCCTGAGCTTAGCAATAAAATACTTTAGAAACGTATCTTTATAATATTCCCACAAGCAAGAACCTTAACCAAGCCGAGGAAGAATAACTTTTATTTCAAAGACGTGTATGTGAGTTTAAAGCCCGAAATGGCTCTTGCTATACATACATTTCAAACAGACTTTTCGCACTGTCTAACAATGGAGCAGAAGAAGCGTGCAAGGTTGTTAGCCCATGGAAATATCATAAAGATAGGTTTTAAAGTATTTCATTGCTAAACTCGGGATTCAATGCAAATTGTCAAAGGAATGAACCGAAGCACTGTGCGTCCGACCTTAAACGCGGGGGGTCACTATAAAAGGCAATCTTCCTTAGGAAGATTTTTATGAGTTGTTGATTAATCGACAAACATGGCGGACGCCATTTTGAATTATCCCGCGTGTCGCGAGAAAAATGGCGATAGCGCGATATATTGTAGTCTATGATTGGTCAAAATAAAAAATACTTATAGAAAAGCTGTTTCTATTGGTCCTTGATAAGGTAATGCATAACTAATCGCGAGGATACGCGTAGTTTCACGTGCAGCGACCAGTTCGGAACGTCCTTCCAACGACATCGAAAGGAAATTACGAGCACTCTCTTATAACGTTTCCCAAACCTTTCTGCCGCACTGCAGTAAATTATATGCTGGTACTTGTAATACCAGGTTACGATCGATTTTCCGAAAGCGAAGTGGCGAGGGTGAAGGCTGTTATGTGAGCGAGATTGCCGCAGGGCTGGCATATTGCAAATACAGTATTATATACTCAGCATAGACGCGTTTCTCGGCGTTAAAATTCAGGTTAGTTTTGTCCACAAAATGATTATTATAAATATACATTTATAGCAACTCTTATTTGCTGTACAGTATGCTGTTAGGATTATTGTAAAGCAGATACACTCGATCTAACGATTCCGTTTGTTATTCCGGAATAATAAAGGTCATAAAGTTACGTGCAAATAGTCTCTGATTATATTTAGCTAAATTGCTACAATTCAGTTTGGATTATTAACAGAATGTGCCATAGCATTCACCTGAACTGCTACTGAATACATTTCTTTAGGATTTTCATTGCTCTTTCCTTCGTAACGATCCACAAGAGCCTACAAAAAATCGGCATTGTATAATTTCGTACCGACCGGGTCTTAGCTTCGCCATGTTGCGAAGCCGTACGAACCTCTCATTTGTGGCTATCGTCGCCTGCTCTTCGCCCAAATTAAACTGAAAAATTTAAACTGAATTGAGGCTTTCGTGGTTTCTCCTTCCTTTTTTCGTTGTAGATTTTTTGCTCTTCGTATTTCGATTTCTTCGCGCAAGGTTCGCGCCTATACATGTACCCAACATCTTCCCTGATAGTTCCGATGTTTACAAGCAAATCCCTCCATAATTTTCGACCTTTGTACCATCGAGAATACCAATCACAGACCTTCTTATATTTATCTAAATATACTATCCAATGGTAATTTTCAAAAGAACAGAGCAGTGAACAAGCCTGGGAGGGAGTGAAGGGATTTTCAAACGGCGAAGTCATTTTGGCGCGCGCGATCGAAAGTAAGTTATACTTGAAGCGTTCGGGTAAACACCGATTTCAAACGATGAAGAACACAAGAAAACAACATATTTTAAGGTGCATTTATTCTTTACTAATAATGATTGTATTTGTAGAGGAATATGAGCAAAATGAATAATTGCCTCATAACGGCCTAACGGCCGCCATGTTGAAAATGTCTAATACAGTGAAACCCCGATTTAACGAACCTCGATTTAACGAAGTCCCCGATGTAACGTACAGATTTATTCAGCCCGGTCAGAATTACAATAAAATATATCGAAAAGAACCCCGATTTAACGAACCCCGATTTAACGAAATCCTCGATATAACGAACACAATCTAGAAGCCCGAATGTAAAATCTACCCCGATATAACGAATAAATGTCATCACGTGACAGAAGATGAACAATCGACTACAGTAAAATCTTTTATTCTCTAAGAAAGTTGTCAGCAGTCCATTACAGTCATACATGTTGCTAAAAATAGTATTGTCGTGGCCATCTAATCGGCTTTATCTTCTTTGTCTTTAATCAGTTAACATTACGGCAAATTAATTATTAACTGTACCCCGATTTAACGAAGTTTTTTGGTCAGTTTTCAACAAATTCGTTGTATCGGGGTTCTCGATTTAACGAAACCCGATTTAACGAACCAATTTCCCCAGTCCCTGGCACTTCGTTAAATCGGGGTTCCACTGTATCAATTAATTGAATCAGGGGGGTACCCTATTTATAGCGAACCCCCGCGTTTAAGGGTCCCTCTCAACCAGTGTGCATTGCGCTCGTGTGTTATTGTTTGATTCGGGAAACGCGGCAGCCGCCATTTTGAATCGAGGAATGTGTCAGGACAAAAATGAAAAGTGTAAACGTGTACGGTTCCTTGGTTGCAGAAATTAGCGTGGATGCAGTTCCCGAAGGGCACACAGTGAGTATTTTCTCCAGTTTGAATGAATTTTGTCGCATGTATGGGTCATTTAAGCTTGTATTCGAGGTCAGATCTAGTCAGCGAAAAGTTTTTTTCAAGGTCAGGAAATGTCAAGGAGTTTGTTATCTGATCAAGGAAACTCTAAATTTCTTGCGAAGGTCATGGAATTTTGTTTTCTTTAGGTGTGGCAACCATACATGGACTTGTTCTACAGGAAGACACACATAAATATAAACATCTCTTTCGCCAGACTTTGTCGTTTATAATTTATAGTGTATCGGTGCTTTCAGTCCGCAAGAGCAAGCGGTTCATTCAGAAGTCTCTTTCGCCTTGTTTTTCTCTCAATCAACAGTCAAACTATCGACCCCACCACTCCAGCAAAACAAAAAAGCTATTCCTTTATTCGAAAGCAAGTTTCCCGATAAAAATACAATATGTTCACATCTCTTGTAGGCTATTTTTAGAGCAAGAAAATCGAATTTCAGTCAAGCTATTGACAGTACATCCTCGGAGACCCAGGGGCAGATAGTGGGGGCGAGCCCGAAAAAAATCGGCAAAGAAAAGTAGGAGCGAACGAAAATAGCCCCTGGGGTCGATTTCTTACCGCACTAGTTCCAACGGCTAATTAATGCCGCTTCCTGATTTGGGCAGAAAAAACCTTTGTATTATTCTGCCCAATCGGCGAGCAGATAGGTCTGGCGGTCCGTTTCGTGTGTTCTAACACGAAGCCTAAGAAGGCTGTAGTTCGATCGCCATATTGTCTTGTTCGTTCATCAAGATGATTTTGCTCGGGAAGGAAAGTTTCAGTTACAGCTTGCCTCAAGGCCGAAAAAGTAGGAAAATCGATTGTCATGTCCGCAAGGAAACCGTCGGAAAATCCACACTTTGGATCGATCGCAGGTATCGTAATACTAGCTTGCTTTAAAAAATATGCGAGTGCTAGTTTAATATGCGACTCGCCGATCTGATGTTTTACACTCTCGTTCTTTTCATGGAAACATGGACACTCCTGTAACCGAAACTTTCCCTAGCCTGAGTAATTATTTCAGGCACGGGCCAGTCAGGCCCGCGACAACAGAAGGAATCCAGCGCTTCAGAGAACCATTGAATGGAATGAAAAAAAAAATTGCTTACTGTAGCTTACTGCAAGATTAATTATTTAAATAGTAAAACAAAAAAACTCGGCAGCACAAATGGTCCTGCTATCCAAAGAATTAAGGCTACAATTAAAGTCACCGTAGATACATGTCAATAAAGAATTCAGGGCAATTTAATACAGTAATCAAAGCCATCAAAAATACATGCAAATAAAAAATTGTTATTTCTTATTGGAATCAAGTCTCTTACATGTACACTATATTATGAATTATGTCTCTAATTTATCGTGTGAATTATGTCTCCAATATATCGTGTGATTAATATAAAAAATAAATTGTTAACTCCATATTATATTTCGATAACCATTGAAATAGGTATTAGATTTGGCACATGTAAAATGTGACGTTTAAACCAGGCCTTAGTGTTTTGGTGTGGCCATGCCACCTTGTTAAAGTTTTGGCCAAAAAATTAAACTAATTTTTAATAGCTATCAAACATGTATCAAGTTAGGGGGTGATTACATGGCGAATTTCAGCCTGGGCTGAAATTTCAGCCCGGTTAGGGGGCTGGAATTTTGTTGCGATTACATGACGGATTTCAGCCCGGGCACCAAATTTGAAATTGCGCGGGAAGAGTCATCAGAGAATGAGGGGCGATTTGAATAACCGCAACTTATTTACATATCGGCTGAACGTTTGAAGTACGAAGCTGTTGTTGTATTCCATTTCGATTTGAAATTCGCGACACATCGAATAAGATTTTCGATTTTATCTCCCTTGTTCCACTAGAACCTTTTTTCCATTTTGTTTAAAAACACAGGAGCGATTTTACAATACCCGGCAACTTATTATTTACATACCAGCTGCATGTGTATATAAAAACAAAGGACCATTCTTATTCAATGACATGCAAATATGTTGCTGGGCATTCTATTTTCTGTTAGCTAGGCGTCGAGAAAATAGAGAGGCTGCGAACAGTCTACATTCTACAATTTAGCCAAAACACAATCACTGCGCATGGCCAAGATCACTTTTCAGCCCGGGCTGAAAATTCCATTCCGATTACATGTTTTTTTTTTTAGCCCGTTTGGCCGGGCTGAAAATTCCAGCCCGGTTTCTCAAACCGGGCCTGAAACCTTGTCCATGTAAAACTTCATTTCAAGAGGATTTGTTTCGGAAGCCGGGCTGAAATCTCAGCCCCCCTAACCGGGCTGGAATTTCAGCCCGGGCTGAAATTCGCCATGTAATCACCCCCTTAGAGTGAAAATAAGTCTAACTATTACATGTAGGACTTCCTCTGTAATCAAATTAATTTTCATTCTTTTTCAAACATATTATTTTTCTTAGACTGTAAATCTGTAATACTGAAAACCTGTACATCTCGTCTTCATATCAGTTAGAGAAAACAGGCAATATGTGTTTTGTGAAAGGAAAAAAAATAGCAAAATATATTGTCCTTATAATCCCTCATGAAAAAACAACCCACCCGCATCCCCTTCACCTTCCATTGTTTATAAAAATAATTTGTTTCTTCACTGATATGCTGATTACATGTAACTCATAATCGAAACATACATTCTGTATTATAAAACAATACTTTTTTTAAATTTACATTTCAATCAAAATAAGTCTCTTAAAAATAATAAATAGATTTTAATTTTTGGAAGCCAAAATAAATTAAAATAAAATAATTATATAGTCATCATAATAAGCCTATTATTATAGATTACGTAAACCCCAGTGCTACATACATGTACCTCATTGAAACAAAAACCCTGTTTATCTAAGTCATATCTTAGCTAAACAAGATACATTTATTAATTAGCCAGAAGGATCTTTTAGGATTCAGCGAGAGACAGTCGCAATAAATATATTCCGCCGGGAGTTCAAATTATAGTTAGAAGAAAGATCATGGGACTGCCGTAGTTTTCTGATTTAAGTCAACCTAAACAAAAATAAAAAATCCCATGTATCAATGCTAGAGCTGATAACAATACTTTAGTGTTGGTCTTTTCCAGTGAAACTATCTAATCATAAAAGTAGAAAAAAAGCTGTCAGTCATATTGGCGCTAAACATGTGACAATCACACAAGAGGACAATCATTCACGAAAGGCTGTCCAGAATCACCAGGAGACAGTTACACGAGGCAATCAATCTGAAGGGACATTAAACAATCGTGATTGTCGGCAGCCTATGCTCCACCGCAGAGTAAACAGGCTTAAGTAAGTAAGTAAATAGAATAATCATGAGACAGCTGTATATTTTTTCATTTTCTCAGATTACATTCTACTCTTTAATATACAGTCAGATGTTTCTTGTAACATATTATTGAGTACTAATGATATCCTGCATGTATTACCATATGTTAAGTTTATGGGGCATTGTACATGTATGAGATCATCAGTTGTCTAGGGGAGGGATGAGGTGAGTAGTTTGAGTGCACTTCCCGCTCTCTCCTCACGCTTCGTGCTCGCGCTCAACTCTCCTCATCCCTCCCTTTTCTAGATTACCCCTTCCTTCCTCTCTCTCCATCCCCCTCCATTAAAAAATATTTTACAAAATTAAATTATCTAAACATCAATAAAAATGTCTTCCCATCATTAAATAACATAACATAATTTTTTTAATGGTATTGTCTCTACCATGTTTAAAATGTCTTGGCTTGGAAGAACAAAAGCTGGCAATCATATCTTGAACTAAAACTATATATTAGGCAATCGTATAGGAGACAGTCACTTGGTAAAGGTCATACAAGAAACAGCCATTCAAAAGGGGGTACTCAAGAAATTATATCAGACAGTTAGTTTTATATATTTTATACATGTAAAATGTAGAATTAAATATTATATGGGATGATCATGGAAAACCATAAAATAATAACAGAGGTATATGGGGTCAATAATTGACAGATATATAATAGTTGATATACAAACAATTATTGTTCGCTTATTGTTTGTATCAACTACTATTATATCTGTATTGTTCTTCTAACATTCTCCCCTCCACCCCCCATTCCCACTAAAAATATATTGTCTTAAATAAAAATACTATCACATCATCAAAAGAAATAACACTGAACGAAGTATGCCTTTCCATGTTTTAATGTTTAATACTAAAGATAAACAATTCTTCTATTTTCTCATCTTTGAAGAAGAAAAATAATTACTCAGGCTAGGGAAAGTTACGTTACGTTACGTTTCCATGAAAGAACGAGAGTGTAAACATCAGATCGGTGAGTCGCATATTAAACTAGCACTCGCATATTTTTAAAGCAAGCTAGTATTACGATACCTGCGATCGATCCAAAGTGTGGATTTTCCGACGGTTTTCCTTGCGGACATGACAATCGATTTTCCTACTTTTTCGGCCTTGAGACAAGCTGTAACTGAAACTTTCCTTCCCGAGCAAAAATCATCTTGATGAACGAACAAGACAAATATGGCGATCGAACTACAGCCTTCTTAGGCTTCGTGTTAGAACACTCGAAACGGACCGCAGACCTATCTGCTCGTCGATTGGGCAGAATAATACAAAGGTTTTTCTGCCCAATCAGGAAGCGGCATTTAATTAGCCGTTGGAAACTAGTGCGGTAAGAAATCGACCCCAGGGGCTATTTTCGTTCGCTCCTACTTTTCTTTGCCGATTTTTTTCGCTCGTCCCCACTATCTGCCCCTGGGTCTCCGAGGATGTTGACAGTATAGAAAAGACAGCTTCCTTTTATCCTAATTACAGGTGGTCCTAATCCTGAAGACTCACCTGGAAATGGTGTGATTGTGGGGGTGTGCCGACCCATGCAAACATCAGAGGAAGAGCAATGTTGTACAAAACGAGTCATATCTCTATTCAACTGCTCCACAATACCACAAAATCCCGGTTATAAGCCCTGGGTTATTTTATACAACTTCGTAAGGGGTTTTGGATGGGCTTATATGTTGTGGGGCTTATATCCTTGTTTGGGGGTATAATCGGAATAAAAAAAGTGTTTCAGAATGAGCTGCAACAAGTTGATGCAGCAATAATAATATAATTTTATACCAAGAGGCTCTCTCACTGAGAAGTGATTTTCAGAAAGGTCCTGGGAAAAATAATAATAATTATGTTTTCCATTTGCTGGTCTTTAATAATCCTTCTGCAAGTCTATCAATGTAACAAATTTTAAGTGGAACAAAATGGAAGAAAAGAAAATTATTATAAGCTATAGTTACAAGCTATAGCCCCCCTGCTCATAAAATATATTTTTTTGTAGCAGGGAAATGGGCCAATTACGGGGGGAGGGGAGGGCTATAGCTTATAACTGGTGGGGGCTTACCCGCCAGCTGCCGATGGACAATACTTGGGTTTTCGACGTTCGTGGTTTCACAGTGGAAACTGTACTTTGGGACACATCCATTAGCAAAAAATATTAACAGTCATATAACATATTTTGTAATCTACAGTCCTTGTCCCAAGGGTTTTAATATCTTTATTACAATCACCATACTATCTAGTCACATAACCTGTGGCTTTTGCTGTCGCTCAATACGCAAGGATATGTTATAGAGAAAATTATGTTTTGAGAAGTTCAATTGTTGTTGTAAGGTTTCAATTGTTGAGGAACCTCAATATCTTTTAGCTTGAATGGTGAGATGCGCAGTGGGACTCGTTGATGTCAGACGTGTGTTTTTTCAGCTCCGTCAACTAAAACCATGTTCACTTAGATTTGACAACCTCCAAACCTTCCATGGACAACTAAATAATGGAAATTTGATGGGAAAGGAAACAGAAGACAAGCCCCCGATTCTGCACACACAAAGGCCGTCGTAAAAGGCTCAGAGAAAATGGATCCCAAACGGACGAAGACGCCGAACACGTGGCGCTCGAAGGACGACGCTGCTGTGAGAACTCAACTCGCCTCGATGAAATGAATGTTAAATTAGACCAAGTTCTTACAGCATGTGGCGAAATCAATTCACTTAAACAAGAAATTTGTGAGCTGAGAGAAGATGTAAAGAGTTTGAAAGAATCTCTGGAGTTCGCCGACAAAGAGATTGCCAGTCTAAAATCAGATTGAAGAAAACATCCGCGACAGTTAAAGACAACAGCGAAGATATCAAATCCTTCAACGTAGATATTGAAATCCTGAAACGAAGAAATATCAATCTTGAAGCATACACCAGGCGTGAGAACATGAGAATCTTCAATGTTCAAGAAGAATCTGACGAGAATACCGAAGGACTGGTAAGAAATATATTTACTACTAAAATGCAAATTCCACTCCAAGATGTCAACGCTATCCGGTTTGAAAGGGTACACAGAATTCCAACCAAAAAGTCAAGCGAGAAATCTCAATCCCAGCCCGTTCAAATCCAATAATTGTTAGATTCAGCCACTATCAGGATAAAGAATTCGTTCGCTCTTTCGTCAAGAACTTAAAGGGAACTAATATTGGAATTTCAGACGACTTTCCGAAAGAAGTTGGAAAAATTCATAAAACACTCGGTTTTAAAAAGGCGAAACAGGAACATAAAAGAGCCCACTTCAAATTTGACAAATTAATCATAGATGGTCATATCTACAGAGGAAAAGAAACCAAAAACCTCTCCTACTATGGAAATATTAAGAACAACTTCGAATAAATCCATGAAAGGTTTGAGAGATGAGAAAGAATACACGTCCGGTACATGATAGGTTATCTGTTTACTATGTGTTTGTGTTTGCATATGTTTTTTGTTTTTACATGTATCTTTCTTTCGGAGTGGAAAAAGATCTCGGTTCCGTATTTTAAAGAAATGTACGTACACATCCAAATGAAATCCCAGAATAATAATATGAATAATTGCCATGAATACAAATTAGCGAAAGATACCAAACTTATTTAAATTAGTCTCTCTAAATGTGAGAGGCATAAACAATTTCCATAAAAGAAGAGTCATATTTACGTGGTGTCGTAAAGAAAAGCAGACATTATATTTCTGCAAGAAACACATTCAAAAGAGGAATCAGAGAAACAATGGACAAATGAATGGGGTAGTAAAATGTATTGTTCACATGGAAGCCCAAATTCTTGCGGTGTTGCGGTGTTGATTAGAAACGGTTTTAATTGCTCAATTCAAAAAACTATTATAGATCCCTTGGGGCGTTTTGTTGTTTTAAAGGTAGACATCGAAGACAAGGTTACGTATTAGTAAACATCTACGCACCAAATAAAGACAAAATAACATGCAAATTCTTTAAAAATCTACTCAAAACGTTACAAACAGAAGATTTAGATTGCGAAGAAAATATAATTTTTGGAGGTGATTTTAACTGCCCTCTAAATCCAAAACTTGAAAAAAAGGGTGGTGTAATGTTTCCGAGGAAAATGGTTGGATCTGGTAGATATTTGGAAAATTAAAAATCCTCAATCTAAAAGTTACACTTGGAGCCAAAGATCACCACAAATTTTCTGTCGTTTGGACTATTGGCTAATATCAAACAATTTGCAAGACTTCGTAAATTCAACGGACATTACTCCAGCGATTAAAACAGATCATGCAGCGATTGAGTTAGTTCTGGCCGATTCGAATCAAGAAGCAAAGGGTCCTGGCTTTTGGAAAATGAACGTTTCTCTTCTTGAAGATGAAAATTATAGACCAATTTATGTCCTCATAAATTGGTCTATAATCAATTCATCGATTGTGTGTTCATTCATTCCTACGCTGCGAGCTAGCAAACTGTATTTGTCTTGTTCTACGACGTGTTTTTTAATAACTTTCGCAGCCGTTCAACTTGTTTCTTCGCTCGCTTCTGAGACGGTTTCCCTATCCTGTGAGGCGATCCTGTGAGGCGATTTTAAGTTTCAGGACTGCAAATCATGCCGCCACGAGCACGCCGGTCGACTTCCCCGCCCAAGCGCACAACCGAATATCGACCCGACCGTGCTTGGAGCCCTATCCATCGCCGACCTTCGCTCTCTTTGCGTTCAACATGGGATACCGTCGACAGGAGTCCGAAAGACTCTCGAACGCCGGCTCCGGGAGCTGAACAATCCACCACCAACTCAGGTTCAAAACATCAATGAACATGAACCAGCAGCTCCAAACAACGACGAAACGGCGGCACAAAGGCAAGAGCGCCCTGAATTTACAGACGGCCAGATGCAGACGATCCAACAATTAATTGCGGACACTGTGAAACAATCTGCCAGGAGATAGCGACCGAAGCGGCTAGGGCCGCTGTGAGTGCTTCGTCGAGCCTCCTTGCCCAAAGGCCCGCTTCGCTTGTGCCTGGCACAGCGCCCGAAACGACAGTTCCCACGAACACTGCGGCGGTAAACTTCGCATCGCCCTTCCAAGACATCCCAGGGCAGTATATCAAAGACATCCAATGTGGTGAGTTTTTTGATCTTTCAAAACTACTTCCTAAGAACCTGTTGCTGCACGACGAGGAGGATAATCTTGTCCTCTCCTTAGAGAACTCCGTTGTTAAGGTGTCGACGAAATCGAAGCCGACGGCCTCCACCTCAATTACCGATATTGAACAGTGGACCACTGCTTTTACGCCCTATATGAGTGTACTAATCGACAAGTTCCCAACACGATCGCAGGAACTCTTGCAATATGTTAGTTTAATTAGATATGCAGCCCGTGTGCACAAAGGGTTAGGATGGGCCATTTATGATTTTAAGTTTCGCCAGAAAGCTTGTGTAATAAGTCTATTAATTGGTCAGTGGTTGACACTCAGCTTTGGTTAACCATTTTTACTGTGTCACCAGCGATACTCAAAGAAGAGTATCCGCTTTTTTTCCAATGGACCCCAGCGAAGTGTGTCTACAACAGGGGCGCAAACAGAGGCACATGCAACTTTTACAATAGGAGTGGCACATGTAATAGAGACCCCTGCTATTTCAGACATGTGTGTAACAGATGTAGTGGATTGCACCCAAGGGTTGACTGCCCGGCCCACCCTGTGCGGCAACCAGAGCGGGAAGGGGGGAGGAATAGAGATAGTGACCATGGAAGCTCAAAGTCAAGTTCCTCTCATCGAATACTTGCCCCCTCCCGACCCCTATTAATGTACGACGACTTGAGGAAACATTGACTAATCATCCTGATCAGGAATTTGTCTCGAAATTGTGTAACAATCTTAGGTATGGGGCCGATGTGGGTTTTACTGGGAGACATGTTGCTAGATTCTCTAGGAATCTGCCCACTGCCCTTTCCCAACCAAATATTGTTTCAGAAAACCTTTCCAGGGAAGTGGCCCTGGGGCGAGTTGCGGGTCCTTTCCCCAGCCCACCACTGCCCAATTTCCAGGTGTCACCCATCGGACTGGTCCCCCAAAAACATTCTACTAAGTTTAGGACCATCTTTCACTTATCTTTCCCAAAATCTAGAGAGACGAGTATCAACTCTTCAATCCCCAAGGAGGATTTCAGCCTTCAGTATATAACAATCGACAATGCAATCCAAGGGATTTTGAGCCTCGGCAGACAGACATCGAGTCAGCGTTTCGCCTCATCCCTCTTAGGCCTTCAGATTATGAGCTATTCGGCATCTATTGGGAGGGTAGCTACTACTATGACAAAGTTCTTCCCTTTGGCTTGAGGAGTGCCCCTTTCCTGTTCAATTTACTGGTCCGATGCGATAGAGTGGATCCTCCTCAATCAATGCCGGGTTTCGTTTGTTTGTCATATCCTCGATGATTTCTTGATCATCGAACCAGCATTATCCTCTCCTCCTCTAAATTTGCTATGCCAGCAGAGCTTGAATAGCATGCTCTTGACCTTCAGGAATCTGGGTATCCCCATTGCGGCCAACAAAACAGAGGGCCCTTCTACTACCCTTGAGTTCATGCGAATTATCCTGGACACCGTCCGGATGGAGGCCAGACTCCCAGCAGATAAGGTAGAACGGATACAGGCCTCCCTTGCCCTCTTTCAAACAAAAAGGACATGCACCCTAAAGGGTTACAGTCACTCATTGGGACTTTGAACTTTGCATGCAAAGTTATCCCCCCTGGGAGACCCTTTCTACAGCGCATGATTGAGCTAACTCGTAAAGTCACTAAACCTCACCACCACATTAAATTAAGCAAGGGTTTCTTCAAGGATCTCACTATGTGGCAACAGTTTATTCACACCTGGAATGGGGCCGGGTTTTTCCTCCCTACTTCATGGCTAGACTCCGACTCCTTAGAACTCCATACTGATGCCTCAGGCACACTTGGGTACGGTGGGATATTAGGTCAGAAATGGTTTCAGGGTAGGTGGGAGACTCGCCACCAGCTCAATGCTCCTGGTATAAGCATTGCCTGCAAGAGTTATTTGCTTTGGTGGTAGCATGCCAACTATGGGGGGATGAATTCGCTAATAAGCGTATTGTTTTCTATTGTGACACAAATCGGTTGTCAGTATAGTAAACTCTAAACGATCCCACATTCCTAGGGTTATGGACCTGGTTCGCCATTTTACCCTCTTAACTTTAAGACATAACTTCTATCCAAGGGCGGAACACACTGAAGGCAAGAAAAATGAAATCGCGGATTCCCTCTCTCGATTTTCAGATGGAGCGATTTCGCAGACTGGCCCCTCATGCAGACCCAGCCCCATGTCCCGTACCCCCGGCAATGTGTGATCTGAATGCCGACATCCAGAAGTACTTAAGTCTCTCTGTGCTGCCTCTACTAAACAAACATACACATCTGGTGAACGAAGATTTTTGGACTTTTGCACCCTCCAACAGCCCACACAGGTCAACTTATTTGCCACCAATGAAGAGACTCTTATTCAGTACGTTGCATATTTAGCCAAAACAATTAAACACTCATCCATCAAGGTTTACCTGGCTGCAGTTAGACACCTGCATATCCGCTCAGGCTATGACCTGGACCTTAAAAAATTATTGCGCCTGCAGTTGATTTGCCATGGCATCAAGCGTTCCCAGGGCGATTCTACCCGCATTCGACTCCCTATTACAATAAACAACCTGAAATTGTTCTTCAACTTCTTGCAATCCCAACCACCACTAATTATGACTCTATTATGGTATGGGCAGCCATGACCTTAGCCTTTTTTGGTTTCCTCCGCTTGGGAGAAATGACCTGCAACTCACCCTATTCATGTACACTCCACTTGTCTCCAGGGGATGTAACCTTTTTCCCCAGTTTTCAGAACCCTGAACATATGTCAGTTAGGATAAAAATATCCAAAACCGACCCATTTCGTTCGGTCAGACTATTGTTATTGAAAGACTGACCAGAGGTCTGCCCTGTTTTGGCTATGACAAATTATTTGTCCTACCGGGGACCACAACAGGTCCACTTTTTCAGTACTGTCTGGCGCTCCCTCACAAAAGCGGGACTTACCTCTGAAACTAGGCAGCTTCTCTCTATGTCAGGTTTTCAGCCCTCTCAGTATGCGGGACATAGCTATAGAATTGGGGCTGCCACAACCTCGGCTTCTGTGGGCCTTCCCCTTGGCTAATAAAAACACTTGGGCGGTGGTCCTCTGACTGCTACGAAAGATATGTTCAGTGCCCACATTCCCTTCTTTCTGGGGTTTCCCGTCAGCTGTTAGGTGATACCTTTAATTAGTTAATTCATTACTTATTTTAGGGGTTGGGGCTGTTTCGTCTATGGGGAATACACTTTGTGTATTTGTGGGGGTGAAGTGCTCCTTACAGGCACTCTTGGCCCCATAGACTCACAGAATTGATGGGTTACCATGGTAACCATGAGTCTAAAACTCCCTTAAGAGCGAATGTTACCAACGGTCAGACATTTTCAAAATATTGTGGCCACAGCCGAAAAATCAATTCTGCTCATATTCTCATGTTAGGTAGACTTAATGTGAAAAAATCACTGCATACTTTGTTTGGCTGAATATCGATTTATTTTCGAGAAAATCGATAATAACCGAATTCGGTCAAAAATTCCGCTTTTGGAGCTCAAAATTTAAGGCAAATCTCGAAGCTTCGCGTAACAAAAATAAAACATTCTAGAACAATAAAAACTACCACATCTTGAAGATCGATATCGAAAGATATTTTGATAGCCATTTGAGCCATTCTGGCATTTTATTAAAAAATTATAATTAAATTTGTCCGACCTACTTTTAAACTCGATTAAAAAATAGGTATGTGCTACACAAAATAATTCATCGAAAATCTGGCTTTGGAAGGCGAAGGTGCTTCTTTTCGATTCCCAAAGGATTTTTTGGGAAATGATTCAGCGCGATGTAATCAAATTTTAAAGTTGGATAAAAATGCGCTGATTCAACGCATATCGAAAGTCTTTTTAATTAGTTCAATGTGCACATACACGCAAAACTTAATTGTTTCGCAGTTTTATACGTTCAACCTACAACTAATTTAACATAAAACCTCTAACCTTTATGTCAGTTGTATCAAAGAAGAAGGCTATAGTCCTGTAGTGTTGCTTCCTTCGCGATAATTGCAGCTCATTGAAAGATGACCAGCACGCCATGTTTGTTTAGTTAAGCCGTACTTCGGACGTGTTTGATGGGAAGATTCTCTGTTTCCATTTTCGTTCAAAAGAGCAGGCTTCAAGTACTTTCCGTAAAAAAGTATTTGATTAACCATTAGTTTTGAACTGAACAGCGAACCAAATGCGTTAATTCTTGTCTTGTAGCTTCTTGTGGGATTTAATTAAGTCAGAACGGGGTTTCAACTGAAATCGACAACTAACTACATGTAACGCAAGAAAGGAACCGGAAGTTATTTTTTATGAGGGATGGCTGGAAGAGAAGAGAGTAGGGTGTACAATATAAAAGCCTTATTTCATTTATAGTTTCTTGTTTTATTTTTAATCTTTATCGCATAAGCGCATATTTTCTGACATTGGCAATAATTCAACTTGTTCTCCGAAAACCTGAAAAACCCCAAATCAATCCCAGGCCGAAATGGCGTATATTTCAAGTTGTATATTATTATTATCTGCCTTGTAAGCCAGCCATAACTTTCAATAAAGTTGTAATATCATTTTTTATATGTTTCCAATAATAGTAGCTTTAGTCCGGTTGCGCATAGTCAAAGACCAAGACCCCTTCATATATTGAGCTATTTCAGTACTTTTCAGCACAGATACGTTCCTAACTTCCGGAGGCAGACTCGTACCCAGTCGCTATTTATATGTTTCTGGGATGAGAGAAGATTGGATACGAGAGTGGTTGAGGCGCGCGGGGAATCATGAAAGTGGACGAGGGAAAATTAGCCCATAACCCCCGCGCGCCTCAATCCACTCCGTATCCAATCTTCTCTCATCCCAAAAACTTATAAATATCGATTGGGTACGAGTCCTGGACGGAGGTTATTTTTTGATGGGTGCTGGAAGTGGGTGGGGTTGAAGATACCGACTGATATCGTTGGAGGATGATGACTCAGTGCTACCGATGGGATGGGCTCTTAAAGTCAGCAGCACTAACAAGAAAGAACCTCGCTGTGGCTACGATACTGAAGCAACGTTCAAGCTGGAGAACGCATCGGGCAAAGGGCTGATCCTACGAGTATATGGAAAGCAATGCGAAGAGCGAAGCCCAGCGAAGGCTCTACTGAGTATCTTTGACAAGGGCGACTTCCTCAGTCACACCTTTGCAAATAGCTGGATTTTTTTCTCGCTCAGTAGTGAAAAGTACTTACAGCACAAACAAATCTGGCGATGAAGAAGTAGAAAGACATCAACCGAATATTGGGGAAATATTTGTCGAGGTCAAGAGAGGTCCATAAACTGGCAAAAAAAAAACTCGACCAATATTCCCCAATACGAACCGAACAAGCTAGTTCAATAAAGTTTTTAGTACAATGGCTTTTTTAAGCGAAAAAAATAACCAAAATTGCTGCCAGACATAAGGAAAAATGTTTCTACTTTATATAGAACAGTTTTATTTTGTTCAATGTTTCAAAAAGGAATTCGGTGAAATGAGTTCGTCAACGGTCCCTCTTAGCCTTCCGTATTGGAACTTCGGACAGCTCAGGGTCTACTTTTGATCGTGGACCATTTTGCCTGCATATAATAAATGGGTATTCTACAAGAATTAGTTGGCAGGTGTGGTTGTAAAATTGTGCGATCGACAGGTTGGACCAGACATCTAGTAGCTTGCATTACAGGACAATTGATCAGTTTAGCCGTTATCATTACACAACCTAGTTCACTCACTGCTGACACACGTACGGCTGAGTGCGAAATAAATAATTAACAAGCAAGAAGCCATTCTTGTATATGCGAGCGGTGAATTACATGCAAGCCGGCAATCACATGTGCAAGTCAAAAAAGGAAATGCATCATTTGTTTTTTTCCTCAAAACTGTCCTACACTAATGTCCAAATCCGGTGCCTCCTTACCCCTTCCTAAAACCCCCCTCCTAAACGTACGTCCCGTAGACGTTAAGCCGGGAACTTGTGAATATATGTTGACGACCCGTTATTCTCCCTGTCCGTGACGGGACCAGGGCTATATCATTTAGTGGGGAAAAGTAAATACAGTAGCTCAATATATAAAGGGGTCTTGGTCTTTGACTATGCGCAACCGGACTAAAGCTACTATTATTCGAAAAATAAAAATGATATTACAACTTTATTTGAAAGTTATGGCTGGCTTACAAGGCAGATAACAATAATATACAACTTGAAATATACGCCATTTTGGCCTGGGATTGATTTGGGGTTTTTCAGGTTTCCGGAGAACAAGTTGAATTATTCCCAATGTCAGAAAATATGCGCTTATGCAATAAAGATTAAAAATAAAACAAGAAACTATAAATGAAAAAAGGCTTTTATATTGTATACCCCCGCCTCTTCTCTTCCAGCCATCCCTCATAAAAAATAACTTCCGGTTCCTTTCTTGCGTTACATGTAGTTAGTTGTCGATTTCAGTTGAAACCCGTTCTGACTTAATTAAATCCCCAAAAGCTACAAGACAAGAATTAACGCATTTGGTTCGCTGTTCAGTTCAAAACTAATGGTTAAACAAGACTTTTTTTGCGGAAAGTACTTGAAGCCTGCTCTGAAATGGAACAGAGAATCTTCTCATCAAACACGTCCGAAGTACGGCTTAACTAAACAAACATGGCGTGCTGGTCATCTTTCAGTGAGCTGCAATTATCGCGAAGGAAGCAACAACTACAGGACTATAGCCCTCTTCTTTGATACAACAACATAAAGGTTAGAGGTTTTATGTTAAATTAGTTGTAGATGACGTATAAAACTGCGAAACAATTAAAGTTTTGCGTGTATGTGCACATTGAACTAATTTAGGAGACTCTCGGTATCCGTTGAATCAGCGCATTTTATCCAACTTTAAAATTTGATTTCATCGCACTGAATCATTTCCCCCCAAAAATTCCTTTGGGGATCGAAAGAAGCACCCTTCGCCTTCCAAAAGCCAGATTTTCGGAAAATTATTTTGTGTAGCACATACTTAAATAATAGGTTAGTTTTTGACCTATTTTGAATCGAGTAAAAGTAGGTCGGACAAATTTAATTATATTTTGTAAATAGAAAACAAGAATTGCTCAAATTGCTTTCAACATATATTTCGGTATCGTTCTTTAAGATTTGGTAGTTTTTATTGTCCTAGAATGTTTCATTTTGCTATGCGAAGCTTCGAGATTCGCCTTAAATTTTGAGCTCCAAAAGCGGCATTTTGACAGAATTCGGTTATTATCGATTTTCTCGAAAATAAATCGATATTCACCAAACAAAGTATGCAGTGATTTGTTTCATATTAAGGTCTACCTAACATGAGAATATGAGCAGAATTGATTTTTCGGCTGTGGCCCCAAATGTCTGACCGTTGGTAACATTCACTCTTAAGACTAGGAACCTCTTTCGGGGTATTGTGACCTGCAGCCCTGAGGGGGAGTAGGGACCTTTTCAGGGTATTGTGACCTGCAGCCCTGAAAGGGAGTAAGGACCTCTTTCGGGGTATTGTGACTGCAGCCCGAAGAGGATTAGGAACCTCTCCCAGGGGTTTGTGACCTGCATCCCCGGAGAGGAGGGGGGCTTTGACCCCCCTTACCAAGCCAGATTAGTGATTCATTTATTGATGGCATTTAGTTCCACTGGCCTGCTATTGGAGTACTTCATTCCCAACCCTTACCCCACATATCATTGTGTGTTCTCTATTTCTCATGGGTTGGGGAGCATTAACTTAATGATTTGAAAAATAATATTCCGCAATGGAAAACATCAGGCACAAAAATTTGTCCGATAAACGTTGTGAATGGGACTGGCTTAAATACAATATTCGATACCATGCTATGTTGTACTCTAAACAAAGAGCCAAAGAACGAAGAGGCACAGGAAAAAACTTTACAAAGTGCATATGAAGAAGCAACAAAGAAGTATGAAGAGAGCCCAATGCTTTAAACCAAAACCTTTTAAATGAAGCAAAGAAATTATTGAAACTTTCTATGAAAAAAAAACACAAGGTATAATTATTCGAGCAAGAGCTCGATGGCACGAACATGGAGAGAGAAGCACAAAATATTTTTAAATTTAGAAAAACGGAATCATGTTTAAAAAGCACATAAGAAAATTGCTTGTAAAGCGGTTCTATTACAACTGACCCCTTCAAAATACTTGATGAACAGAAACGATTTTACCAGAATCTGTATAAATCGAAATCTACAGACATGGAAACAAAACCGCAGGGGAAGCTTTTTTGAGTAAACTTAAATATACCTAAATTATCAGAAGAGCAACAACAATCTTGTGAAGGTGAAATAACTTTGAAGAAATCAAGGTTATCTTAGACAGCTTTCAAAACAACAAATCACCTGGTAATGATGGAATACCAGTTGAATTTTACAAAAACCTGTTGGGACTTAATTAGTGATTCATTTATGAAATGTGTAAATGAGTCCTTCAAACATGGAGAAATGTCAAACTCTCAAAGAAAAGCAGTAATCACTTTAATTGAGAAAACAGGTAAAGATCGAACACTTATAGAAAATTGGCGACGATTCTCTCTCATTAATGTTGATGCGAAAAATTATTTCAAAAGTAATTGCAGTAAGAGTAAAAAACGTTTTGCCAAGCATCATCCATCACATTCAAACGGGCTATGTTAAAGATCGTTACATTGGAGAGACAGTTAGGTCTATTCTTGATATAATGGAATTTACAGATGCCGAAAACATTCCCGGCATGTTGATTTTTATTGACTTCAAAAAGTTTTTGACACTTAGAATGGCAATATCTTTTCAGCTGTCTTAAAGCTTTTAATTTTGGCCCCGACTTAATAAATTGGGGTAAAAACGTTCTATCAGAATATTCAAAGCTGTACAATAAACAATGGTTTGGCATCGGATTATTTTACATTAGAACGCGGTGTAAGACAGGGTGACCCCTTTCTCCCTACCTCTTTCTTTAGCCGTCGAAACCGTATCAATTTCTATTCGTGAAAATGCCGAAATTGAGGGAATTAAAATAGGAAAAAATGAAACAAAGCTTCTTCAATATGCGGACGATACTACAGCAGTTCTCTCAGATCTGAACTCGGCCAAGGCTTTGTTTCAGCAACTAGACTTATTTAAAGCTCTAAGCGGACTAGAAGTCAACAGTTCTAAAACCGAAGGTATGTGGATTGGGTCCCTCAAGGGTAACGACGAGCAACCACTTGGTATAATTGGCCAACCGAACCTATAAGAGCTTTAGGGGTGTATTTTACATATGATCAAACACAACTTTATGAAACAAATTTTCAAGACAAACTTGATAGTATGAAAACACTTTCTAATATTTGGTCTTCTAGAGCACTCTCTATATATGGAAAAGTTACTATAATAAAATCACTACTCATCCCTAATTAGTCTATAACGTCCTCGTTACTTCCAACTCCAACACAATTTATCAAAAAAGTAAATCACATAATTTACACATTTTTGTGGAAAGGGAAAGATAAGGTGACAAGGCTTTCAGCTATAAACAGTTTTGAAGAAGGTGGTATAAGAATGATAGATATTGAAAGTATGATTAAATCTCTAAGGCTAGCCTGGTTAAAAAGAATATTTAATAATAATGAAAGTACATGGAAGAATTACTTGATGCATGGCTTAAAAGACGTTGGAGGCCCTCTAATTTTTAATTGTAATTACACGTTAAAAGATATTTCAATAACTTCAATTTTCTATAGAGAACTTCTGCAGTGGTGGTTAGAATTCCGCGATCTATTTTTCTGACGAGAAAGACTGGCTATCTATAATTTGGAATCATAAAGACATAAGAATAAACGGAAAACCTGTTTTTTATAAGACATACTACGATCCGGAGTTCATACAGTTAGTGGACCTTCTATTGAATCTTAACAATATTGAATCTTTCAACGCAATTAATAACAAAATATTAAAGGTCAATTTCCTCACATGGAAAACAGTACAGTGCAGTTCCACAATAGGTAATCCTTCTTTTAAGTATGGAAATGTATTTTTGATATAACAAAGAAGAAATCAAAAGACTACTACGCCTTGATAATTAGTAAAAAAGCTCAACTACCTAATAATGCACAGAGACTAAAACATGATTTGAACTTATCTTTAGAAGATTTGAAACTTGCCTTCATTCTTCCCCATACTATAGCGCACAAGCCTTATGTCACAGCCTTTGCAGATTGCATTGTAATTTCTGTAACTTTTTTGTCTTTGTAATGAAATAAAGTCTGTTTGTAAAAAAAAAAATAATAATAAAAATAAATAAATAAAATAAATTGACGTTAAAAAAAAAATTCTTTAAAAATCTACTCAAAACGTTGCAAACAGAAGATTTAGATTGTGAAGAAAATATAATTTTTGGAGGTGATTTTAACGCCCTCTAAATCCAAAACTTGACAAAAAGGGTGGTGTAATGTTTCCGAGGAAAATGGTAATAGAAAATATTCAATGTTTACAAAACGAATTTGGAGAATTAAAAATCCTCAATCTAAAAGTTACACTTGGAGCCAAATTTTTTTTTTTAGCTTGAATGGTGTAATGATTTATAATGGAAATGAGAATTTACTTTTTTGTGGAAAAATGAAAATGGTGTATGAAGATGTGTACATACAACTTTTATAACCTGAATCCATATTTTAACACCTGTTCGAAGGGTGGAGAACGCTATCCACCGGATAAATCACTATCCAGGTGGATAGCATAGTTTATTTTGTTAACACTTATCCACTGGTAGTGATTTTATCTGGTGGATTAGTGTTATCCACCCCTTGAAACAACCGCCCCATATTGTGATTATATGTTTTTCCTTAAATCTTGAAAGCTTGGCTTTGACCATTCCCACATGGCTATTGTTGGAACCAGAATCTGGGGATTGGTGGGACTTACTTCAATAGCGAGCAATGTGTCTTGATTATTTACTCTTTTGGGTAGTATTTTGAGCAGAGGGCAACCTACATGTAGGCTCAATTACCAGCCGCTGTTTGGAAAATGAGCCCATGCTCATTCCCCAAAGGGGAGGAAACGAAGACCGGACTCGTAGAGAGGCGGCGGAAATTGAGCCTAAGGGCAACCCAGTATTTTTAAGTTTTCTATTCTTTCTCTGGGAACAACATAACAATAATTATTATTTTGATATGTTACTATAAGCTCTCTTGAATCAACCCTCTATGTCTCAAAAGACATGGACGTCGTGATCCAAGGCTGTTGGATAACACAGGCCAGAAATATCTAACTTGAAAGTACTCAATGAGAGAAATAAACAATTACAAGTGTTATCATATAGCTAAAGTTACTCCACTGGGATTGATTGTTTTCTACAATTCAGTGCATGCGCCCAATTCTTTCATTGCAAAAGCTGTTGCATACCAATAAAAAGCAACAAAAATATCATGACATTGGTGATTACATCTTAAATCTGGTTACATATCCATTTTTGCGTGAGTGAAACACATTTACTTGTTTATAGTTTATTTATTTATTACACAATTCGCCAATGGCGGGAAATATTAGACAATAGGACATTACGTCCCTTGCTAGGCTAGTTCATATAAGATATGTGTTTGTCTCACTATAATTTTTGATTTTCTGCAAAACTTATCATAATATTTATGACTGGTGTCAACATCTGATCAGGACATGTAAACATATGCACCTTTTTATGTTTCTTCAAAAAACAACCTTTCTGAGGAGTCTTCCATATCCCCATTTATAAAGGGGTCTCCAGTGGAGAGCAAATAAAGGGTTGATATATAGCTGAGAGCATGGATCGTAAAAAGATATTACCGCCTTGGATTACTGTTTTCCCCCATCGAATAAAGTAAGCTAAACTATATGTATGTCAATAAATTTGATCGGTTGTTGACGGAAAAGAACATTATTTGGATCAAAATTCCACGCGTATGTTTGACCTTCTTTTTGCCGATTAATTAGAACATTTTGAAATACTGATAGTTCACAAAGACCTATAGGCGGTTAATACCTGCTGGCCGGAAAATTTAATTTAATAGCATTGAAGATCAAGTCTTTATCTCTCCCCTAATGCAAACGAAACATCTGTGCAAAGTCTAACTTTTGAGTTATATGATTTTTTGTACATCAACTTTTAACCTTTTCGTATAAGCTGACAATGGAGGTAACATAAAAGTTAAAATTTAACTAGCTGAAATGATGTTATGGAAACTTTAATAATACCTTAGTATTAACAGCTCATATACCTACCACCATACGGCAGGATGATGTCTGGCGATGAATTTCAAGGGAAGTTAGAGGATGTTAAAATTATGAAAAATGGAAATTTGAAGGCCAAAAATCACCATTTCGGACCCCCACGGGACCCGCCACATAAATTTGTCAAAATAAAGTTAGAACCAAACGAAATGCGTTTTGAAACTAACCACATTAGGTGTTACTCGCATGCAAAGTTTCAAGGAAATATGTTATGTGGCCCAAATTGGTTATGAGGATCTTACAGAGACAGCCTCTTAAGTTTTGAGTATTGGCCAATGTCTGGAGTTTTTGTTTTGTTTCCTCAGAAATGAAACGGTATTAGTCCAGTCAATATATTGATAAGACCCATCACAAATTGCAACAGAATTTATTTCTTCACTATCCATCTCAGAAAAGTGTCCGATCAACATATCAAAAGTCTAGAAAAATCTACGAAGGGGAAGTGACTTAATTTTTTACTTATAACATCATACCTCTAGTGGTACAGCATGAAAACGAGGCTACATACAATAACCTACTCTTACATGTATTTCTTTTATCGCAAATTTACTAATGTCATTCAAACAAGAAAGATAATGATCCAGACATCCTCACAAGTTCCAATTCAACTGGGTAGGACAAATGAATCACAAATCATAATCCTTTTGCCTAGTACTTTTCTAATTTTACAAATAAGCCTTTAAAAATCAGCATGGGAACAAGACTAAATAGAAAACAACTTCCTCGTTTACTTTTCATTGATGGAAACATCACCGGCTTAATTGGAATAAAGTAAAGCTATAACCAGACACCTTAGCAGACAGTGTCAATTGGGAAGGATGTATGAATCAAACATCATCATCATCGTCATCATCTTCACTTTCACAGTCATCCGGCTGGACAGAGTCGGTGCAACCTGAGCCTCTACACTGACCACAAGCAGCTGAACACTCTAGGTTGTTGTTTTCTGCAGGTACATCTAAGGCTGCTGCAGTCTGTGGAGCAGTTGCATCTCACAATTTGAAGGAGGGCTTGAGGTGCTGGAGGTAAGTGTGTCATGATAGGAAGAAGCAATCTTTCACTGGCCTTCCATCCCCATTCTTCTGCTGACATGGTTTCTCCAACCCCCTTCCACTGTTGGACTTGAATGTACACACGTAGGCTGTGATATTTCGCTGCTGCTGATGTAGGAGGTAAACTCTGTGGCTGAACTTGCGAAGTGTTGGTGGCTACCTTTCGCAGTACCGTCGGTATCGAAAGAGAATCCAGTCCTTCGTCAGACTTGCCATTGTAAAACACAAACCAGTGCCTTTTCACCCGCTGCGACAACATCCTTCTTGGAGGCCAGATGTGCTGTTGAACACTTGTGCTTGATCTCGAAAATGCTGGCTGGCGAAGAACTTCTTCAGTGAGACGCCCTTACCAATACCATAGAGGCGAGAAGTGGTATCACATCCAAGGATTGCATGGATGAACAACATGTTGCTGCATACCTCTTGACCAAGCTTCTCCTTCAGCACTTTCATGTTCCAGACCCGCCGTTTTATCGAATTGGCCTTTGGCTCAGGTTGAAAGAATAACTCAAATGCATCCAATTCCGTGTGATAGCACAATAGGATAAGAAGATCGGTGTCATCCCCGACAAGCACGGTGTTAATCCTTCTTGCGCTTTCCACAGATGTCTGTACTATGAGGAGATCAGCATCTGCTTGGGAGTGATGTGTTTGGCAATTTTCTCTTCTGGCAGATAGCTGCTCAGCATATTGATGAAGGATTGCTTGTTGCTTGAATTTGACAGGAAGTGATCTTTCTTCATGGTAACTTTCATATCATCAGAAAATGTGACGGTTGTCCCTGTTTTCCCTCTGCTCGCCTCTGCTGTGTCATATCCTTTGTGGAACTGCTAGTGTAACCATCAAAGACAACAATTGCTGCACCATACTTCCGAGTCACGTAGTTGCAGTACAAATCACAGATGTCCCCTATATGTAGGGAATCCGCGTGGCCACGGGATCCGATGAAGAAGCGCACCACCATCCAACACATATTGGACTTCACCGGTTGGCCCAGCAGGATCGGAAGGAAGCTTGGCCCAGATAGCATACTGCTAGTACTGGCTTTTGTGGCTGAAGCAGCATGAACGAGGAATCAAACAGAGCTGTTGGATAGCTGCATAGCTCATGCTGGAACATGGCTTCCCATATCATCCAGTGATTTACTGGCAATTATTAGACGCTGAAACAACAGCTGCGGATCCACCTGGATCTTCTCTCCATCAATTTTAACAGATGACTTTGTACTAAGTGTGATGACCTGATTACTTCTTTTAAACTTGAATTCCACAGCTGATTTTCCTGTCATGGATTCTAAGATGGTCTGTCCAATCGCCTTAGCATTTTCCACATTCACGGAACTGTCAGCATGGACGCCATTCATGATGTTCATCAGATCTTGATGAGGTGTGAAAGGGTTTCTTTCTGCTAGAGAAAAGAGCAAACTCTGGGTGTCCTTCATGTCGCGGGCTTGCCTGGACTTGGTCATATCCTTGTTCTGTTCTCCTGTGCTGTAACTTACACCTGTGAGGTCCAACATGACACGATTCATCTCAGCACAGGCAGGCGTGGAGAGCAACCAAGTCAGTCGCTGTCTTTCCGTCATCCCACATCCTCTTGTAAGACCACCACTTGTCTTCACGCTTCTCATTAGCACTTGCTCAATCACAAGATCTGTCGAGAGTCCTGCCCACATGCGGTTGCTTCTTCTAACTACATGGAACCCAGCTTCAAATTTCCTGTATACATCTGGATGTTCACTCTCAAGGCTGTTCATGGATTGCAAGTACAATCTGGCACTTTTAGCATACAGATTGTGCCCTGAGGCAGCCAGATAGGGAAGCATCTCTGACAAAGCTTGTAGATGGAGTCTCCAATTACCAAGGTTCTTATGTTATGATCAACATTATCTGCAACATATTGAACAAACTCAGAAGTATGGCTGGGAATATCAGTTCCTTGATTTACAGCTGCATTTTGTCCAACTTCTGCACTTCTTGATATGAACAACGAAATCCATGACGGTGGAGGGAGTCAACAAGGAAACATGATGCAAAATGATGATGAAGCTGTACAGCCACTCCAACCTGAAGTGGTGCAAGAAGAACTCGAGGGCGGGCTGCTTGCATCATGGCTTGTCCAATAGATGCCAATTTAAGGCCGACATCTTTTCCTGCCAGGATACCTTCTAAAAAAAGCTTGAGAGTGGCAGGAAGGAAGTTGAGGCATTTCTCTTCAGTTTCAATTTCATTTACGGTGGGATAGTGCTCATTTGAAGTGTCTACTAACTTGATGTCATTCTTAATGAGCTTGCCAGCAGTTCTATGATGTATTGTTTTTCCTGTTCAGGATGATCCTTTTGACGAGCATGAATTCTTGAAGAACAGTCCTCTGCCGTGCTCCTGAACGTGACTACATTAGCCCTTCCATTTAATTCAGTGATCATTATTTGATCACCAAAGTGCTCCTTGATCTTTGCCTTCATGTGTGTATGGCCATACGCTGTGCTTTCCGAGTCTGTCATAAAATCATTCATTAAGTCACATCAAGGTCACTCACACTAATCTGCTCATCGTCATTTTCTTGAAGAAACCTTGCTACTCGCAGGAACGCATCCGTTTTTTCGTCATCTTGCGGACGGCCAACTTTTTTTCTCTTGTGCGTAGTAAGTTCATCAGTCACAAACATATTTGGAATTTGCTTCCCTGTGCGGAAATTGACGCTACATGTCTGATGATACACTGCATCAGCGGCAGGTAAATCATGTACATGCATAATTCTGGCCTGTACAATGTCACTCCATGCATCTTGTCTTTCACAACATGTCGCCAATATAGTATCCTTCATGTCTAGGGTTGTTACACTAAAGACCTCTCTTTTTTTCCCTTGCTCCACAACATTGACAGGTGTTCCACAGAAAAAGCAATCACCGCTGAAACTGAAGCTCTTTTCCGCTGAACGGCGTTTGGAGTGGGAAATACTTGTGTCTGGGGTTTGGGCGGCCTCTCTTTTAGCTTGGGCTATTTTGTTAGGGTTGCAATGGATTTTGCGGCAATATTGGTGAATCTGTTGCCCAGGTACGGTGCAGATAGTACTATCATTACGCTCTAAACTTGCTCTGTTAACACTTGCACTGCCTTTCTCTCCTAGCGTAACTATAGCGGCGTCAGGCCCTTGGTCGAGAGGCTCTTTACAGATTATGCAATTGGCTTTTCCATCCATCACAGATTACGTTTAAGATTATCTGAAATCATACATATTCCAAGATTGATTGAACTAATAAAGCTTCAGCGAGTCTAGTTACAACACTGAATTTGAAATCCGAGTCTGTTCTTTCCGTCATAAATTTGCTTTTTCAAATTTACCTACGTTTTTAAGTAAAAAATCTACTTATAGGTCACCAAAATACTTCACTTCAATCACTTCTTTTGTACATTTATAACTTTAAAATACCTGTCATAACCTAATTATTGTTGCAATTACAATCTTGCACAGCATATAAACAATTTAAACTAAAAGAATTGTAGTTCTTGTACATTTTAAAACCATTTTTATACTAAAATAGTTTCACCAACTCAGGAAAAAATATGGTGTTTTGTGGCTTGAGCCCGAACTGAAGTGCCTCGATGGTCTCTATTGTTATCTTAATATGATAAGTTAACTGCGAAATAGGGCTATTATGCAGCTTGTCCTGGCCAATAGTCATCAAATTTCATGAATTAGAAGAATAAACGATTCAAATTCACATGATGCTTACCATTTATATCATTATAAGTGCAGAAAATTGTTGTATTTAAAACTGCTAACAAGCTTACAAACTTACATAACACTGTAGTGAAACCAGAAATATAATCCTAATTTTCTCTGCAAAAAAGTTATCTAATTTGTAAATGTGTGTTTTATTGTGCTTAACATTATATTCAAATCACCGATCAATATTTAAAACATTGAAAAGCAAGTCAAAACAAGTAATAAAAGGACTCACCTGTACACAGCAAATCCCACGTGAGGCGGCAATATTGAATTGAGCCTGCAGTAACTACTGATCTGCGGTTATTATTTTTAAACGGTCTCAAAATGGTAAGACAATTTTTTTCAATCAATAAAGACAATTACAAGGTTTTCCTAACGTTCTGATTTATGTAACAGCCTGTAAAAAGATAACTGTTTATATAGCCTCGTTTTCATGTTCAGCATCAGGGTATCCATACAAATAATATATTTTTCTCCCCTTGTTCTCCTTAGATTGTTCTAGACTTTTGATATATTGTAGAGGATATATTTCTGGTTATAAAACCGTAGAGAAACTTTCTGTTGCAATTAGTGATAGGTTGACCACTTTTATTCGCTAAAATGCTTGGACTATATTGTTTTGGATTCGATGTGAAACTATTTACACAGTGGGGCTACTATCCAATCAGAATAACCCTCGTAGCTTGCAATGTAAACATGTTCTAGCCAAGACAAACAATGTTTTCAAGTATCGATAAAATGATCGTCACGGAAACAATAAGAAATTCAAATGTATACAAATAGAAATATTTGACGACTGAAATGCTTCTTAGTTCGATTAAAGCGATGTATGGGTGAAAAATGCAAAGATATATGTTTCCGTGTTTAAATTGTAATGTAAATATTCTAGCTGTATTTTCAACTTTGTTATTGACTTTATCTTGACTGAACGGGGAACGGAAAGTTGAGGGAAAACTGTTTATGGGTTAATTGCTCGGGCCGCACCAAGCTTTATTCGGATGTTTTTCGGGCCTCTCGACTGGAATCGGTCGTCTTCAACCAGCCAACGTGTACTAGCTATGGACTATGCTATGAACTAACGCAAGTTTAGGGAAAGGGAGGTGCCGTGAGCCCTGGCCTAAGCCTCTGATACTCACCCTCGCCCCAGGATCTTCTCGGCAATTTCTCAAACCCAGGTCTATCCAAACTTTCCCGACATTCTAATCGTTCCGGAAACGAAACACTATTTATTTTTGAAATAGCTCCTTGTTGGTAATTAGGCCATGCTAACGTTAAACTCCATCTCTTATTAAGCGAGCGTGAAAGGAATTTCGCGAATAGTATGCAATACGCATATGCTGCAAATGAATCCGCCCAAAACTGCAGGACATTTTTGCTTTTGTATCTGTAAAAATTTTAATATAATTATATAAATGTAAGCCAAGGGTCTAATTTATGCTAAGCAATACATATACATATTTATGACTTTATATTAATGCATATAATTTGAATACTGTAAAGTGTTCAGTTCCTGGGCCCTGGAAGAATTCCAGGTGCTTTTCCAGAAATTCCAGCACCAGTGTGAACCCTATTCCATTAGTATTAATGAATTTACTTACTTGTTCCAATTGCAAGTTCGCCCATTCTGTTTGCTATTTCAGTAAGTACTTCAAGCAAGTCCTCCATGCTGAGCTTTTCAATCCCCATTCGAAATGCTAGACAGCACACTTTTTCTTTATCTGTGAGGGGCATCTGCCCAAAACTGCAGGACATTTTTGCTTTTGTATCTGTAAAATGTTAATATAATTATATAAATGTAAGCCAAGGGTCTAATTTATGCTAAGCAATACATATACATATTTATGACTTTATATTAATGCATATAATTTGAATACTGTAAAGTGTTCAGTTTCCTGGGCCCTGGAAGAATTCCAGGTGCTTTCCAGAAATTCCAGCACCAGTGTGAACCCTATTCCATTAGTATTAATGAATTTACTTACTTGTTCCAATTGCAAAGTTCACCCATTCTGTCTGCTATTTCAATAAGTACTTCACGCAAGTCCTCCATGCTGAGCTTTTCAATCCCCATTCGCAATGGTAGCCGGCACACTTTTTCTTTATCTGTGAGGGACGCCATGCTATAATTAACACTGCTGTACAACGTTTATAGGAAGCTTTACTCCTAGAAAATAAAGTTGAAATACATGTAACTAAATATAGTTCACTGAGTATGTTCCTTTGTTTCTAAATGCTATATTTCCGAAAAAATACAAATAAAAATGAATTAAATGTATTTTGTGTTTATGTTCTGCTTCAACTGTATTCTGTATGTTTGTGTGTCTTGGAGTGAGATTAAAAACCATTTCAACGAGTTATGTCAACCCCAAAAAAGCATAACTAGCCAAAATGGGGTGCACCGAGACAAACGGTCACAACATTTGTCACAACATTCTTTCAACATTAATTGTTGAGAGCCGATGTTGAGTCCATTTGACCACCGTTTGACCGGGCATGGTTTAACATCTCACCGATTTCAGTTATATTTTATACTCTTGTAACAAGTAATAGATTGACTTTTTTCTGGACACGTCCTTTCTCCAGCTACAATGTGACAATCCAGAGTATATCCATAACCCCCCCCCCCCCCCCCCCCCCCCCCCCCCACTACCACCAAAGGGTTTTTTGGGGGGTTTGAACCCCCACCAATCCTCTCCAACAGAAATTCCAGTTTAGCTTCATACTTTACTATATAAAAATGGCTTTTGAGATCCCCTCCCCCTTAGAATTTTCAATGACCAGTTCCATGTGGTGGGTATGGATATTTTCTGAAATCGCATGTACATGCATGTAGATACAATGGATACAATATCCAAATTGAAGTAGATAATTATAGCCTTAAAAGTTCCCAAATAATTTTGCTATTAAACTGTGCCAACCATGCCCAAAATAGTTATATATTTACATAATTTTATAATTAGTAACTGCATGAACATTCACTCAAGGAAAATTGAAAATACAGTAGATACTATACATTTTCTAAACACTCTGCAAGTTTAGAGCTCTGTTATTTTGATAGAAGCTTCTGGTGGTGTCAAACTACCACCCCACACAAGGGGGAGTTATATTAGTAAGCAATACTCCTAGTCAGCTTCATGCTATGGAAACTAGGATTTAAGCTTCAGCAGTGTGGGACAGTTTACATTTACTTTTCCTAACAATTTGCTGGTACATAATCATGGTTGAGAGAGAGAACACTGTGAGAGTAAAGTGTTTTGATAATGGGGCCGAAAACCTAATACCCAAACAAACTGCATTTTCTTCAAAGGAGGCTAATATTTGTTTGCAAAGGATAAACAGTTGTCACTGGTGACTATATGGTCTATAAAATAACTGAAATAAACCCAACCAAACCCAAATGTCAAAATCTGCATCATTGAGGTAACCGTGCTGGGTTAAACTTCCACCCCAATTAAGCCACTGGCTCCCTACTTTGGGCTTAACTTAATACAGTATACTATCGCTATCTCGAACTCTCAAGGGGAACGGAAAATTGTTCGAGATAGCGGGTGTTCGAGATAGCGAGGGCCGTCTCAAATTTCGTAATTTTCAACAAAAGTGAACTACAGCAGTACAGTACAGGAGTACGCAAATCGTTGACCTGTCGGTGTTCACAGAGTCTGCCACGAAGGTCCCTTTATACAATATTATTAGCAATCAATACTGTTTACATATATGAGTGCTTGGCGAATACAAGACAAAATTCTTTATACTTATGTCCTGTTGTCACATTCATTTAACATCAATTACTACAGTTCGAGATAAGAGGTGTTAATTTAGGCCACAGAAAAATCACACTTTGTTCGAGCGGGAGATTCGAGATAACCGAGTTCAAGATAGGCAATAGTAAATGACTGAAAACAGTAAGAAAAACCAAGGGGAACAGGTTTCAGTTCGAGATAGCGGGAGATTCGAGATAGCCGGTGTTCGAGATAGCGGGAGTCTACTGTAGGCGCATTCCAGATGGTCTGACTCATCTATAGTAAGTAATCTGATTTGGAAACCAAAGTACATATTTTTAGTGTAAAAGAATAGTCCTGATTGACTCAGATTTAATAGGGGTAATAACCAAAATAGCGAATCCGAGTGTGCATGATTCTAAACAGTTGGTCAGGAATAAATAAAAACCAAGAGGGGGGACTCCCATATAAAAGTCATGAGGGTGAAACTTGCTGTGTGTGTGGCTCAAATATATTTTCACCCCTAAGAAGTACCAGTTCTAAAACAAAACTAGTTCCTATTACCCCATTTCTTCTGGCTAGTTGATACCCAAAAAGGTACCAGTGAGGATAACTCTTTAGAACTAACAATTGCCATTTAAGATTTTAACATGGTACATTTTGCCTAATTAAGCAGTGCCATGAATTTTAACTCCTAAAAGGTACAACAATCATCCCTGTCACTTTTATATGGAAGTCCCATATTATTACATGTAAATAATACATGTAAATGAAGTGGTTTGACACATCTCATTTTCTTTTTGCGCAGAAAGGGACATGGAACCACCATATTGGAAACCAATTTTGTAACATCGCGTGTCAATAAAAATAATGGTGGACAGTAGCATGATAAGTCAGTTGACTATGATATTGCTTCAAACACAAATGTAATATATGAGGCAGGACTAGTCTAAGAGTGGTACCGAAAATCATAGCCCCAGCTACATGTATAGCTGCCACCATAGTTTATTTCTCTCTTTTTGTAGACTGGTAACAGAAGCATACATGTGGGAAACCATCTCATACACCCATTCAGATTGCTCTAGCTATTTCTTATACATGCCTGCAGATGCACAACTAAAGTTACAGAGCACTCTGTGTACGATGTTCACTTTAACTCAACTAAAATAATTATTTTAAGTTGATTATGCATAAGAGTTTGACCAGTATTGCTTTACTGTGTTGAAAATGAAGTGAAACAGTACAATATCATCAAAGGCAAAGGATGCAGGGGAAAAAAAAACTTTGCTGGTATGTCAAGCAAATAGGAATAAAAACGATTTAGCAAAAATATAATGCCTGACTCCTGGGATTTCAAATATGAACAAATGTTCCACTATCGCCCAGATAGGGGGTGGGGGGGATTGACTGACCAGTACATTATCCACACATGACTATTGCCAGAAGTCAAATGAGTTGTTTGCTAAACTGAAAAACAATTTCCTTGTTTTAAATTCCTGACATATTTTATGAATGCAATATTATTAGTTGAGCTAGAATGTTCCCTTGGAGTAAATCAGTTGGGGAGGTGGAAGAGAAGAGATAATACAATGTCTCCCACCCTTCAGTGCGGCCTTCCCTTCACCCCTCGTGTTCACGCTTCTCTCAGGGTGAGACAATTCCATATTAAATATCAATAATATTAATAAATGTATAGATGGTAAATGTTAAGCTCGGGCATACTGTAGTAAGTAACTGTATTAAGTATTCAGTTTGTCACAAGCATGGGACAATGAAAAAAATCTGAGTACCCGACGGGAATCAATTACTTACTTACATGTACAGTTACTTCTACAGTATGACCGAGTAAACATTTACCATATATCTATACATGTATTTATTACTATACATGATGCTTTCGACATTGCTGATCCTAGCAGTATGCAGGACGCGTGTCACATATGAACCTAGTATATGACAGCTCACTACATGAGATACTCCGTAGCTCAGTGGTTAGAGCTTCCGACTGGTGTACAGAAGGTCATGGGTTTGATTCCGTCGGGGACTCAGATTTTTTTCTTTGTCCCACACTCATGACAAACTGAATACAGTTACTTACTACAGTAATATATTCATATAATAAATAGTCATCATCGCCAATAATCCTGGGGTGTCTAATCCAACGTTCGGCAATCAAACGCAATCGAACACCAATCGTTTGATTGTGTTCGGTAATCAAACATAATCAAACTCGCAAACAAATTTTGTCAATCAAACACAATTGAACATTCGATCATTGAACGGTCGGCAATCAAACTCAATAAAACCATAATCATGGAACATTTGATAATTACCAAACTCCTGTTAATGTTTGTTTGTGTGAATATAAACATTAACAAAAACAAATTAAAGTTATGAAAAATGCCTTTGAAATATCATCGAACTTGTGTATATTTTGAACAATGCAATATATTAGGCACCATCCCCTAATCATTCATTAGTGGAAGCCATTCGATAGGACGGTTTTGACATCTGCATTTTTAACCTCGTGGTCAGGGGAAATTATCAAGAAATAAATTGTTTTACTTGTGCACTTGCTATTTTTATCGTCTTACATGTACATGTATGTTGACTGCAAGCTCTTCCCCTGATATAATAATATTGCTGTCATGTTGGAAATTGCCGTCCTTCTGTCTACGTCACTCATGGCTGCTATTGAAGGCTTCAAAAAACTCACGGCGACAGCAATTTGGTTAATCATCATCATTATTCACATGTTGAACACCACTGCCTGTGTTGCAGTGAGTGAAATGTTTGAGTTTTGTGGTGACATGCATGGACAGCTAGAAGCCATTTCCTTCCCACTACTATAAAAATTTAATCTTTACAACAGTAATTCACTATTGGATGAAAAACCTGTGAAGAACCTGTGAAAAACCTGTGAAAAAACCTGTGACTGGAAAATACCCTGTGAAAAAACTGTGAATTTTGCAAAGCCTAAATTTTGAGAAAATTTCCCAAATTTAGGAACCTGTGAAAAAACCTGTGAATTTATAAACATGTGAAAAAAACGTGTGAAAAAACCTGTGAACAAATTATGAAGAAAATACCCCCAGAAAACCTGTGAAAAACCCTGTGAAAAAATTTTGAAGAAAAATGCCCACAGAAAACTGTGAACACTGAAATTTGAGTGAAACAAGAACACAACTGACTATAACACACAAAGAACATTTCAGGTGCAACTAGACACAATTTAAATCTATCAAAACAACTTTTATTAGGTTTCACTTCATAATTTTTCCTGTTGTATCAGTATGTAAGCTTACTTTCATCTGTCTCTGCTCAACAGACCAAACATAAGCTAATTTCCCTTGGATTCACTGACTGCACTACACATATTAACTAAACCAACTACCTCAAGTGATGTCAGCTGTTGACTTTGCATAAATTCCCACAGTATATATGCCACACTAAATGCCTTTCTTGAAATGTTGTACACATTTCTCTTTCAAAAACGTACAGCAACTTGAAATCGTGTCAAATTCAAAATGGCCGCCACACTCAAGTATGTGAGCCCACAGCTTCGTGGTCAGTTGAAATGTGGTCCAACAGAGACTAGAACCGAGTGTAAAAAAGAGCGGGAGAAAAAAAGCGGCTTGCAAGTGAAATGAACCAATCAGCAATCAGCAAGCTGGGCAGAGGAAGCAAGGAGGCTAGTTTGCTGTCATTTCAAAGATGGCTTCTTTTATTCTCGGCTCATTTCTTGTTCATTTTTCAACTTTTCATAGTGATGCACATACAAATCACTGTCAACATTTCTTTTGATCCAAGGTAAGGTAATTCAGTGTGAGTTTAATCTAAGTTCAAATGATGATTTGTCAGACAAGACCTGTCTTCAATGTCTTCAATGCTGCCATACATAACTTATTCATGGTGAACAATTTTATAAACTCAAGCATGTCTCCAGTTCAGGCAGCAGCTGGAGCAGTTTTAATTTCTCATAAATAAGTTCAGGTTGGATGTGAAAATTATGTGACATTGTGATTGAGAATAATAATTTATTATGCTTACATTTTATTGTCCCAATTAATGAACAAACATATGGCATTTTGGCATTGAATCCTTAAATTCTAAGCTCAAGTTGTGTCATGTACTCAGTGTACTGCCTGTTACTTCAAGTGTAAAAAACTTTAGTTGCTCTTTTGTTGAAATGCAGAGTGAATTTTATTTTGAGTTTTTTTATTTTTACATTTGGAATGGACAATTGCTAATTGAGGTTCCCATCACCAGTCACACTACATGGATCTTTAGTCTTTATCTTATCATAATTTATATACCGATAAGGGCAGCCAACTTTCCAATATGTTGCATTTTTTATGTTGTTTCTGCTAATAAATATATAAGACAAGAATTAGAAGAAAATGTAGAGAACAATGACCTTTTTTTTCTATTTTCAGCTACCAACAAATAACTGAGAGTTATATATTGCCAGGCAGTTGATCTACATAGTTTTATATTATATAGCATATACATGTATTACAGTATGTGTATAACATGATGATGGATCTACTGACTATAAACCAGTAATAAAAACAGTCACTAAAGTCTTCACTAGATCAGCAGTGATGTAATATCTACATGTATCGATCAGCTGAAGAAAAATATATCAAGAAACATCATGATGGTATGTTGAATTTAAGTTTAGTCAGTATAATATAAATACATCATGCTATTAATTAAAATATTAGAAAAACTAAGTAATAATAATTTTATTAATGGTTGCTGTAATGTAATTTTATTTGCTGCTCATTCATTCAATCAATCAATCAACCAATCAATCAGTATAATATTTTAGTTTAAATTGTATAATTAGCAGACAGAAAAAAAATAAACTGTGATTATTATTAAAATTGTTATTATTTGCTCATTAATCATCTCAAGTACAACATTTGTGCGCGTATACTATCCAATCAGAAGCGCTAGCCGATAATAGATATTCTTCAGCTTCTGATTGGATAGTTTATTAATTGTGTCCATGAATGTGACTTAATTAAAAGTGGTCACACTGTTGGGGAATTACAATGCTGCGACAATTATAGAACTTACTTAGTTTGTACAACCGCTAGTGATTAATTCCACATGCCTTTGTTATGCAACTGTCACGCTACAAACATGCTCACTACACATGTACAGCTTCTCACAGGTTTTAATGTTGACAGGTTCAGATGTACATGCAGGTTAATTATTGTTGTTTGTTTACTTGGAAAGTAAAAAGTCTCAAAATGGTCTTTTGAATGCTTAAAGTCTGAGGTTCCAGGCCGGTTAATGCACAGGCTTACCATCCTCTGTGTGGTCACAGGTGCATGTATCTACGATATTCAAATTCTTAGTACAATAGAATTGTTATTGTGAACATTAATCTTCCTAAAATCGGTGTATTTAGGACTGTCTATATTAATAAAATAAAGTCAAAATGTTTGGCGTTGCTTAACTTGCTTTGATGCGGTTTTATAGTGATTTAAAGCGTGCAAGAGCAGTTTTCGGACTTCAAAGTTTTTACTAGCATCTAGAATACTTATATTACAACAAGGCATGCAACTTCGAGCAGTTTTGGACCAACAAAATTCCGTACCCTCCTCTCAAATTTTGCCCTAAAAAAAACATTTCTTCGACATGATTTGATTTCCTAACAGGTCCCGCATCTCGAAAGACCAGTCCTAGAACTACAATCTGGCCAAATTTGAGTACGAAAGGTGCGCGGATTGATCTTGATACAAGTCTGACAATTGAAATCACAACAAGATTCGGTTCTGACCCAATGTAGCCCTGCGGAAAACCTGTGAAAAAGCTGTCTAACAGCAGGTTTTTCATAGGTTTTTTCACAAGTTGGAAATTCACAGGTTTTTTCACAGGTACAATGTAAGGCATGGGTATTGACCCTGTGAAAAGTGCCCTGTTCACAGGTTTTTTGATTTTAGACCCTGTGAAAAAACCTGTGAAAACGGCCACCAGCAAAATTTCATTTTCACAGGTTTTTATCACAGGTTTTTTCACAGGTTGTAATTCACAGGTTTTTTTTTTTTTTTTAATAATCTTTATTCCATACACTGAAAGTACATACACACACACACATAAACTTGCAGCTACTTTAAATTTGATTAACCTATTTACAACTCTTATAATAAGCAGAGGAGAGGTTTCCATATAGTATAGAACTGGTTCATTTGACCCTTGGAGTGAAATATGGATCTTTGTACAATGATCTTGTTCTTGACAAAGTCAAAAAATAGGCCCGCGAGGCGTGCTCATGGCTACTGCATTTTTTACTCAGAGAATGCGCATACATATAGCCCATGAGCCGATTAAACGAAATGGGTTAGGGACTCTCACGATTTCAATCAGTAAGTTATATTTTTCTCTACCCAGCAGTCATGAATCCACATCATCCCTTTTATAACATGTATACTAGACATACTAGATATAAACATTTCCACGCCAATGGCTTTCGTTTAACTCTCACCAGACCTCTCAATTGATAATATAGGTCAAGACTTCGTTCTCCGAGTTGTCGCCGTTGAGGATAGTGCAGCAACTTTGTTGGTTTTGTTATTTTTTCTTTGGTGTATTGCAGAGGAGGTTGATCACTGACCACGTGATAAAAATTGGCCAATCACAGCGGCGTAAATTTCAATCAACTTCTGCCGAATTTTGTCACGGATTTTTAGAACATCGACGTGGAAAAACCATGTAGTTTGAAGGTATGTGAATTTAAATTCCTTTTAAATGCTTTGTTACTGTTAGATTAGTACATGAACCAAAGTCATGCAACGTTTCTTTGAATTCAGATCGTTCTTTCTTATCGTTTAAGACATTTGAAATTCCTTCACCCAATGTCACACTGTGCAGTTTTAGACTGTCGAATGGCACATTTATAGGCTTTATTTTTCTTCTCTGTTTCACTCTACACGATCGATTTTTTCAAAATCCTATGCTATGATTATGACAGATTTAAAAAATCGGGGCGCACCCCATCGCCACCTCTCACCGTTTCCTCACAATTCTTCAAAGAAAGATGCCAAGTTGTCCTCGTGTCACTTCACACTTCAGTGATTAGAGGGTTAAAAAAAACAGCTTTTATTGTTGAGTTGTTTTTATTTTTGTCGTTAATAGAGAAGTGCAGCAGTTAATATTCATCTCATGTTTGTCTAAAACCAATAATTACACTGTTAGGACCGCTATATTCGATGATATTTTCTTCTAAACTCCTGATACATTGAGTGACTACCACTGGCCGCCATTTTGTTTCCTTGTGATATCTTTGTCCTGTGTCATTGTATTAGTGCATTGAGAATTCCTTGTTTTGTTTCGTTTTAGACTGCGGATGGCATCCAAAAGAGGGAGTGTGCCCTCTGGTAACACTCCAGGAAAGCCTCCATCTAAAGGAAGAAATCGAGATGGGAGCAGTACTCAAGGAGAACCTTATTCGAGTCAGAGGGGCAGTCATTTATATTTATTACAACCCAGAGGACAACCCTCTGGATCCATTTCACATTTTTATCTTCAGTATTTATTATTTGTAGTTCCACATAATATTATGTTAAATTGTTTAAAGTAATTTGTTTTAACATTTGAAATACCTGGTACTACAGTGTCGAACCCCTATTAAGCTGCCAATTAGGCGGCTACTGACTTGCCCAGAGGGTGGTGGCCTAATAGGGCTTCAACTGTAAAAAATAATTATCCTCCACTTATAGGGTATATCAGCCAATTTGCCAAAAGCCCCCTGACCAGGTGTAAGCATGTCCTTTTTACACATGTAATATGGCTCCAAGTGGTCAAGACAGGAGCTAACGACTATCCCAAAATCAGTTGATATGTGGTACTCCAATGACCTATCATTTGGGAACAAATTGTGACGACGGTCATAGTGTAACCTGTTGCATTGTATGGCAAGTTACCATTCAGTATTTCGTAGGTAAATATGTGGCTCAGTGATCCCCATTTTTTTTATCAAATAATGATCCACTATGTTAGAGTAAAAAGCCACCTCTGAACCCAGATCATTATATGATACAGTGTAGTTAATACAAGCCATCCAAGCCAAGGGTTATGGTTGATATGGTAATCTATTGCCACAAATATGGTCCCATTATGTGGGCTTTCATTGTCAGGATCAATCCATCAAAGTACAAGAACTATATGCTGTTGTGCATGCTTGCATGTACCATATAAAGTAATCTTCAGATATCAAATAATCAATACTGCATTTTTGGTTGCCTCAGATGGAATAAAACATTCTGTGTAGAAATCATTCAAGACACACCCTGTGTGAAAATCATCTTGTCAGCCATAACACACCCTGTGTGAAAATCATCTGGTCAGCCATGTGGTATTGAAACCTTATATTTTTGTTTTGTTGTGTACAGAAACCGGTTTTACTAGTTATTACGTAATCGCATATGATTTGGATCACGTCGCTTTGGAGTTAGTCAAGACACTATTCTGTTTTGGGCAAAGTTTTGTTGGAAAATTTTTCACAAGCTGTTAATTGGATATGTTGACACATTATATTGGTGTATAAAGTGTCATTGATTCTACATGTAGATGCAGGATGTAGGCATCGTTGGAGTTATATTTTAGAAATAGAAAATGGTGTACATGCTCAGATACACTGATGCAAACACAAGGACTGGGGAGAATTTTGTGAAAATTTGAATTTTCGTGTCAACGTAATCAGCAAGGAAAGGGTTTTCACAAGTACTGTTCAATTATCCTAGACTTCATGTTTGCATCAATTACATTGTATGTATACAGTCGAACCCAACCACAATTATTATTAGTATAATACTGTCCCCGAGGGTGGATGCTTGATAGGGGTTCCACTGTACTTGTGGTTGCTTTTTGATAGATGGGATAAAACATGTATATAATGCCAAGAAAATAGTATTTTATTAATTTTAAAACTCATTTCTCTTTTTACGTTTTAGTTCAAGAAATTAATTAGATCTATGCTGGAATATCATGCATAATCATTTGTAATATATGATTTAATCTATTGGTCAGTTGCCCAATGGCTAAGGCCAAAAGAAAAATAGCTAATAAGAACATGTTACTGCGATTCATTTTCATTATTTTTATTAACTTTAAAATATCTTTTAAAAATTGTAGGTATGATAAATTTATCATCAAATTCCAATCCAAGACCTGGGAAATGGATTATTGTCAGATAAATTATATTTAATTACAGCACGGACACTCGAACCATGAACGCTTGGCTTTATTTTGACTTTATTTTGACTTTATGTTCACTTATTTTGTATTTTTTCTGAAAAAAATACAAAATAAGTGAAAATAAAGTCAAAATAAGCCAAATAAAGCCAAAGCATTCACGGTTCGAGTGTCCGCACTGTAATGTATAAATAAATTATTAAAATATATATTTTTTAACTTTTTGATGAAAATATTAAATCTCTCTTTATACAGCTTTCATAAATAACAGGAACCATTAAAAAGCAGTGATTTATCACATGGTACAATGAAACTGTGGTACGCATATGTGCCTCCAGAAGAATGAGTAAAATTATAGTCAAACATCAAAAGTGTGACCACTTAAATTAATTCACATTCTTTCATGTGTGCAAACTAGAGCTTCTGATTGGATAGTCTGTGCTCATAAAAGAATGAATTAATCAAAGTGGTCACACTAAATAAACAAATCACAAATGTGTCTTCATACGTACACAAATGTGTATTACAAATTCCATATACTTTTTTACTGCGCCTTTAAAAAACATGCAAACTCTACTAAAGAAACATAAGTTAACTTCAACGGCTTCAAAACTTGAAGAGTTTGTACATTATTGAAAGGCGCACATAATTACGACAAGCTAATGACTTGCCAGTCAAAAGGAAGACTTTACAAGACACCACGACTTTTGAATGAAACATAATGCTCCCATGTTCCCCATCTTGTGAGAAGAAGTTTCATATAGTTTCAACTGAATTGTACACTGCTTTGTACAAACAATTTCCTTTGGTGTTGAAAGTGGGTCAGCATGGCACTTTTAAATCAGACCCCGTACTTTCCTTCCCATCAAGTAAAAATACTGCAGATTTGAAGTCAATGGCAAGTACTGGAAAACTGGGGAATGGTCCAGGATATGGCCTCACCAACACTTGAAACGTCATTTTGAGTCCATGATGATCTACAAACAATTTTATTATTATTATTTTTTCAAAATTATGACTCCTTTAAAAATGTTTATGTCTGTATTATAATATGAACAACCATAAAGAATCAAATTCTACTTTTGATCGATCCTGGGGGGGGAGGGGGAACTCAAAACCTATAATACTAAACAAATTTCCGTACTCACTTATTCCAACATGATAAACTTTTATCTATGTCTAGCAGTTGTAGTGGGCTCAAGCAATGTGTGATTGCCCCCTAATGTAAAACTGATCGTCCAAAAGTCCTATTCAAAATTGTTATTTGTTCAGACTGCTGTACATTTCACACTACAAATCATTGAAATCACCTGAATGACTTCGGAAAACCCACTTCAGAAGAGACATCCACTGCATTTCTGAAAAACGTTTCCGCTGCTATCAAGCTCTCCATTCTCTTCTAGCCGAAGCCCAGCACTCACGTTACTTTCTCTGTCACCTGTGTTATTAACCAAATAGAGTTTGAGTACACACGTTCGATACGAGATGAGAACAAAAATAAATATAAAACAGACATAATATATTCGTGGTAAGCTTACTCTACGCTTTGCTTCGACGCCGGCTTTTCCTGGAAGTTCATGGCCGTCGAACACAACAGCTGGGTTTACGTTATTATCCAGCAATAAATGGATGTACTCTAATGCACAAACCTACAGCATGGTAAAAAGAAAGGCAGTAAGCTTATGTTTTAAAAAGATAAACAAATCGATTGATAAAAACCAAGGTGAGAAAATCCTTACCTCGAGGTTTTCAATGCCAAATCTCGAGCGCAAGTCGAAATACTTCTAAGTAAGATGACAGTATGCTGTCTTGCCACTGAAATCACTTATATGTATTCGCTCCTGAATAGGCTTCAGCAAATTTAAGAGCCCTTTGCTGACTCCCATTGTTTTAATTTTGAGCTCCGGAGCTCCGCACATCTCGACCTGCAGTGGCAAATGAGGCGTGCAACAAATTACGACACCAGCATGCTTTGCGGTCAGTGATCAACCTCCTCTGGGTGTATTGCATTTGATAACCCTAGCCCTAAGGCAAACATCTCTTGCTTTGGCTAACCACACTAAAATAATCAGGCCCGTAAGGCGAGGGATGCGACAGGTGCGTCCGTGGACCGATGGCTGTCAATAAAGTGAATGAAAAGCTCTAATTCGCTAACTGGTGTAGTCTGGAAATGAAGCCTGAATCAACGAAGATAACATCGAAGGTCCGCCATTTGTAGATTTGCTGGGTGACATATTAAATTTTGGACCAGATCTTGAGATTCTATAAGCTGAATTTAACGTTAACGATAAATTCGACCTAAAACCCTCATAACGGAATTTTAATCCCCAGGATCTCAAAATGAGAGAAGACTGGGTACCCCAATAATGAACTGCAAAAGGGCCTCCAGCATGTGTGTCAATATTGGATAAAATGGACCGAACAGAGCCAGAGGTCACAGAAGAGCGAAATAGAAAGGCCGCAGCAAAATCCTTTGTCAATCGATAGATACATTTGTCCGTAAATTGTAAATTACATGTCACATAAAGTTTCTTGCAATTGTTTGTCATTAATCCATTTTGAATTTAAAGAAGCTTTACAACTGCTGCTTACTAGTTTAGCCTTTTGGGTTAGAAAAAAATCGTTAAAAATCGTCTGGAACAGGGTATCTTTTTTAACATTTAGTCTGGAACAGGGTCGCAAAATTAGCGTTTTGTAGTCGGTACAGGTTAAGGGGTTTTATAGTCCAGCGGCACACCCCTACCCAAATTTTTTTGGGGAGTACCGCCCCCCCCCTCCCCGGGCTTCGCTCCTCGCGCGTGACGTGACTCTGCTCATATCCTAGCTAACTGAACTGGGTAATTACAGTACACTGCACGATTCACGTTTAACGTAACAAATTTATTAGGTCACTTTTAGCAACACTTTGCTCTCGTAAACTAGCTCGCCGACTTCTCAGTTGCGGACAACAAACTCTGTTCAGTTTATTTACCTTCATGTCATTTTGATCAGTACAAGACTTGAAACCCAAGCTAATTTGAATACAATCACCACTGTTTTCTTAAAACAACGGAAACTGTGCTCAAATGAGATGATCTTATCTTTCGTCTACAAACCAAGCAGATAAGTTCGTCTTAATTTTAGAAGATATTTTCATATTAAAATCATTCCTCGTTTCGAAAAAATTTGACACACTTAACAATAGTAGATCTAAAATCCATTTCTAATATCATTTTGTCACGATGTCTAAAGTCAGACTCCCGAAAGCGCGGTGAATTATATTTCTGCAATCCAGCACGCGGCTTTGATCTTTGTCACAACAGCATTCGCAGCATTCATGCTGACATAACAAAATTCTCAAATCACTCATCACTCATACTCTTCTGATTGTCGTCATACTGTAATATCTTTCTTTACACAGCAGCATTCGAGTTGTAAATTCACGGCTAGCATAACAAATTATTTGGTCCCTCAGCAATACTTTCTTCTCTGACTTCACCCTCGCGCGCGCCGTGTGACTAAATGAGTAGATAATAAAATAAATAAAATAAATAAATAATTTATTAAAATATGTGACCCTCCATAGGAAAAGGGGGCTTAAGGTGATTTTTACAAACGCATTTAAACGCAGCGTTTGAAATGCTTTTCAAACGCATTTCAAATTATTTCAAATGCATTTCAAATGTGTTTCAAACGGTTTCAAACTGAAGGCGTTTCAAACAGAAGAAACGCGTTTCATTGCGTTTGAAACACAAAAATAATTAATTAAGATGTGCATAATATTGCCATTACAGAGGTTAACGGCCATACGCCGGCCAAATTATAACAGAGCGGACAACTAGGGTCTTTTTTGTAGGGAAGCTCGCGCACGAAACTATTAGACGAATGAATAGAAAACGTTTTGCAGAACCGGTTCAAGCGTGATGGAAACAAGTCCTATTAATAAATGCTAAAAAGCGGGAACTTTATAGCTTTAGCTCAAAAATAGTATCCGATATACGGATAGCTTCGAAGGGTGACGTGTAAAGTTTCTAAAATTATAAAGTTCATTCGTAAATCTTGTATGCATCATCGACGAGGTCGTAGCCTAATTTACATTCCGTAGATTATTATCTGTTCTCTGGATCATGCTGGATACATGACGCACGCAATAAAAAACTGCTAACAGCTAGTAGAATTAACACAAAAAAAAATCCATAGAGTGCATTAACTGAAAAATTGAAACAGAACTACAAACGTATGTAAAAATCGACCGCCATTTCCTTCATTCAAGATACAAAAGAATGTCGCGCTTTTGTGAACAGATGATCGGCGGACTGATTAAACTAAAGATAACACTGACGTCTTCGACCCGCAAGAGTTACAAGTATCGATGTTACAGAGGAGTTAATACATTGAGGTAAATTGTTGTAACATTACAGGAAAGAAACGAGGAGTTATCGTACTGTGTTGGTTTCACTTGGAATCGAGGCATAGAACTGATGGGCCTCCGTGACAAACGTCAGTGTTGCGTGCGTTATGCTCGATCTGCGGTTAGAAGTCTTGTCTGCTGTCGATGTCATGTAAGTAAGTATGTCAAGCCTTGTCCGAGCGTTTCTGTTTTAGGTGCACGCTCAATGCATTGCGAAGTGTTTGAAAACGTTGCAAGATCGTCAATTTATACACATGTAATGATGTTTATACTGTGTACGTGCTCGCTTACACGTTTTTAGAACAAGAAATACACCTGAACATTCCTGTTATCTTTCTTGATATCTTTCGCGTATTTATACACGTAAACATGCTTTTAGAACGAGGTTATTCCCCAGGATTATTCCAGCGTCTTTAGAACACTTGTACGCGCTGTTCTCTTATTAAACAAATTAATTACTAGGTACATGATGTAGGCGAGTTGACTTCAGTGTGGGCGAGTTAACTTGTTGGCGAAGCGACCGGCTTCGCATACGAACTTGATTGACTTTGTCCAAATATTGTACGAAAACCGAGTGGAAGGTTTTCGATGGTTGCGACTCAGATGAAGCTTAAATCAACGGAGACGACGCTCCAAGAATACTAATTCATGCATTGGAATGTCGTACGATCTTGAATTCATACTCGAAAGGAAAGGTAATTACAGAATTACAGGAGTTGACAAATAATGTCATAGCCTGTTCACGCATCATATTTGTTGACATTTCCGTTAATTTTGAGAATACTGCTATGCACTCTATAAAAACTTTCTTGTTGTTTATTGTATTGATCGACCTAACGATGGAATATTACTGAACTTTTAATCAAAAGTAAAAAGTGTAACTGCACCACCGTGATTTATCTAGCTTTTTAAATTTCATTAACGACGCCTGAAGTTTACCGTTTACCATCTTCAGTCCAGCATTTGTCGTGTTGTCGAATATTATGCTTATTATGGCCTTCAATGCCAAGACTAGACCACTTGCTTTTCCCCGTAGTTTACAAATTCGCCGCATGCTGTGATATCCAACACATATATCTCGATCATAACTGACTTGCGGTAATCGATTAATGAATGAGGTAGTAATACTTCGGAAGTGTTTGTTTACCCTACTCAAAACGTTAAAGTTGTCCACGATGTTTCTGGGGTTCCCTGTTAATGAAAAATCAACAATCATTTCAAGAATTTCATTTGGAAGGACCTCCATGGAAGGAGCCTCGTAATTGCTACCAGTATCATCCATCTCATGTCCAACTGAATTCGTATCTTCAATTATATGTGACTCCTCCATCTCATTATGTGCAGCTGGAATTCACACTAAAAACAACAATCGACAAGTAACAATATTTTCTTTACAAAAAAATAGGTTTTTTCGAATGGAGCGGAGATTAGTTCATCTTTCTGACATCTGTTTCGTTATTGATTAAGATAGCTACGAGATTGTTAATTGATGTCGTTGGTGATAAAATGGTTTCAATTTTTACGTAAACAAATCTCTTTGTCCTTGGTGGAAAGATAAACTGCACATGTCAAAGATTGCAAAAGTTATCTTTCCATCAACAATAAAGAGATGACACAGCCTTTTAGGTTGCAGTAAAAATGAAACCACTAATACTTGAGATACCGTTTCAATCACGTCACCTCTCTTCGTCAATAAAAAAACAGATGAAAGAAACGTAAAATTGAACCCTGCCATTTGAATAATACTGGGGAGAAGTCACACAATACAATACTCACATTCATAACAACTACTCATTCTAGAAACACAATTTCAATCACAGGGACGAAACACCTTTTTACGTGTAAAATTTATCTTTCCATAAAAAAAAGGAGATGACACAGACTTTTACTAAAATAACACTTGAAACAACTAATTGTCACAATACCATTTACATTACGTCAATTTTAAAAACCTGCCTTTATATGATGACAAAACCCTTGACGGCCTTTTACTTGAAAGAACAATTTAAATTAATTATTTTAATCACGTAAGCGTACAACTTTTACATGTACAATTTATATTGCCATCAACAAACAAAGAGATTATATCGTCTTTTATTTGGCGTAATTTGCAAAGTGTTTGATGACACAGCACCATTCGCGCTGACATAACCAAAATTATATCATTACTCACTCTATACAAATTGTTATTTGAAAACTTGGATGATAAAACTTTCAACACCACGCTCTACAAGTTTTCCAACGGTTGAAAGGTACTACATCAAAAAATCACAACTATTTCGTAAAACATCAATACTCTACTCTTGTACATGTAAACAACTTCTCGTGTAAAGCTTCAACTATACCTAATAACACTTACAAAGAAGTCACACTAACTACGTTGATAACTAGAAGATAAATAAACATCAGATCATACGACGAACATTCGCGGATTATAGTAAGCTTTCAGTGCATGACAAAATTGCACCGTCTAAATGCACAGTAACCTAGAAAAGCTAACTACGTTGACCAGTGACAGATTAACGACCATCATACACAACCTTTTAGCTTATTGAACTAAGAAATACTCAGAATTGATAAATAAGCTTGTAAACTTATTCTCGTCGGTTAATTACTAACATGCAAAGTTTAACTGATAAAATATGCTCGTACCCTAGACGAAAAAAACACACTGACGGGTGAAATTTGGTTCACAAGTTTAGATTAAGAGTAAACGTGATCTGTATTATTCAATAGAGTTTAAAATATATGTCAATTGAGTCATGTGTGCTGTTATTTTGTCATTCCGGGCTGTTTAAGACTTTTTTGGGCGAGAATGAAAAATTCCGCCTCCTCCCGGCGGGACCACCCTACAAAACTCGGAGGAACTCGAAAGTTAGTACACGCAATACCCTCAATACGAACAACCGCTTATTACGCGACAATTTTGTTTGTGCCGACGAAAAGCTAATATATTTGATCTTATACATTAGCCCTAAATACGCGACAACGGACACTTTTCCGCTCTCAGTGATACAAAGTTAACCTCGCCTATCTGTGCACTGTATATTTTCATTTGTCATGACATGTTTGACAACTGTCTTCCGGTGTTTGACCCTTGTACTGACCTAAAACGTTCTCTGCTCACTGTGCTAAAACAAAAGTAGACTAAGTGACAGGCGTAGAACAAAAGTTTCACTTCCTCGGCCTTTTATTGCGGTCATTAGACGTTGCTTAATACGGAGGAGTTTCAATCACAGTCAAAACAAAGGGATTTGACTTCAAGAAAGTAAGAGACTTGAGAAACAGAAAAAAAAAACACTGCAAAACTGTCAAAGTTATTTGCCTTTATCTCTGTAATTGTGTAATAACCCAACCAATTACACGACGCAAAATTATTGACATAGACAACGAATTATTACACAAGAATCAATCAAAGAACAGTTCTCATCTTGCTTCCTACTATAATGTGACGAAAAAAGATGCATTGTGGTAAAAGAAAATATAGATTTTCCCCCACTATACACTTATACAGATTAGAACTTGCTCCGTCGTTTCACCCTCACATGGCAGAAAATAAGTCACAGAAGCTCACAGAACAGCCATTTGGACTGGTACAAACTTATCAATAAAGACGCAACTTAATGACTTACATCCTTTACAAAAGAAACCGCAATTCTGTTATCTTATGTCAACACATAGTCTAACGTCACTGTTGTTTTCAACCAAAGATCAACATTCCGTTCTTATCTTTCCTCAACACATGCACAAATGCACACAGCAAAACGCTCGACACTACGTACAAGTGACTCCACCATGTAGTGATTCTGTTTGAATCACTCATAAGAAACAGTTGCATCAACAGTCTTTCAACTGAACTGAAGCTATGAACAATCAACCTCAATTCAAAGCGGGCTGGAAAAAGGTAATTACATTTCACAGAAATGCTAACTAAAAACTACTACGTAGATCGAACTTTATGTGTAGACTTCGTACACCACTACAATAGGGTGTCTAAGGATATTTTTTCCTTGACGAAAATAAAGTACAGCAAACAAAAGCGATTTTGTTTTACTCCGGTTTTTGCGTCGTGACTTACCGCTTAATTTGAACAGAGGGGAAAAAAAAGGAAACCAACTTCGTTACAAAAGTTCAATAATTTGCCTCAAACGTGACCATGCTCGTATAATCATAAAAGATACAAGTAATCAACCTAAAAATAGAACAATGCAATAGTTTGGACACAACAATCAATGAAGCGAAAATCCCTTTCTTTAACAATTGAAAAGTCATCAACCTAAAAATAGAACAATACAATACATTTCAGAAATTCAAGAATTTTTACAAAAAAGTCTTACGAACAAAAAAGTCTTACGAAGGAATGTTACAAAGAATGCTTCGACGACGACAATAATGGCCACTTGCGCAAGCGCAGTAGCCATAAAAAATTGAACGAGGTTAGGAGTTTTTAGCTCAAATCTTTGTAGAAAGATGTGTCTTTTGCCAAGGAGCATATAGTAGTTGAAAATGCGGGTGCTTTTGTCTTCAGGCTTGTAACCATATAGTATACTTAACTCATCTACTACGTGGCAGTCACCACTCTGGTGATTCCACCAGCTAATAACTGTGATCCAAAAATCCTTAATAATTTTGCAGTCTACCAACATATGAGACAACGTTTCAATTAAGTTACAGTGCTTACAGAGTGGATAATTTACAATTTTCATCATGTAAAGTCTGTTGCCATAAGGTAAAATATTATGGATTATCTTGTACTGGAATATGCTTAATTTCGTTTCTCTTGTTATATTAAAAGGAAGTGTGTAAATTGCTTTAAGCTTACTAGGGTCTACTCCTAGCCTGCAAAGCCTAGAGCTAGCTAATGGTACTTGAACTTCACAGGTTTTTTTCACAGGTAAATTCATAGGTTTTTCACAGGTTTTTCACAGGTTTTCATCCAATAGTGCTAGGAGGCACCGTCCTTAATAAAATTACAAGCTGATGTCCGATCTCACCCCTGAGTTGAATTGTAAAAGCACATTTGAATATACTATATAGAAAATGCGCTATATAAATGTCATTACCATTACCATAAAGGTTGATTATGATTACTCCTGCATGTTATACTTAGTTTCGGGCGTCAAGAGATGCAGTCCAAACAAAATCGAACCGGATTCAGTTTGATTAATTGTGTTTTATTTTGTTTCGATTGCGTTCAATTTTGTTTGATCGGTTTGATTTGTTCGATAATCGAACTCACACAAAATTAGATGTTCGATTATGTTTGATTACCGAACACAATCGAACACCAATCAAACGATTGGTGTTTCGATTGGTTTTCTATTAGATTTGTTCCGGTTTTTTTAAATCGAACACCACAGTTCGTGTAAATGAATGAGAACATTTATTTTAGCAAGGCTGTCGAGGTATTAGCGTTAAAAAAGAAAAATAGGAAGCTTGGAATTGAAATCGTAGCGTGATTGTTTAGCAGGAGGAGTAAGTTTTATTCATAGAAAAACTTTTTGGAATGACTGGCATGTAATCTAAAAGCAGTACGTTACGTCTGGAAATCAGCCTTCATTCACGATTAAGCATCAGGCCCGTAGGGAGGGGGGGTGCCCCCCCCCCCCCCCATGGGCTGTGGAGGTCCGCCTATAGAGGACCGACGGTTCAAAAGAAAGTTAAATAGTAGTGAAATAGTAGTGCTTGTGCTCTAATTCGATAACTGCATGGACAATCAAACAATCGCAGCTTTTGAACGTGTTTACATATCGTCTTCATCAACAAAGACAACATCAAGTAAGTCATTTTCTTCATCCAAATATTCACTCCTTTGGCTTAAAAATGTCCTTAATCGAAGGTCCACATTATGTATTTTTAGTATTCTTAGTATTCATATTTTTACGTTCGCTTTTTGGCTGCCTGGTTTCATATCATACTGCCTTCAAAACGTACAAAATGGAGTCTCAGACAACCTAATCTTTCAAAATTTCCCGGGGGGGCATGCCCCGGACCCCCCTAGTAGCTCGCGCCTTCGGCGCTCGTACGACCCTAACTTTGCCCCTACAACGCACCCCCCCCATTCAAAATCCTGTCTACGAGCCTGAGCGTACATGTCTGTAGACAAAATAGGTATGAATGAACAGCTTTTTTAAAATAATACTGTACTTTTGCTCTCGTTTATACAACTAGCTAGGGACGAGTAGTCGAGAGTAGTGAATAAACAAATAAGTTAAGTTCGATTTGTCGAAGCTACATTTATAGAAAAGCTTTCAAACTTGCATTACGCTAAACACTGTCAACAACACAACAAATCAAAGCAACTAACTTAAAACATTGGTAGTTTGCTGAGAATTATAGACGACCTGACAAGCAAGCAAACAGTAATAAAAGTCGAAAAAACTCACCAATTTTGACGTTCCTTTCGCTTCCGGCTTCTGCAAAGTTAGTAAGGTTTCAGTTGCCTAGCTCCCAGGCCTCTATATTTCGCCGCGGTCTGTTTCGGAGGCAAGGGTTTTAGGAGAGAAATACGCTGATCGAGGTGAGTGCAGGCGCAATGTATCAGAATTGTAGGAAAGCAACGCGTGCTAATTGTTTCGGTGGATTGAGTCGAGTGCGAGAAGTGAGGAAAAAAACATGGCCATGCACAAGTTGTACGACAATAATTCATGGTTGCATCCATGTATTGTGCTGATCGTTTCGTTGTTGGATCGTAGTTCCTCGTTCAAAATAAATGTAAGTATGGCTCCGTCAATTCCAAGTCCGCTCATCCCCCCCCCCCCCCCCCACCCCATTTGCCATAATGTTGAAAATGCCCCAAGGTGGGTCCGCTCATATGCACAAAATCCCCACGGTGGGGCTCTTGGAAGAGTGCAAATGCCCCACACATAGGACTTTCAAGCAATCCAAAAATCTACATTTCAAGCAGAACTAATGATTAAAGCAAAGATCGGAGAGGGTTTCAATCCAGGCAAATTCATGTACACATTATCTCGCAGATCCATTTCTGTTTACGTAGGTACATCTTTTCTCCGAGGCTGTCAAAGCTTGCTGTTCCTGGCGTCAGTTTGATTCGCACGTGGGGGCAACGGTAATTTGGGGTTAGGGCTGTGCTCCGTTTCTTTTTATTTGAAACGTGACTCGCAAACGAGATTTATCTATACTTTTTTTTATTTTTATCGGCGGTAATTAAAACACCGGAGCATACGGTATTTTAAAACACCAAACATAATGTTGCCTACCTTTGACAATACCCCACCCCCGGCTGACTGGTTTGGAAAATGCCCCACCCCAGGAATGGAAAAGTCGTAAAATGCCCGGCAAATGCCCCGGAGTGTGTGGGGGGGGGGGGGGGGGGGGAGATGGGTCGTGCTTGGAATTGACGGAGGCATTAATGCACTGAGGGTTTTTCTCCGATTTTCCTCCCTCCACAAAAAAACAACTTTTTTTAAATTACAATTTGATCTGGAAGCAGTTGAAGAGAAGAACCACTATTTGGATTTTCACTGAAATTCCCACTTATTTATTTCATTATTTATTATTATTTATTTATTGAATTATTGTTGTAAATGAAGTCAGCCAGTTTATTTCCTGCTGATGTAGGTATTTATTGTGCTAATAATAGCTTCAATATTTGAAATTCGGGAGTTCATGGGAAGACTTACAGATAAAAGTTTCCTGGATAAATAAAAGCGACAATTTACAGGCCGATAAAGATAACCGACTTTTGTCAAAATTTGTTTTTTGAAAACCACTCAAATGGCACCTCGAGACTATTGTGGAAACAATCAAAACGCCCTGAGCAGCATGGTAAGTAGTAAAGAAACGAGAGTTCGCCAACTCGGCGTATGTGTTGGGGTGTTCATGACGTCATAATCCCCAATAGGGGTGACGTCATTTTCCCTTCTGATAGATGATGTCATTTTCCCTTCTGATAGATGATGTTATCAGTAGTGGGGTGTATGTGTAAGTAAGAATGGCGCAAACAATATCTAAAATAGATAGAAATGTTATTGAACTAGTGTGACTCCGTATTGGGAAAATATTGGTCGAGTTCTTTTTTTTTCAAGTTTATGGACTGAGCCGAAGGCGAGGTCGAACATAAACTTGCAAAAAAGAACGAGACCAATATTTCCCAATACGTACCGAACAAGCTAGTTCAAAAGAGCTTTTATTATAAAACTTATAGCTTGCTGATAAATTAATGCAAGCATTCTCGGCTAACGCGCGCGCGCCCAAGCTAAGCCCATATTTTTGCATTTTTCAGGCCACTTTGCGAAAAGTTTAACCAAAATAATCCGCCAGACACGAGGAAACATGTTTCTAAGAAAACAGTTTTCTTTTGTTCTGCAATGTTTCATAAAACGAATTCGGCGAAATGAGTTCGTTAGCAGTCCATCTCAGGGAACCAATCAGAATGCTCCTTTTCATCGTGGACCAGTTTATATAATAAAAAAACCTTTATTTAACCACGGGTTCCATTTCACATTGTGCTCTTCCACGGAGCCGTGCAGATTACAATTAATTACAATGAATCACAATAAAATTAATAGGTAATAAACAATAGCTAGCTAAGTAATTATTACAATTAATTACAATAGAATCATCTAATAAATATTAAAATTAATTACAATAAAATCATCTATTAAATAGTAGGTACTAGGTACATAATAAAAAAGATGATATAATTTTGTATTTGAAGCAGAAACAAGAAGCTTGAAATCATGCGTAACTCATATCTAAGTGGGACATTTTTTGCTGGTGGACACTGTCCCCCTCAAATGAAAATAACAACTCTGACTCTAACCCTATTCAAGGCCGGGGGGGGGGGGGGGGGGGGGGGGGGAGGATCTGCCCGGCGCGACTTGACCGTTAATAACTTATTCAATATTGAAGTAAAAGCCGCCAAACTTTTTGAATTTTCCTGAAATTAATCTGGGAACAATTTGGTATGACATGCCATTGTTCACGGAACTACCAATCTCGGCCTAAAACCTTGAAACACCTCTTTATTTTGGCATCCCGTTCCCCTTTTCAATGTTGCTAGATCTGCTAAATTGTTTAACTCAACGGATAACAACATTGAGAGGGGTGCGGGTCCTACGTGTTTCAAGGATTTTTTGTCCGAGATTGCAATCTCGGCCTAAAACCTTGAAACACCTCTCTATTTTGGTACCACGTTCCCCTTTTCAATGTTGCTAGATCCGCTTAAATTGTTTAACTCAACGGATAACAACATTGAGAGGGGTGCGGGTCCTACGTGTTTCAAGGATTTTTGTTCGAGATTGTAGCTGTTACCACGGCATGTTTTCCTAATTTGGAATTTAAGGGCCTGTTTACATGGAGGGAGGGTGACCCGGGTACCGGGTCACCCTCCTAGCCGGGCTACCCTGGGAGGGCCAACTTTTCATACATTTCTTTACAAAGCACACTGAAGTGTTTAACATGCAGAAAAGATAGCCCGCCTACCCGGGTCACCCTGTCTGCTTGCCAGGGTGACCCGGCGGGCTATCTTTTCTGCATGTAAACGGTCAGCCCGGGTCACCCTTCTAGGCGGGCTATCTCTGTTGACTTGAAAACCCGCTAAAATTGCGGAACAAGCAATAAAAACAGCAAACTCGACGCTATAGCCTTTCTTCTTGCTGCCATGTTTGTTATGTAGTGCTTTTAAGCGTAAATAAATCGCGCCGTTGCAATAAAAATAGTCCGCCAAAATATGAGCCCGCCAAAACAAGAGCCCGCCAAAAAAAGATAGCTCGCCTATATGATAGCCCGCCCTAATAGCCCGCCCATGTAAAGGCGGGCTATGTTTTAGCCCCGGCTAGGAGGGTGACCCGGGTCACCCTCCCTCCATGTAACAGGCCCTAAGTGTTTTTTTTTTTAAGAGTACAACTTTCTGGCAATAAGTTGTACTACTTCTTTTATTGGTTTTTTATTACTTTTGAGTCATTTTTGTGGTTTTCTGACGTTTTGTAAGATGGCGGCTGTTTTCGAAATCATGATTATTTTAAAAGGCTAGCACAACGAAACTTGATGGGTGTATAGTACGTCCAAAAATTTTTATTTTGACGTATAAATCACGTGATTATGACGTCATATGACGTAGATATCTCAGAGTAACGGAGGGGGGAGGGGGGAATCCGTCCCCCCACACGGTCATGAGAGATTAATGCCTCTTTTGATTTTAATTAGTGCTTTTTACATAGATGAGTTTCGCGCCTTTATTCCAAAGAAAGACTAAGACACGAGAGAAACAAATAAATGACTCTTTTCAAATACGTTTATTGATAATAACTCAACAAAAACGGGTTTTTATTTAGAGAAACTCAACTCTACATGCAACACAAAGTATAAGGGAATCAATCCTCTCCATCGCTAGCAGGATAGTTAGACTATTTAGTATCATACTTATCGACTTTCACAAGCATATTGGACTGGTAAGGTTGGGGCTGTCAATCTACACATTTTTAACTTCAAATTCTAATTTTAAAACTACTTCAAATCTTCCAATATTTCTCATTTTCCTAAATTTTACAACTCATTTGAGAAAAACTATTTCCTCCCTTATAACAGAGAGGGCAAAATTACTGAATGCTGATTGGCTGAGACAGAGGGCATTTTTCACTAATTTTGGTTTGCCGGGGCAAAATTATTGATCCTAATTGGTCGAGCGGCAAAATCACTCGTTCCTAATTGGCTGAGCGCGCTGCACTTAGTGGCTTCTTGAAAGCGGGATTTTTGAGCAGAATTTTCAAATTGAAAACGACAAGTGATATTAATCCTTAATTTTACTCGGCGATTACCTATACAAATATACCCCAAAATTTACAAAACCACTCCATAACATAGATTCATTGGATGAGCATAGAGTTTTTGAATTGCTTGAAACGTGAACGAGATATTTCCATTTAACCCATGTTAAGTCGTGGAAAAATGGCATTTAGGTTAAAGTCCCGCCTTAACCTAAATATAATTGAATCTGCCTCCTCTACAGGCTTTTCGCGAGAGCGCTAAGCGCGAGGGAGCTTGGAACGAGCGCGAAGCGCGAGAGCGGGGGATGATGGGAAAGGAGAAATCGTTCCCCGCGCCCCCTGTTCTCAATCCCCGCCGCGCTGTGCGTGCTTGCGAGCGACTGGGAACGAGGCAGTAATTGATGGCTTAAGGTACTTGCACTGGCAACATTTTATGATTTTTATTTTCCCTCATTTGTTGCCATCTTATACCGGAAGTGAATAGTATTTCCGAGTGAGGAAATGGGTCGGTTGCTAGGTCCTACATTCATTCTCTGCTTTTTTCCTGAATTTTCATGCTGGTAGCTATTGTGAGGTTGTTTTGATCTATCGAGTGCATCTTGTCTTTTTGGAACGCCATATTGGTTTCTAAAAATTTGTTCATAGTCTTCTAGCATCAATTCTTGAATAACCGGAAGTCTGCGACGAGATGCTCACCTAGCAACGCAATAAACAAAACAAAACCTCGTGTTTTTATACTTTTGATCAAAGAGATTTGCCCTGAATGAAGCAAAGACATGCCAAAAATTAAGGAAAAGATTTATTGCTCGACGTTTTCGGTGTCGTCATGACGCCATTATCAAGAGTAAGAAAAGTATAACAAAGCGAATATATATTTTTTTATGGGTCCGCAAGCCCTTTTAAACAGCGGAAACTTAATCCAAAAATGGACCGAATCGAACGCAAGTGGCTTCTAAACTCTTCAATAAAGCAGATTTTGCGGGGGTTTTCACTAAATTTACAGCTCAATGGACTTAAATTTGGTTGATCGCTCAACAGGGCCGTGACGATAGCGTGCTTGGCCCGCACACGCGGATATCTCCAAATTATGGCATTGGTGTCCATGGAAGTTAAAGGTAATTACAAAATATCAACATTTGATGATCTATTTTTGCGCATTTATATATCCGATGTGGCCAAGCACATATTTTTGTATTGTTTTATGCAGAATCAAAATTAAAGTTAAAATTATTGTTCTATATCGAAATGGAGGTGTCATTATGTTAAAAAAAAATATGTGCGATGCGTTTTGCCCTCAATAGTGATTGTGTATGGAAAGTTTGGTGCATTTTGAATAAAAAGATCCTTGTAATTTTTATTGTCAAAAATGCAAGAAATTTGCCAGGGCAAGTACCACACTTCAATCTGAATTAACCCTATTCTGCCTGGGGGGGGGGGAGGGGGGGCAGAAAGTGCCCGCGCTGACTTACAATTTATCGTACTTAAAGAGCATTCAAGCAATCATAGCCAAACTTTATGACTTTTCCTAAAAACTATCTGGGAGCATTTTGGTGTGTTAATTTTTTGGTCACGCGACTTGATGTTTCCATGGCCAAGTTTCCAAGTTTTGACAGGCCGTTTTAGCCAAATTTGGTATTTTCAGCTTAAATTTCCGTTTTCATGAGATTTTCGCTTTTTACGAAGAGTTTTTTCCAAAACCTTTGCAATTTTTGCATCCTTGAATTGTTTTCGATTTTTTCAAATCAAATTTGGTGATTTTCTGACATTTCTGAACAATTGAAAAATCCAAGATGGCGGATCCAAGATGGCGGACATTTTTAAAGTATGACGTTATTTTGGCGTGATATGATATTTGTCATAATTGATTCGTGTTTGTCACTACAATAAACATGTTTGAATGCTTTATACACCACATAATTTTAATTTTTATAGCAGAAATACTTTTCAAGATACAGATCGTTTTACCCAAATGTGTTGTTTTTTAGCTTAATTTTCAGTTTTCATAAATTTTTTGCTTTTTAAGATGAAATCATTCCAAAATCTTTGCCGTGTTAGAATCTTTATATTTGTCTTGATTTTTTCAAAACAAATTTGGAGATTTTCTGTCATTTCAGAACAATTTAGAATCCAAGATTTAGGATCCAATATGGCGTGTATGACGTCATAATTGACACGTGACTGCCAATAAAATAAAGATTTTCGGATGCTTTACACACCATGTAAGTTTCATTTCATAGAGTCAATACTTTTCGAGATACATTGGGGGGAACTATCTGCCCCCCCCCCCCCCTCCCCCAGGCTCAGAACGAAAAAAAGCCCAGGCAGAATAGGGTTAAATCGAGCAAAGCTTGCTATATTTCTAGAACTACTGGCGTAGGGTTAATTGCCTTGTCCACCAAATCAGTAAAGTCCTCTAATTTTATAGTTACTTATTTTTTTTGTTATAGCGAACCGACTCCAGTCGTTTCACTTGAACTGTTCCACAATTTCAAAAATTTCTACAATTTGTTTTGCCTTTTAATGAAGCGTATAAAAAAACACATGGAAACAAAACCTGTCAAAATGAAAGCCTCGTCTTCCAAAAATGACCCATAAACTCATAAATCTCATGTTATACTACCATAAAATGTTACCACTAAATAACCTATGATATAAGCCTGAGAAGTGAACAAGTGATCAAGCAGTGTAATTGCAAAGGAAGCAGAAAAAAATTCCGGCTTCAACGGGATTTGAACCCATGACCTCTGCGATGACCTATGAGCCTAATCGTTGTCACGGAACGGACCTTTCTACGCTCGTTACATAAGTTACATGTTTCTCCTTTACAGCATGTCGGCCAACATTGGAAGTCCACATTCGACTAAGCACATTGTAAAGTGTATCCACGTTTATAAAACGTTGATTTCGACTGTGAGCCAGCGCCTCTATGCATGGATTTATAGTCCTGTTGTTAAGGTAACGAATCTCGGCCGAGCTCAAGCCCAGTTTCTCCGAAACTAGCTTCCATTCTTCTCCACCTGAAGGACGTAAACAATGTACGTAGTTAGGTATGAAGAAAAGCCGATACGTTTACGCAGTTTCCTTATTGTTAGCGCGTTGGGCTCGGATAGAGTGGTTCGGCTGGTTTCAAGCGCTGGCCAGGATCATTGTGCTGTGCTCCTGAACGAGACACTTTACTCTCACAGTGCCTTTCTCAAAACCATGAATGTAAATGGTTGCCGAAAAATAAAGGCATCCTGTCAAAAATGCTGGGGGGTTACATGGGATGGACTAGCAACCCATCTAGGGGAGTAGCGATTACCCCTAGCAGCTTCATGATTATGGCAAATTGGAGTTACGCGCCGGCCTGATAAGCCACCTGGCTTGTAGGCAGACGTTAACCAAAGATGACAATTGGACTATTCACTGACCAGCACTTACCACACAAGCTGATCGTTAGCTTTTTGATCAGGGAAAGAGGGATGTTTCGAACATCAAGGTGTCCAGTCAACAGTGGACCTGGAAACAATAGACAACCAAACACAAATAAATGAACAGTATTTCGGAAACTTTCACCTCTCATTGTAATACAAGTGTTTTCATTGTTCCTTTCCGGGATTGTTCTGAGATTAAAATCTTAAAATGTTCTACGTTTCGTGCAGTTTTCACTGTCATTCTTCGGGAAATAAAAATCAATATATATATATTATATTGTTTTATTTCCCGAAGAAGGACAGTAAAACTGCACGAAACGTAGAACATTTTAAGATTTTAACCTCAGAACAATTCCGGAAAGGAACAAAGAAAACATTTTCAAATAAATGAAACTAAGGAATGCAGCCTTGTTTAGTTTGATATGTTCTATCGTATGGTGCCAACATATTGGATCTCACGACGTCACACGATTGCCACTATGACCAGAAAACGCATTAACAAAATAATTAAGGGCCGAATTAAAAGTGAAAACTCGATTGACACCCTTGAGAAAATGGGTACCTCTTTAAGGTATCAGTATACCCCAAATTTGACCATTTTTGCAAGATTTTACTTATTGTTATCTTCAGATAGATCACAATCAAGACCTTTCATTTCCAAAAAGTTTCACGAAAAAATATTGCTTCGAAAGAAAGTTATGAAGAAAAAACGATTCTCAGCCATTAATTATTTCTAATCGAGAGCCGTCAACAGTTTGTCAACATGTACGTATAAAAAGTCACGTAACACGAGGCCGACATGTCTGTAGATTCACCCGAAATTCGAAAGCCGCATCTTGCAATGTTCATGTTCATAGGAACATAACTGTGTCCGCTTTTTCAAGTAAGAATATACCGAAATGGGAAATTGTTCGGTAAGAATTGAGCTGAAGCACTCGTCTCAACCAGGTCTCAAATGACACCGGATCGCATCACTGATTAGGACAACTTGAACTGATCGCTCGTGGTTGCATATCGTGGGCGAATATCCTAAGGAGAAGCTAAATGGAGGTAAAACTGAAGCCATAAACTCGATCTTTAATTTACTTGTAGCACGATCGGTGAGAGGAGAACTTTCTTCTCTAGCCATAAGAAGCGCGCATTTGAGGTCATTTGTATTCGATACGAACTCTGTTGTTAATTAAAAGTGAGACGAGCCTTCTCTTAATCGATCAACGCATAATTATTTTCACGCGTCTTGTGTATTTAATCTCATCAGACCGGAAGAACGCCCCAAAACATGTTTTCCCCTGTTTCTCGAAACTAAAATTTCAGCGAATGAAGCGCTCGTTTCAAGTTCGTTTGCAACGAATTTTCAACCTTTTTCGCTGCAATTTGGAGAGAATGTACTCCAATAGTCTGACAAAACACTGTGTCGGGGAATTTTATTTGTTTCCCTCCTTCGAAAGTTATGAGTATTTTCGTACAGAGAATGCATGTTTTGTCAACCCTCAAAGTTTAACTGTGTGGTTAAAAGTTAACCAGACAAGTAATCAAAATTCCCCGACACAGTTTTTTGGAGAAAGGTGTCAAGAACACGTAGCGATGTTTTTCGCTTCCTCCCGTTCAATTCCGGCCGGAAACGAACTCGATTTGTGGACCAATATACTTTTTGAAATTGAGCGCTATATTCGAAACACGTTAATCTTTTACTTCAAATGAATACATATTCCGTAATCTACAATTCTTAATCTTCAGGAAATATATACTTTATTGGGGTTTTTGTTAAACGTCCGACCGTAAAACAGCGCCAACGCATGATGGTCATTTGGGGTATACTGATAC